>CM021103.1:574742949-575202100 GCA_007115665.2 Sequoiadendron giganteum
TCATTTAATTAATTAATAATTTAATCACATACATTCCAAAAGATAATTACATCTAGCATAAGATAACTTTCCATTTCATTATTCCATAATTAACATTAAGATTACAACTCTCATTCCCCGAATGAGGTAAGTCCAATGAACATAATTACAATTAAAACTTCCACCTCGATAACAACTGAGGGGTAAAATAATACAATATCAACTGAAAAAAATAAAGCAAGAACTGATATTGAAACCAACAAGCTCTCCACCTAGAAGTATCATCCACATGAACATGAAGAAAGAACCCAACAGATTTAGGTGCATGCCACAAAATCAAGTGGAACCCAAAGGCCCACCCCCTGTGCTAGGAGATACTAACCAGGAATCCTAGCCAAGACCATCTACTTCTAGACACAGGCTAACATAACCGAACTAGATTGAAATAACCAATCACATGAACCTCACAAGTACCTTCCAAGGTACAACTCAAACACCACGTAAGATCAACACATGCACAACTCAAGTACAACTCAAATACCACGTAAGATCAACACATGTACAACTCAAGTACAACTCAAATACCATGCAAGTACAACACAAGTACAACCATACAAAGTCATATTGCTTCCAGAAATAAAGCAGAAAAAGTATGTTATGAGAACCATACACCTAATAATTGAATGCCAACCATGGTCACATCAGGTATGTTACGAAAACCATACCCACAATAAACAAGAACTAACTGTTGTCCTAGACACAGTGTCATCACACAGCTCGTCATGAGTTATCCTTGGGATTCTTCCTAGGCTCCGGCCCCCACAAGAAAAGGTTATCTTGGTGACCTTTACCGAATCCCTGCCCCCATACTCACTCATGCGAAGCAAAATACCTTTCTTATAGACAAGATAGATGACCTTACCATTCCAAGTCTTCCCACCCATCCCAAGCCTAACCGAGCACTTGGGTCCATGAGTGAGGCATTAATATCTTGATTAGTGAGAAGTTAGTCCTAATCTTCTAAGTATTGTTTTAGTTATCACTTGATTAACTAACTTACAATGAGTTATCTTGGCACCACTTCATGTGTCGGCCCCCGTTACAAGCCACTCTTCTACTCGACAACACACACACACACCAACCAAACATGAATGGTACCAAGGCACAACAAACAAGATAATACGTCCACTCCTTTCTTAGGAGGTGACAGAGATAAAACCACTCCAAACACTGGGGGTAACACCAATAACAAAACCACTCTTAACTGCTCCTAACAAGGAGGCACAAATTACAAAATCCACTCCTTTGTCAGGAGGTACAAACGTCCCTGTTCGTGAAAACCGGGTACTAACATAGACACAATGCTCATGCACTATCCAAGAGAATTCACAACAGGTTGACATCACAAATGACAACCACAGAACTGAAAATCCCATCTGGAAGACTTATGAACTAAACACACCTTTAACCCGTTTCCCAACAAAAACACGAAGAGAATATTCACTTAAGGCTCATGAAATAAACTACCTTTGGATATTCTAAATCCATTCCTCATTGACGTTTAGTAATCTATCGCATCGATAAAACTGAATTAAAATTCATGTTTTTAGATAAAAGAGATATTAACGCTAATATTTAATTCCCTATTTGCTCTTAATAAAATAGGTGTTTCCAACTACAACATAGGACATTTCATTTTTTAAAATAAATAACCGATTGCCCTTGCAAATTAAATCATTATAAAATAAAGTAGTTAATTTCATTGTTAGCACATTAATCTCAATTCCAACATTTGTCCTTTTCAAACCTATTGTTTAAAATAAAAAACAATAATTGACCATAACCTCAACACTTTAAATTTCCAATTATATTTAAAATAGATTAAGAAAGGGACCTTTGCTCATCAATTTAAATTTCACAATTAAATTTAAATTATGCCTTCTCTAAATCAAATATTTAACTCCTTCAATTAAACTTAATCATGCTAATAGAAAATCAATAATTTCCTAAGCATATAAATTTAATTTTAAATCAACCACTCTACTATACAAAAAAAATTATTTAAAAATAATATATATAAATATAATATTTTAATATTAAAGATTATAATATAAAATATTATTAAATAATATTTTAATATTATAATAATAATATATAAAATATTAATATTTTTATATATACTCATTCATTTTATTTTCTATTATTTTAATAACCTTCCCTCGGGCCACGTGCCATTCAAAAGTCATGGGGTGGCTACCTCGGGCCGCGCGCACGGTTTGGTTTATGGCTGGGCAGGAGTTTTTCCCCAGCCGCAGTTTCCACAAGCCACGATATTCACTTATGCAGGTGGCGGTGCTTTGTTTTAGGAACGGTGGTGGTTTGAAGTGGGCACTGGCTACAATGAGAGTCAGCCCCCACAGTTGGGCGTGGCAGTGTAAACATCGCCGACCCAACTGTGGGTGTCGATTGTGTTAGCAGCCGACCCATAGTTGGGAGTGCGGGGGGCTACTCTAGGTGCGGCTCCCTCTGCATGCACCTCCCATGGGGCGCGGTGGGGAGGTGAGCCCCCAGCCCTCCCTAAAAGATATATTTTTATTTTTTTAAAACATCCCTGCAGATTTAGAAATCCGTGCCCCTCCATGGGGTTTTATTTAACAAAATTTTGAGAGCAACCGGAGCATAAAGAAATGCATATATAGATATATTATATTCACAAGGAGGATTTTATTAAAACAAATAGAGAAAACTATTATAAAATAACCATTTACAAACCACAAATAATATTTTATTTTCTTGAAGAAAACATGTCCTCCAAAGAAAGGGTTTTCAAATTAGACTCAACTTCCACATGGCTTTACTATTTTGCAAAACAGACAAATTGTGACAAAATGCTTTTAACATGATTTTCAACATCAACAAAACACTTAACATCTCAAAAGCAACCGAATTTTTAAGCATCAATAAACCCCATTTCCTTTAAGCTCTGTTAGGAGAATCCAAATTAAGATCAACTTCAAACTCTCAGCCCACCACTTTCAACTCCATGCAAAACCCACAAAATCAAAACCATTCTTCCTCTCCTCCATTTCAAATTTTGATCCAAAATCAAAGCATAAGGATAAAACCCTAAAACTAACAAACTTCTCTATAAATTCTTCAAATGTAAAATGCAAAAATATCTTCAATTTCTTCCAAATTTTGAATTCCAAACTTTCTAAATGATCTCTTTAAATTCATTTTGTTTTATTTCTTCAAATTCCAACATAAAATAAATTCACTTCTTTTCAAAATCAAAATTTAATCTAATTAATAATGATTTTAATTAAAGATTAAATTATTTATTAATTAAATTGAACCATTAAATAAATACTATATTTTCGCTATTAATTCCATATTACATTACTCAACAACTTAAATACATTAAACTATTTAAATCACCCTATTTAACTTGCAATTAAATAATGAAGAGAGGGCACAATATTCAAAGCAACACAACTCGACAGACAATTGATGACATGCAAGGACTAGGGTGACGACTTGACACAGAAACCTAGGTACTATCTCCTAATCGAATACCGTTAGGTATTGAACACACTCCAACCTATGAAACCAAGTGGGGCCGATGTCCTGTACCTTTCAACGTATAAATCAAGTAAACAACAACATATAATATGATGAGAATAAAATACACAACATGAAGAGGAAATCACAAGATCGTTGGGCACTCACAAGCGAGTGATACGATACCGTCCCCTTCACCAATACACTGCAAATAACTGACAATTCTGGCATATTGATATAATTCAAAGCATAATCATCTTTAATTCAAATAGCCGCTATGCTAATCCAAAGCATGGAATAAAGATAACATTTGAGTAACCAGAAGCTCATCAAAGTAACATACCCACACAAGAGACGATGTCCAACCAGAAGGCAAAACGGAGGGGTATTAAATCCTCCCCCCTAGGGTTAGGCTTACTCCTGGAAGCCTACAAACATGTAGGGATATAACTCCCTCACACATAATGCACCAAATCAAAACCTCGTCTACACACCAAGGTAATAAGTGAGGTACACAACGCAAAACCACCACAACTGAAAGCTTAATGACTCCATCATAATCCTAGAGCACCCAGTGTTTAAACCTAGGCTCTGATACCATGTGTAACGCCCCGCCACACAACCCTAGAGGAAGTTGCATTTAACTACTTAAACAGAATAATTTATTTTAAAAAAAAAATAATAATTATTAAGCAAGTTCATTAACTAATGCCAACAACCTCTAATGTTACGAGACAGAGGTTACATAGAACCTCAACAAACAACATGAACTTAAACCATGTCATTTAATTAATTAATAATTTAATCACATACATTCCAAAAGATAATTACATCTAGCATAAGATAACTTTCCATTTCATTATTCCATAATTAACATTAAGATTACAACTCTCATTCCCCGAATGAGGTAAGTCGAATGAACATAATTACAATTACAACTTCCACCTCGATAACAGCTGAGGGGTAAAATAATACAATATCAACTGAAAAGAATAAAGCAAGAACTGGTACTGAAACCAACGAGCTCTCCAACTGGATGTCTCATCTACATGAACATGAAGAAAGAACCCAACAGATTTAGGTGCACACCACCCAGCCAAGTGGAACCCAAAGGCCCACCCCCCGTGTTAGGAGATAGTAACCAGGAATCCTAGCCAAGACCATCTACCTCTAGACATAGGCTAACATAACTGAACCAAAAGGAAATAACCAATCACATGAACCTCACAAGTACCTTCGAAAGTACAACTCAAATACCACGTAAGATCAACACATGCATAACTCAAGTACAACTCAAATACCATGTAAGATCAGCACATGTACAACTCAAGTACAACTCAAATACCATGCAAGTACAACACTAGTACAACCCTATAAGGTCACATTGCTTCCAGAAATAAAGCAGAACAAGTATGTTATGAGAACCATACACATAATAATCGAACACCAACCATGGTCACATCAGGTATATTATGGAAACCATACCCACAATAAACAAGAACCAACTATTGTCCTACACACAGTGTCATCACATAGCTCATCATGGGTTATCCTTGGGATTCTTCCTAGGCTCCCGCCCCCACAAGAAATGGTTATCCTAGTGATCTTTACCGAATCCCGCCCCCATACTTACTCATGTGGAGCCAAATACCTTTCGTACAGACAAGATAGATGACCATGTCATTCCAAGCCTTCCCACCCATCCCAAGCCTAACCGAGCACTTGGGTCCATGAGTGAGGCATTAATATCTTGATTAGTGAGAAGTTAGTCCTAATCTTGTAAGTATTGTTTTAGTTATCACTTGATTAACTAACTTACAACTAGTTATCCTGGCACCACTTCATGTGTCGACCCCCGTTACAAGCCACTCTTCTACTCAAAAACACACACACACACCAACCAAACATCAATGGTACCAAGGTGCAACAAACAAGATAACACATCCACTCCTTTCTGAGGAGGCGACAAAGATAAAACCACTCCAAACATTGGAGGTAACAATAATAACAAAACCGCTCCTGACCGCTCCTGACAAGGAGGCACACATTACAAAATTGACTCCTTTCTCAGGAGGCACAAATGTCTCTGTTCGTGAAAACCAGGTACTAAAATAGACACAATCCTCATGCACTATCCAATTGAATTCACAACACGTTGACATCACAAACGACAACCAAAGAACTGAAAATCCCATCTGGAAGACTTACAAACTAAACACACCTTTAACCCGTTTCCCAACAAAAGCATGAAGAGAATATTCACTGAAGGCTCATGAAATAAACTACCTTTGGATATTCTAAATCCATTCCTCATTGACGTTCAGTAATCTATCACATCGATAAAACTGAATTAAAATTCATCTTTTCAGATAAGGGAGATATTAACGCTAACATTTAATTCCCTATTTTTTCTTAATAAAATAGGCGTTTCCAACTACAACACAGGACATTTCATTTTTTTAAATAAATAACCGATTGCCCTTGAAACTTAAATCATTATAAAATAAAGCAGTTAATTTCCTTGTTAGCACATTAATCTCAATTCCAACATTTGTCCTTTTCAAACTGATTGTTTAAAATAAAAAACAATAATTGACCATAACCTCAATAGCTTAACTTTCCAATTATATTTAAAACAGATTAAGAAAGGGACCTTTGCTCATCAATTTAAATTTCACAATTAAATTTAAATTATGCATTCTCTAAATCAAATATTTAACTCCTTCAATTAAACTTAATCATGCTAATAGAAAATCAATAATTTCCTAAGCATATAAATTTAATTTTAAATCAACCACTCTACTATACAAAAAAAATTATTTAAAAATAATATATATAAATATAATATTTTAATATTAAACATTATAATATAAAATATTATTAAATAATATTTTAATATTATAATAATAATATATAAAAAATTAATATTTTTATATATACTCATTCATTTTATTTTCTATTATTTTAATAACCTTCCCTCAGGTCACATGCCATACCAAAGTCATGGGGCGGCTACCTCGGGCCGCACGCGTGGTTTGGGTTATGGTTGGGCAGGTGTTTTTCCCCAGCCGTGGTTTCCACAAGCTGGGGTTTTCACTTATGCGGGAGGTGGCGCTTTGTTTTAGAGGCAGTGGCAGTTTGAAGTGGGCGCCGACTACAACCACAGTCAGCCCCCATAGTTGGGCGGGGCTGTGTTTGCAGCTGACCCATAGTTGGTGGCGCAGGGGTCTGCACTGGGTGCGGCTCCCTCCCCATGCGCCTACCATGGGGCGCGGTGGGGAGGTGAGCCCCCAGCCCTCCCCAAAAGATATTTTTTTTATTTTTATTTTTTTTTAAAACCTACGGATTTGGAAATTCGTGCCCCTCCATGCGGTTTTATTTAACAAAATTTTTAGAGCAACTAGAGCATAAAGAAATGCATATATACATATATTATATTCACAAGGAGGATTTTTTTTAAACAAATAGAGAAAACTATTATAAAATAACCATTTACAACCACAAATATCATTTTATTTTCTTGAAGAAACATGTTCCAAAGAAGGGGTTTTGCAAATCAAACTCAGCTTCCACATGGTTTACTATTTTTGCAAAATAGACAACAAATGTAAAGGCTTTTAACATGATTTTCAACATCAACAAAACAATTTAACATCTCAAAAGCAACTGAATTTTAAGGAGAAGAACCTGATTTCCTTAAGTTTGTGAGGAGATCCAGATGGTGCTCAGCTTCCAACTTCAGCTCCACCGAATTTCACAACTCCAAGCAAAAACCCACAAAATCAAAACCTTTCTTCCTCTCCTCCATTTCCAATTTTTCAAAAACTTCATCCTCCAAAATTGTGATCCAAAATCCAAACATAAGTATAAAACCCTAAAAAAATCCAACAACACCCTCATAAATTCTTCAAAATAGAAAATGCAAAAATATCTAGTTTCTTCAAATTTTGAATTCAAACTTTCAAATTGACTTTTAAATTCATTTTCTTTATTTTCAAATTCAACATAAATAAATTCACTTCTTTCAACATCAAAAATTTGATTAATTAATAAATAGATTTAATCAACGATTAAATTATTTATTAATTAAATTAAATTAATAATAAATAAATTATATTTCAACATAATTCCAGATTACATTACTCAACAATTTAAATACATTAAGCTATTTAAATCACCCAATTTAACTTGAAATTAAATAATGAAGAGAGGGCACAATATTCAAAGCAACACAACCTGACAGACAACTGATGACATACAAGGACTAGGGTGACGACTTGACATGGAAACCTAGCTACTATCTCCCAATCGAATATTGGTGGGTATTGAACACGCTCGAACCTATGAAACCAGGTGGAGTCAATGTCCTGTACCTGTCAACCTATAATTCAAGTAAACAACAACATATAATATGAACAGCATAAAATACACATCGTGAAGAGGAAATCACGAGATCGTAGGTCACTCGCAAGCGAGTGATATGATACCGTGCCCTTCACTAATACACTATAAATAACTAACAATTCTAGCATGTTGATATAATTCAAAGCATAATCATCTTTAATTCAAATAACTGCTATGCTAATCCAAATCATGGAATAAAGATAACATTTGAATAACCAGAAGCTCATGAAAGCAACATACCCACACAAGACACGTTATCCAACCAGAAGGAAAAACGGAGGGGTATTACATCCCCCCCCCCTCGGGTTAGGCTTACTCCTGGAAGCCTACAAACATGTAGGGATATAACTCCCTCACACATAATGCACCAAATCAAAACCTCGTCTGCACAGCAAGGTAATAAGTGAGGTACACAGCGCAAAACCCACAAAACTGAAAGCTTAATGGCTCCATCATAATCCAAGAGCACCTAGTGTTTAAACCTAGGCTCTGATACCATGTGTAACGCCCCGCCATGCAACCCTAGAGGAAGTTGCATTTAACTACTTAAACATAATTATTTTTTTAATTTTTTTTAAATATAATTAATAAGCAAGTTCATTAACTAATGCCAACAACCTCTAAGGTTACGAGATAGAGGTTATATAGAACCTCAACAAACAACATGAACTTAAACCATGTCATTTAATATACCTAATACTTTAATCACATATATTCCAAAAGATAATTACATCTAGCATAAGATAACTTTCCATTTCATTATTCCATAATTAACATTAAGATTACAACTCTCATTCCCAAAATGAGGTAAGTCTAATGAACATAATTACAATTACAACTTCCACCTCAATAACAACTGAGGGGTAAAATAATACAATATCAACTGAAAAGAATAAAGCAAGAACTGATACTGAAACCAATGAGCTCTCGAACTGGAAGTCTCATCCACATGAACATGAAGAAAGAACCCAATGGATTTAGGTGCACGCCACCCAACCAAGTGGAACCCAAAGGCCCAACACCCGTGCTAGGAGATAGCAACCAGGAATCCTAGCCAAGATCATCTACCTCTAGACATAGGCTAACATAACTGAACCAGACTGAAATAACCAATCACATGAACCTCACAAGTACCTTCAAAGGTACAACTCAAATACCACGTAAGATCAACACATGCACAACTGAAGTACAACTCAAATACGACATAAGATCAACACATGTACAACTCAAGTACAACTCAAATACCATGCAAGTACAACACAAGTACAACCCTACAAGGTCACATTGCTTCCAGAAATAAAGGAAAACAAGTATGTTATGAGAACCATACACATAATAATCGAACACCAACCATAGTCACATCAGGTATGTTACGGAAACCATACCCATAATAAACAAGAACCAACTGTTGTCCTAGACATAGTCTCATCACAAAGCTCATCATGGGTTATCCTTGGGATTCTTCCTAGGCTCCGACCCCCACAAGAAAAGGTCATCCTGGTGACCTTTACCGAATCCCGGCCCCCATACTCACTCATGCTGAGCCAAATACCTTTCATACAGACAAGATAAATGACATTGCCATTCCAAGCCTTCCCACTCATCCCAAGCCTAACCAAGCACTTGGGTCCATGAGTGAGGCATTAGTATATTGATTAGTGAGAAGTTAGTCCTAATCTTGTAAGTATTGTTTTAGTTATCACTTGATTAACTAACTTACAACGAGTTATCCTGGGACCACTTCGTGTGTCATCCCCGGTTACAAGCCACTCTTCTACTCGACAACACACACACACACCAACCAAACATCAATGGTACCAAGGTGCAACAAAAAAGATAACACATCCACTCCTTTCTCAAGATGTGACAAAGATAAAACCACTCCAAGCACTGGAGGTAACAACAATAACAAAACCGCTCCTGATCGCTCTTGACAAGGAGGCACACATTACAAAATCCACTCCTTTCTCAAGAGGCACAAAAATCCCCATTCGTGAAAACCGGGTACTAACATAGAAACAATCCTCATGCACTATCCAGGAGAATTCACAACAGGTTGACATCACAAACGACAACCACAGAACTGAAAATCCCATCTGGAAGACTTACGAACTAAACACACCTTTAGCCCGTTTCCCAACAAAAGCACAAGGGGAATATTCAATGAAGGCTCATGAAATAAACTACCTTTGGATATTCTAAATCCATTCCTCATTGACGTTCAGTAATCTATCACATCGATAAAACTGAATTAAAATTCATCTTTTCAGATAAGGGAGATATTAACGCTAATATTTAATTCCTATTTGCTCTTAATAAAATAGGCATTTCCAACTACAACACAAGACATTTCATTTTTTTAAATAAATAACCAATTGCCCTTGCAAATTAAATCATTATAAAATAAAGCAGTTAATTTCGATGTTAGCACATTAATCTCAATTCCAATATTTTTCCTTTTCAAACTTATTGTTTAAAATAAAAAACAATAATTGACCATAACCTCAATACTTTAAATTTTCAATTATATTTAAAACAAATTAAAAAAGGTACCTTTGGTCATCAATTTAAATTTCATAATTAAATATAATTTATGCATTCTCTAAATCAAATATTTAACCCCTTCAATTAAACTTAATCATGCTAATAGAAAATCAATAATTTCCTAAGCATATAAACTTAATTTTAAATCAACCACTCTACTATACAAAAACAATTATTTAAAAATAATATATATAAATATAATATTTTAATATTATAGATTATAATATAAAATATTATTAAATAATATTTTAATATTGTAACAATAATATATAAAATATTAATATTTTTATATATACTCATTCATTTTATTTTCTATTATTTTAATAACCACCCTTCGGGCCCCGCGCCATACCAAAGTCATGGGGCAGCTACCTCGGGCCGTGTGCATGCTTTGGGTTATGGCTAGGCGGGAGTTTTTCCTTGGCCGCGGTTTCCACAGGCCACGATTTTCACTTATGCAAGAGGCGGTGCTTTGTTTTAGGGGCAACGGTGGTTTGAAGTGGGCGCCGGCTGCAACCATAGTCGGCCCCCATAGTTGGGCACGGCGATGTAAACACCACTGATTCAACTGTGGGTGTCGGCTTTGTTTGCAGCCGACCCATAGTTGGCGGTGTGGGGGGCTGCGCTGGGCGCGGCTCCCTCCCCACGTGCCTACCATGGGGCGCGGTGGGGAGGTGAGCCCCCGGCCCTCCACAAAAGATTTTTTTTCTTTTGTTTTTTTGTTTTTTTTAAAACATCCCTACGGATTTAGAAATTCGTGCCCCTCCATGGGGTTTTATTTAACAAAATTTTGACAGCAACCAGAGCATAAAGAAATGCATATATACATATATTGTATTCACAAGGAGGATTTGTTTTAAACAAATAGAGAAAACTATTATAAAATAACCATTTATAGCCACAAATATCATTTTATTTTCTTGAAGAAACATGTTCCAAAGAAGGGTTTTTTCAAATCAAACTCAACTTCCACATGGTTTACTATTTTTGCAAAACAGACAACAGATGCAAATGCTTTTAACATGATTTTCAACATCAACAAAACAATTTAACATCTCAAAAGCAACTGAATTTTAAGGACAAGAACCTGATTTCCTTAAGTTTGTGAGGAGATCCAAACGATGCTCAGCTGCCAACTTCAACTCCACCGAATTTCACAACTCCAAGCAAAAACCCACAAAATCAAAACCATTCTTCCTCTCCTCCATTTCCAATTTTTCAAAAACTTCATCCTCCAAAATTGTGATCCAAAATCCAAACATAAGGATAAAACCCTAAAAAAATCCAACAACCTCCTCATAAATTCTTCAAAACTGAAAATGCAAAAATATCTAATTTCTTCAAATTTTGAATTCAAACTTTCAAATTGACTTTTAAATTCATTTTCGTTATTTTCAAATTCAACATAAATAAATTCACTTCTTTACATAAATAAATTCACTTCTTTCAACATCAAAAATTTAATTAACTAATAAATAGATTTAATCAATGATTAAATTATTTATTAATTAAATTAAATTAATAATAAATAAATTATATTTCAACATAATTCCATATTACATTACTCAACAACTTAAATACATTAAGCTATTTAAATCACCCAATTTAACTTGCAATTAAATAATGAAGAGAGGGCATGATATTCAAAGCAACACAACCTGGCAGACAACTGATGACATACAAGGACTAGGGTGATGACTTGACACAGAAACCTAGCTACTATCTCCCAATCGAATACCGTTGGGTATTGAACATGCTCCAACCTATGAAACCAGGTGGAGTCGATGTCCTATACTTGTCAAACTGTAATTCAAGTAAACAACAACATATAATATGAACAGCATAAAATACACACTGTGAAGAGGAAATCATGAGATCCTAGGGCACGCGCAAGCGAGTGATACGATACCGTACCCTTCACCAATACACTGCAAATAACTGGCAATTCTAGCATGTTGATATAATTCAAAGCATAATCATCTTTAATTCAAATAACTGCTATGCTAATCCAAAGCATGGAATAAAGATAACATCTGAATAACCAGAAGCTCATCAAAGCAACATACCCACACAAGACATGCTGTCCAACCAGAAGGAAAAACAAAGGGGTATTACACTGCACATACCCATACAGTACGTTTAAAAGATTTTTTCTTAGTTCATGTAAGGTCTTAACTTAGGGAACATCATGTCTAATTTATCCAATAGAGGACCAATTGAAGAATAGAAGATTCAGAATTTAGGGGATGCAATTTGTTGCATCAAGCCACTAATAGGAATATAATATGCTAAGAGAGATCACTCTCTTAAAGGACATCACACCCAATGTCACCATAGAGCAAAAGACACATCGCATGAAGTAAGAAGACTACATAATGAAACATTAGTTGTAAAAGAATAATGCCAATGTATGCCCCCACTCTAACTTAGAAATTGCTAAACACCATGTTGTGAGAAATAACTTTCAAGTAGAAAATGATAAATGCTAACAATAAAGAGGACATGAGAGCTTATTAAAAAATCTCTATGCTAGTTCATATGTTCCAAATAAAGCTACATCATGAAAAGGGGAGGGGTTTCCCCCAAAATGAAGCTCCAAAAACATGAGGGATTCATGGATTTGGGGTCAATATATCTTTGCTACAATGTTATTCTAGAGAGCTCGAAACTGTCATCATTCCTCAAATACTCATTGAACGGGATGAATGATGTTGGAAACTTACAACCATTTAAAGACAATTTCCACATAACCCAAAAGAGATCTATGCAAATAAGTACTCAATAAACATGCAAGAGAATCAAAAACATACCCATGAAAATATGACACAAGATATACCCTAGGAAAACTCTTAAGAGGGAAAAAACCCAACCTCCAAAAGCATCCATCTCTCATGTATTATTAAATAATAAAAATTACAATACATATTCAAAGTCTCCATGAACACAATTGAAGCAACTATCCCTCTCCATGCATCATGTGAACAAGCATGCAACCACACATCCCATGCCATGCTTCAAATCTCCATGAATGCTAACTAGAGCTAGCTTGCCAACTGATCAACCTAAAAAACTACCCTTGTGGTTTCTTTTATAGATAAAATCTCCCACAAAAATATCAAGTCTTATTACATAAAACCATGTGACTAAATCCATGAGATTAAAAAACCATGTCCCCACATTTAATATTGGGTGCTTTATTTAATTATTTTCCCCAATATTAAATAATTACATGCTTACAACTTTAACTTATGTCCAGATGTTACATACAACATAAAGTGGCCCCAAGAATAATTACATTAAATAAATTATGCAAGGTGTACAACATACCTTTTCCTAACATTCTCCCACTTGTTGTATACATTTCATAAGGGTAACAAGTAACCTCAAAACATGAATCAAATGAATAATCCATATAGCCACATATACCATCATCTAATAAAAGTGCTCCAGTTCTCCATCAAGATACTTGCAACAAGAATAAAATTGACCACCATCCCAAGCATGAATTCTCTCATCCTCCATCATTCCAATGCACAAATATAAGAATCCATCTAGAGAGAAGCCACACAATTTGTCACAATGAAGCATAAGTCTGACCTCAATCGATATCACAAACACATACACTCAATCCAAAGGTATCAATATGCACCAATAGCTATCAAGATACACAAACCCATAGCTGAAATAGAACCCATAACAAGTGCCAATACATCCAACTATCCATACCTCCAAAGTATACAAATCATAGTAAACTCATGCCATAAAAATATATACCCATAAACTGCAATCATAAAATCCATGTGAAAAACCTATCAAAGAATGACATACACATCCAAGAGCTCCCACTACATGGGTAATGCAAGTCTAAAAAATATCAAGGCATACCAATTCTACTAATAGCATCATATAGAAAGTGTAAACAACATCATGTAGTACCAAGGAATCATCCACAATAATGTGCAAAACTTGTAAACCAATAACCTATAAGAACAAATCTCACCACAAGTCTCCAAAGCTCTCCCAAGTTCTCCATGCCCAACAAAGGAAAAACATTAAGGAACCTCCATGTTATCACCCAAGAACATAAGTGAAAACACATGATCACTAGCTAGTGATCACAATAGCTCCAACAAAACCTCAAACCAATGTAATGTGAAACCAAACATCTAGGAAGATAACCAAGACCAAAGAGAGAAAATTTTCACATCATATACCTATAGAAAATCCTCCTACATACACCTCTAAATGCCAACTGTGTCAAGAATGATCTCCTCCACAACACCCCGAAAGAAAATTCATAACACCCAACCATTCAATCACCAAGATCAAACATAACATATATATCATGTAACCAAAATGGATGTAAGCCTTTCATAACTAAAGAAGATCAAACTAAATCAATTCTCAATGAAGGAAATAAGCCCAATACATCTCCTAAACTCAACATCAATGAATGTAATCACAATGCATAAGGCGATAAACATGCCAACACTCCTCAAATGAATGCTCCAAAACCATATATACATAGCTCAAGATCCATATGCATGAGAAGATAAATCATAAATCATAAAGCACCTGAAAGAAACAATGGGAAATACCTTTCAAGTGAAACAATCGAGTAGACCAAGAGTGGGCAATGAGAATGCTCTGAGCTAAAAAATCCAAGTCATCATGACTCATCTAGGAACACTCTCCTCATAGGTCCATGTTGAACTCATATCCAACCAAGGTGTAGGCTCCTTGGACTTCCTTCTAAAATCTCATCAAGAGTAACCATCTCAACACATGTCTCTAACCATAAGAGAACTTAGGCCTCACCTATGTCTCCAAGTATCCATGAGTACCTAAAACCAGCCAATCCATGCCAAACTCCAAACGCAACATAGAACCATCATGAAATAATCAAGAAAATGATCAATGTACCCAATACCAAGAGAACTACCAAGATCAATAGTCATATATCCAATCATGAATCAAGAACATAACCATGACATCATGATCTCACACCTCCTTAATTAATGTCATGTGATCCCAAGAACATAACAAGTACATGTATCATGTCGAAAATATAATGTGCATAAATAAGAGTATACCATGACATAATAATATAACCATGATATCATAGCAAGGGTCGCATATCAAAATAAAAAATCATGACATCTCAACAAAAGACTAAAGAAGTCTTGCATGGCAACCAAAGATGTCAACATATCCAAACCACATGAATATAACCATCCTCTGAAAATGAAACCAAATATGTCAATGAAACCTTACTACATAGAAGTAGAAAACCAAGAGTCCATCCATGACACCAATAATCCATGTAGAAGATCATCCACCATCAAATGATGAATCCACATCACTACCAACAACTCCCACTGAACTGTGATATCGAGTCACATGGCATCATGAAAACCATCCTCTCCATGAAGATCATCCAGGTCTACACACACAACTGAAATATCAGTAACATAACAGCTAGAACCAAAATCTCCAAGCCAATAAGATACCTACAACTGCTAAACCATCATAAACAAATCCAACACCGCTAATCCATTACTATCAAAAGATCCCACTAAAAAGTGTAATCAAGCTATCCATAACATCCTGATAATAATATCCTCATGAAGATCAACCAAAGGCCCTCACACTATCAAATAACTCAAATGTAACAAGAGCTCCCAAAAGGAAAATTAAAACCATGATCCTCATACCAAGAAGATACCCCACCACAACCATAATCAGGAACCAATCCAACACCACCAATATGTACCTACATAAACCATCATGGCATGCCAAGGTCTCTAAATCACAAGAAACATCCTTGAAACCATGATCACCACTAAATTTATCCACAATTAAAACCAATAATGTCCACATATCTGCATAACATAGTCAACTACATAGGCCTCACATCATGACTATACCTGGTAATACCATCTCACCTCCTCAATATGACAACAAAACCAGAAAGCCAAGTGACTAAACCAAGCCACCAAACTGAATATGCATCAACACTAAAATATCTATGAGCATAGACAACCCATTTCAAATTCATTAATGTAACACGCAAGTATAGACCGCCTAAAACACTGGACAACTTGTAGATACGAAAAAGAAGCATATTAATCTAGCCAAACTGATAACCATGTCAAAAAGAGAATAATTTGAGATGTACAACTAAGCATACAATGAATCGAACATAAAATCTCAAAGATTCAATCATCCATAAGATCATAGTAACACCATAGTTAAAATTAACCCATAAATAACTCAAATAAGGAAAACAACAAACAAACCATGCAAAAATAACTCCAAACCTAATCCACTATGTAGTGCTCTAAACAAGATTTTCTTTGACTATTCAAGGTTCAAAATCTGACTCAGTATGCACCCGACATCACCTCTCGAAGCTCAAATAGAGCACATAAATTTTACCAAGAAAAACACTATCAAAACTACAAAATTTGGAAAAATCTCTAATACCACAGTGTAGAGCTCTGAATCAGCTTTCCAACAAGTCCAAGAAGTCGAAAAACAGAGCACCTAGGCAAAAGTTATCCCCTCTGGAAGAAATTCACTCAACTTGTCTATAAGGCAAAAAAATCACCTTCCTTGGTGGCTCTTTGGTGGTGAGACGGAAGCCCCACCCGAGTGGCCCCATCCTTGGTGGCGGACCCAACAATAAGAATTAAATTCATATAAATTTATTCCATACTAAAAAAAATTATCAGGCTCAATTGAAATTCCATGAGTGGAATAAATATAGGCAAAATTATTTATAAATAAAAATGTTTATTTAAAAACATGGGGGATGGTTTTATTTAAACTGTTAGTCGACTTGTGGTAGGCCCATTGGTGGCACAGATTGTCACCGATGACTATCGGCCATAGCTAGCAGCATTGACGGTAGTACCTACCATTGGCGGTACTACATGCCATGGTAAGTATGACTATCGATCGGGGTGGGGGTTCGACCCCCCCAATTCAAATTTTCTTTTTCTTTTTTTTCAAAAGAAAACTTTTCAATGAAACTTTCACTCCTCACTCCACCAATTTTTAATTTTTTGGGTTTTTCTTCTATAGGATCAATTTTTTGAAAAGCGATGGGAATAATAATTTTTTTTTTCAGAATATAATATTCATGGCCGTACGATTGCAAAATAGGGCATTTTACAAAAAAAAAAATTGCATTTTTTCCACAATAATAGAAATAGGTCAAATTATATATCAATCTTCATCTTTTGGACAACCCAGATCCAACTATAAGGTCAATTTTGATTGAGGAGGTCTTCTATAAATTTTCCCCCAGAAAACCCCTACTTGAATGCAAAACCAGGAAACCCATTTCACCCAAAATTTCTTACACCCCAAATCTACAAACAACCCATCATAGCAGCAAACCCGAAACCCTCAAATTTGCAATAAGCAACCTACAAAACCCTCATATCTTGCAATATCTTTGATTCTCTCATGCAATGCATAGATTTAAACTTAAACAATATTTTTCTCAACCAAGGTTTATACAACAATAACCAAAGCCCTTATACCAAATGTTGGAAACTTACAGCCATTTAAAGACAATTTCCACATAACCCAAAAGAGATATATGCAAATAAGTACTCAGAATCTACATGCAAGAGAACAGACAACATACCCATGAAAATATGACACAAGATATACCCTAGGAAAACCCTCAAGAGGGAAAAAACCTAGCCTCCAAAAGCATTCATCTTTCATGTATTATTCAGCAATAAAAATTACAATACATCTTCAAAGTCTCCATGAACACCATTGAAGCAACAAGCCTTCTCCATGCAATCCATGTGAACAAGAATGCAACCACACATCCCATTCCATGCTTCAAATCTCCACAAATGCTAACCAGAGATAACCTGCCAACTGATCAACCTAAAACAACTACCCTTGTGGTTGCTTTTATAGAAACAAGCTCCCACAAAACCACCAAGTGGTATTACACAAAACCATGTGACTAAAACCATGAGATTACAAAACCATGTCCCCACATTTAATATTGGGTACTTTATTTAATTATTTTCCTCAATATTAAATAATTAAATTTTTACAACTTTAACTTATGTCCCAATGTTACATACAACATAAAGTGGCCCCAAGAATAAATACATTAAATACATTATGCAAGGTGTACAACACCTTTTCCTAACAAATAACACAAAGAGAGGGAAAACAACGGAAAACCTTTCACATCAACATGGAAGAGACTTAAATGTCTCAACGTCTTGAATTATCCCCAAAAGGAAGATAGAAAACAAAGTAAGATAAAATAAAAGATTTTGGGTCAACATGGAAGAGACCTAGATGTCTCAACGCCTTGTGTCATCCCCAAAAGGAAAACACAAGATGAAAAGGTAAGAGTTTACGACATAGAGAAGAATGTAGGAACAAATAGAGGAATGCCACAAAGAGATATATATCAAACAAAATAGTATAGGGTATCGTATTATGCACATACAATCACACACAGAACATGGAAAAGACAATAATGAAAAATACTAGTAAGGTAGATGCGAGTCAACCTATAGCAGGTCGTCAACATCCCAATCTTGTTCAACGTATATAGAAAGTGGAAAACTAGAAAAGGGGACAACAATAAGTGCCTAAACTAGGACAAGGCTATCTAATTATTACCCCCACTATATGTAAGACAAGAATGAGCCAAGGTACATGATGAGAAAGAGCTCCTTGCATTTTAAAATGATTTGCAATGAATGTATAACATGTAATAGTGAGAATGTGAGGATCCTACAACTATTACATGGCAAGGACTGGAAAGATAGGTTATGCTATCAGTTGGTAACAATCATCGTCATCGAAGTAAAAATCATTCAATATTAATTTTAATGCACGAAACTCATCAGTAAGACGATCGAGAGTTCTATGATACGCAAAATAATTCATGTTTTTCATAGTAGGCTGCTTTTACTTTGAGGTGGAAATTTAGTCCAACATTTCTTAAGGAGTTGTTCCAGATCTTGTTCAATTTTTTTTATTATGTAAGAGTGGATATTTTTTGAGTTTGTAAGGTTTGCGTTGTTTGCTAGATTCACCAATTTCTTGAGTTAGATGTTAAGGAGGAGAACCTAAGACAATCCTATCATCCTTATCATCATTATGAGGCATTGATTGTTCTTTAGGAAGGAGGATACTCATGTCAGGAGTAGGATCTTGATATCCTAACCCTTTGGTATCTTCAATTTTTATTCGCTCTAAGAGTTGATGAATTTCATCCTCGCTTGTTGTACCGTATCCTTGTTTTCTTAGAATCATGAATCCTTTTCCATATGTATCTTCTAGGTTGATGGGAGTGTTGGTCAATTTGTTAACATAATATTGTTGAATTTTTGCTTGGTTAGAGGTGTTAGGATCAACTATTATAGGGAACTTAAGCCTAGCTTGTTTCTCAATTTCAGGATGTAAAAGGCAAAACATCCCAAGTTGTGTGTGTTGTTTCATAGAAGGGTAAAAGGATGCATTAGTCTCAAGGTTGTTAAGGAAATAATTTATGAAGTTGTTCATGCTTTCATCATATTTTCCAATGATGCCAACATCACGAGGAGGACATGAATTAGGAGTTGATTGAGCATTAGTGAGTTCAATTTCATTAAGGTCATTTCCAAAATCACTTCTTGACACATCTATTAATGATTTCAAGGACATCCAAAAATTACCAAAGAACATACCCACGATGAAATGCAATGTAATAACCTAGAATACAATGTGTAAATTCAATTTTGAAATTAATAAATGCACGAAATTAACCAAATTAAGCTAGATGCAATGAAATGAATGAAATAGGAAATCAATAAACTGAAACAAAAATTTAATAACAACCAACTAAAACATAGAAACAGAGTTCTTAATGCTGGAAAATGTAGTTTTGGGTTTCACATAGGACTAAATCACCCAAAGGGGCATATGAGTCCCAATCAGGGTTTTTTAAGGGACCAAATACTACAAAACAGAGCACACGCAATACCCAGAAATCAGGAAAAACCACACATACTAGGACTAAATCGTCTAGAGCGGCGTATGAGTCCTAGATTAGGGTTTTGCACTAGTTTCAATAAATTTTGAGTGAATGTTAAGTTTTTTGGTTTGAATGATGTCTAGAATAAGTGCAATTATAGATTTTAAATGAAATTCAATGATACAAGATGCAAAAATGCAACCTATATACACTTTCACTAATGCAAAATTTAGAAACCCTAGATGAAAATGAACTAATGCAAGACTTAATACAAAGTTAATGTAAGCTAGATCTTGGACTATGATGTAGTCCAAATCAGAATATAAGGTGTTCTAAAGGTTAGGTTCACCAAAATGAAACGAATAAAATTAGGGTGGGGAGTTGTAGTTAGAAATGGGATGTACGTTCTCCACCTATTTCATTCAAGTTTGATTCAAGGAAACCTTAGAGATCTGCAATATGGTGTCCTAGAGTGCAATTAAAGACAATAAGGGGGTTCAACACCAAGCAAATGCTTGGAAAGACAAGTAACATGCAAAATCTAATGATATGATCTAGAAAATGAAATCAAATCAAAATAAAAAACTAGAGATAAATAGAGATGCACCTGGAAAGCTAAAGAGGCTTGAAACAAGGTTTGTAACCTCAAAATTATGAATTTTGAAGCATAGTTGGACTCATATGCCAGTAGGAGCAATTTATTCCTAGTTTAGGTTTTCAGGCTGAAACAATAATCTAGAACTACTAAACAATGATCTATAGAAAATACTTGATATCTGGTATACTGGGAGTCATATGCCACAAGTGGTGATTTACTCACAATATCAAGGTTGATCTGAAACTCTAATATCCTTTATTATTCTCTTGTAACTTCTCTCCTATCAAATCTCTGATTCTGAAACACTGAATTGTAACTTGTAGGTGACTTTTCATGATCTTGAAATGTAGATGACAACTTTGACAACTTAAAAAATTTCTCCAAACTTGTTCTTTAATAGATCCTCAACCTAAATATGAAAATCACACATCGAAGAGGGGGGGAAATATTGTTTTGTTAGTGGATAGGGTTTTTCCTTGGTCAAACCCTTTTTGGTAATCAAACCTTGAAATGAAATCAAATAGAAAGGAGGAAAGATGAATGAAAAAATATACTATGTTGCAACTCACCAAACCCTTGAGAAAAATGTTGCAATCTTGTATGTAATGGTTCAGATGAATGTAGATATTTATTCTTGATTGTATGTTGTAAATGTGACTTGAATTCTTGCTTGAATCATAAGAACCAAATGTTAGCTCAAAAATAAACATGATGCATGATTACTTTGACATGATGCTTGAATCTTGAATGTAGCTCCAAAACACTTGATAATCAGCTCTTGAATGCTCTTGAAAGTGCTCTTGATCACAAATTTTCTAGAATGCTTGAATGCTTAGGTGACACTTGCTCATGAAAATTTCTAGATGAATTATAAACTTTCTAGGAGAAAATATGTGAAATAAGCTTGTATTTATAATTGTTTATGCCAAATTACCCAAAATTACAAAACTACAAGTTGACATCAGATCTAGGAGAATAGAATCCCCCCAAGATTTGAATTCAAAATAGTTCCAAGCTAAGAAATAATCACAAACAAGTTTGGGCATATGTGTCCTAGTAGGCTAATATTAGGACATAAATTTCATGAAATATTTAGTTCTATGCTAAATTTAGATCCAGGCCCCAAAACGTAGGTGGGACCAATATTCCCAAGGTGGTATATGAGTCCAAGATCACTAAATCTAGGCCATTCAATCCAAAATTAGTAAATATGTTTGGTTATTTGATGTGTGTCATGATTATCCTCAAAAAGATGCACCAACGCTTGTGGATGCAAAATAGGACCAAATAAGATATAAAAAATCCCAATTCTAGTAGGGAGGGCCCAAACAAGTGTGAAAATGTAAAGGGATTCATTTTCCTACACTACAATACATATAGAATAATATGTATATATATATTTAATGAGATTAATTATACTACATATTATGTTTATTTAAGATCAAAAGTTGATGAAAATTAAAATAATTCATGATAAGTTACATTCAAATTGAGATAATAATATAATATTGTTATCCTTATAACGTGTACTAAATTAAATCAATAAAATTTAATTGAATTGCATGAGTGGTAATGGGCGTTACAGTAGTGGGAACTAAATAGAAAATTAGTGGAAAAGTTGTTGCAAGTGCCTCCACTCGAATGGACCACTCTCCCTATTTCCATGCCATCAAAATTTCCATTTTGGGGGACATAATCAAGAGGCAATTCCAGACTAGGGGAAATTTTGAAAAAATAGGAGGCAATCTAGCAAAACGCATGGAGAAGATCAAGGGAAATCGAAAGAGGAGATAAGAGTGAAGGAAAAAAGGGAATTTGTTGCTAATTTCATCCAAGGAAAAAAAACCAATGTTAGCAACCAAGGAGAGGTATTTTCAAACTTGTATCAGATGTTTCCTTTCTATATCGAATAGATATTACATTCATATGCTTCCCCTTGAAATATTTTTGTATCAAATGCTTAGATTGCTTAAAAAAAATTCTCTTACATTATATAATCATGGCTCCTGTATTCAGATTTCCTTGTCGGGTATGTGCAAGATCATCATGGAAAAAACAAGCCCTTAACTAGCGATGAAAATTTAGAAAATCAGAGATAGGCAACTTGACATAAAAATTTGAATAATTTATCTATACTATCTCAAAAGTATGTAAGAATAGTTAATATATAGCAAATTGAATGTAGTTTCTAAACTACTAGGTTTAAATTTTTTTTAAATCTATTCGATGAAAATTTGAAATTTCAATGTAGTAGTACTTAAATTTCAGGGAAAAAAGAAGAAGTAGGTGTTTGTCTAACCGCCCTAACCACAATAAAATGATAATATTTTTTTATAATATTTTAGATCTAAGTAGATGACTCATGTGCCAATGTGATGCATATTTTTTTGTAATTTTTTCCAAGTAAACAATTAATTATGAATTTTTTATTACAATTTTTAAAAAATATTAAAACTCATATGTCTGACCACCTTAACTTGGTCAAAAATTGATGAAATTCAATTTTATTTTTTTAATCCTATAGTATACAAAGCATAGAATGTGACACATGTTTTAGATTCAAAAAATGTGATACCGTATGAAAGCTATAGATTTTTTTGAATCAACCTATCAATCAAGACTTTAGTCGTAATTCAAATAGAAAATGAATAATAATTATTTAGTAAATTCAAAAGTAAATCATAATTTATATTGGTGGAAATTTGAGAATCTCCTTTAAAAACCCTTTTTGTTTCATCAATTTTGGGTAAAAAAAGGTTGTCAGCCACATGGGCCATCATATCAGTTACATATCCCCACTTTTTGGCCTGTCATGATCTTGCACATACCTTGTCAAGTGTGTTATATGATCCTATATTCTTCCCCCTATTAGCTATGATTTGGGGTCGAGCCACCCTATATTAGCACTATAATTTGGAAGCCCTGCATTCACAAGATGGGGTCGAATTCCCATGACAGGTTCTAACCCACATGTTACATCTTTCCTTTGTAGCCTTGGTCTTTCAACCAAGCCACTATAAATACATTGTATCCATCAGGGTAAATGTGTTTTGTTTACCCCTTTCTGCTATTTGAATGTCTTTGAATGAGAGAAGTGATATTTATTCTATAGAGATTTATTGTGTGAACACCATTTATGGTGTTTGATATATTTTTTTTCTGAGAAATATTAACTAGTCAAATGGTTTCCATTATTCAATGGCTACCATATCTTAAAAACCTATATGCATCGATCCAATGCTAGCCCAGAATGATTCTTATCATTCTATTGTTCTACATTTTGTTGAATGATCTACATCCTTCTCCCTCAACTTCTCTTAAACATATCTATAATACAATGAACGTATATAATGATTCAAGACTTGACATATGCATTAGGGTGAATGATTTCACATTGTTCCATTTTTGTTTTTCTATCGAGCAATATTGCATTGTTCTGATAAAGGGTTGTGAACAATACCTTCACTCCATGGATATTATTTCATTTAAACATTTGATGATGTTCCATATGTGGTAACAATGCATGGTGTTATTTCATTTGTGTGCTACCAATGCTTAGGCTATAACTAGTCGTGGGTTATAATGATTCTTTCATGGTGTTTTCTCTCATATGGAGTGCATATATATTCTATCTTAACTCAGATTTATTCTGGTGATGATTGTATTTTGTGGTAATGAATTTGTGCCATTTTGGATGGAATTTAGACTCAAACAATATTCTAGTTATTTCTTTGTTAATTATACCCTTTATATCTTCACTTGAATCTACTTGTTCTTGTAGATCAAATTGTGCATGAATGAGAAATCTTATGGAAGTTGATTTCTTTTTCGAAACATAGTGATCTCCATGTAGAAGGGATCTTTTTGTTTATCTTAAACAATGTATACACATATGTATATATAGTTATAAGGCCATATATGTGTACATGCATAAATACTTCATTTATGCATGAATATACACATACATGCAATATAACTTCTTTTTATCAACTTAATACTTTACTCGAGTAATTATTGATTGATTTCATTGTAAATAAGAAAGGAATAACGTTTTGGAATGATACCTTATATGTATTGGATGTGTTTCAATGATTCCACTTGAATAATGACTAGAGATCAAGATAAATGGGGGATTTTGTCTTGAATAATAATTGTGCATTATGAATCATCATACATGTAGATAGAGGTAATATCTTTGCTTACGAATCTATACTCATATATACCCATATATATGTATATACATACATACATGATCTATACCTTCTTTATTTTTTACTATATTTTATAATCAAGGATAAAATTATCAAGGTTAGGAAAAAAAGCATATAAATCAAACCCTAATAAACAATGAAGTACAAATAAGCATAAAGACATAAAATATGGAACAATATTACCAAGGAAATCTTCATGCCATCATGGATTCACCTCCGTTGCACTTCTCCACTTTGCTTGATATGAATAATTTCCCTCAGATTTTTGAGTATGCAAATAGGCCTAATGACAATGACAAAGAAAAATATTAAAGATTCCAATTGACTATGGATGCACTTGACTTGATGTTGATAGACTTGATAACAAGATAGCAAGATCGCATAAGCTTATATGTAGGTAGTCTCCAAGATGTCCAAGATGTCTAAGATCAAGAAATGGGAATGATAGAGGTCTTTTATAGGAAAGACAATTTTGAATGAAGGGCTGAGATTTGATGTCACTAAGATGTTTCAATCAATGGCCAAGAATGAAAGATATAGTATGCACTAGGGTTAGGACAAAATTATAAATAATTCAATCATGGGTGGAGATTAATTGAGACATGGATAGATAAGGATCTGATGTGGAAGATAAGATTGGATGGACAAAGAGGTGAGAGGAGATTAAATAATAATAAAATTATTTAATCTTGGTGGCCAATGAATAATTAAATAATTAAAATAATTATTTAATTATAAAAGAATGTGACAAAGGGAATCTTTTGAGTTAACTAATAATTTAATTCAAAATTCTAGAGAGTGGACCAAATTAAATAAATAAAATTAATTTAATTTAGGAGAGAAGAGGCTAATGAATAAGTAAATAATTTAAAATAATTATTTTACTAAAGTTGGAAGTGTTAAATAATTAAATAAATAAGAATTTATTTAATTTTAGAAAGAAGGGGACTTAATTAGTGATGTAATTAAATAAATAGAATTTAATTAATTAATCAAGGAGGAATAAAGATAGAAATGAATGAATTAAATAATTTAAAATTATTTAATTAATAGAAGACTAATGAATTTAGAAAATAATTAAATAATTAAAATTTGATTATCAAGGAAAAGAGAGGAAATGATGGAGAATTTAGAATTCGCCAGCCTTGGACAATTTTTAGTGTCTACATTTTTCCCCTCTTTGATACAATGCAGTCTATTGCGTTGTGTCAAAGAAATTCAATCAAAACATGCCCCGATCTGAACAAGATGAGGAAGGATGACGAGGAGGTATTGGTATGCCCCCTCGAGAGGACATGTGGATTCAAAGAACATGAGTGTGCTCTCGAAATAGATGGAAATACTAGAGGATAAAGGATAGAAGAAATGTTAGCACAAAAGACATGGATGTTAGTATAGAAGAAGAACTTCAATATTTTTCCAAGTACATAATAGACCTTGCATTTAATCATCATTTGGTGGTAAAATATGAAAAATGGACAAAAAACACCAAGGTATGAGATATACTAGGGTGTGCAAGGTCATCCACTTGCAAAACAGTTAGTCGCAGACAAGGAATGTCCTAACTCATACTAAAGGAAAGGTTGCCCCAATCTTTTTTCCAAGACAATCCACAAATAGAAGACAAAGAGAAGAGTCATGAGACATCATCACTCCTCTAAATCCTTCGTGGGAAATCCTTGAGAAAGATAGTAACCTAGTTCAAAGACAAATCAAGGAAAAAATAAGACAAAAAGATTACAAGGTCAACAACCATTCAAAGTGTGCCAAAATATGATTGCTTGATGCTTAATTGACTAGGTGATCTTGATAGGTTGTTTTTTTGTTAGAAGCCTGGTTTTAGGAGAGGAAACATGTCATATAAGATGTAAAGTCTAGTTTTGATCATGTGACCACCTGTATAAGGAAAATGACTAAGATTGAATAATGACAATATTTGGTTTCAGGAAGTACACATCCTATATAAGACATAAGTTTGATTGGTTGACAATTTGATTGTTTGATTGTTTTGACAATTTATTTGATTTGACTAAGTGAATTTGCTGGTTTGTTGTCTTACTGATATATGTGACTTGTCTAATGTTTTAACGACTCTTTGTGTCTAAGTTTACAATGTTTGAATTATTATGACTGACGTGAAAAACCCTAAAAAACCAACCTAGGTAGCCTTGGGAGCTCATCAACAGATGGCCTTTCCCACGTAGCAATTCATAAAGACCTCATAGTTCAACATGACATGTGACCTTGTTTTATTTACAAAGGATTGGGTCATTCGTTTTACTTTTAGAAAACCTAAAAGGACTGACATAATTCCTCAAGGGCACATCAAAAAATGGCATTGCCTATGTTTAGTCATAGAGGAAAAGTAGTTCAATTGGACTTGACTAACATGACTCACTTTGACTATGTTTATGGGATTTTTGAAAGTTATTTAGATGTTTTTGCGTTTTTGACATGTTTTAATTTTTTTGTCTTTTTGATGTAGTTTATGATTTTTTTGTCTTTTTGATATATCAACCATTGAAAGATCCAATAACATAGGTCGATTACTTGCCCCCAGATAGGTATAAGACCAATTTATTAGGGTGAAATGGAATGAGATAGGCATAATGGAAGGTGAAAATGACACATGATGTCAATCATTCCAGGTTATGGGAAAGGCGAATGACATGGAAAAGTCAAATTGGAATGATGGTAGATGATGGAGCAAAGTCAACTACACATGGTACCTGTTCGCCAAGTTTTCACCATGGTACTTATTCAAAGCATCACCAAAGTGGTTTTCACTATTGGACGAACTATTTCTCTTTACTATTTTCTTCATTTTTTTTTTGGGTGTTACTAGGACACCTATTTGCCAAGGTTTCATGAAGGTAACAAATTTTTTGAATTTTCTAATTGTTTTTGTATTTTTTCATGACTATGACAAGACTTTTAGAAGCTATGTGCAGAACCAATATGTTATAATGATACATTGACATTGTTTAGATGATTGTGCTAGACAAAAGGACCTAAGGGAAGGTGCAAAAGGATGGAGGGCCAAATTGTGGCCAAAGTTTTTTTTTAAAATTGATAGGTGATAGCGTGAGTGCATTATACTACAAGCATGTTATAACGTGCTCACACTATGGATTGGTGTGACCGATATAAAGGCTCATCCACATCAAGATTGTAACACTCTCGCAGTATTCCACGAGCACATTATAACACGCTCGTGGAATACCACGAGCATGTTACTTGTTATTAAAATGAGAAAAAGCAAATATAATTCATTTTTATGTTGACTATTTTTTCTGCTCCCACAGCTAAAAATCCTTCTCTCGTGTGCTTGTGTTCTAGGAGGAGACAATATTGTATTTTTTCATCAATTTATTGCTATTTCATTGTCAAGATGCTGCCATGTCGACGAGGAGGTCGAATTGGTAAGGATTGTTTTTTTTTGTGATTTTTTAATGAATTTTTTAGTTTTAGATTGTTTTTGATATTCACTTATTGAATTTGTAGGAAATGATAATGATTCTAGAAACCCTCTTGAAAAAACTCCTAAAAATCCTCAACAACCAAAGCAACAAGAACATGAACAAAATCCTCAAGTGAAACAACAATAACAACAACAACAACAACATTAACAACAAACTCCTCCACCAATCCCTCAACATCCTATTGGCACTCAGCAAAATTTAATGGTGGTAATTGAAAACAATAAAAAAAAATTGAGGGGTTAATCACGATGTTGAATGATCTAGCAAGTTCAACCTTGGAAAGAAGAATACTTGAAAATTCACTTAAAGAAATGTTAAAAGATCTAGATGCAATAAACAAACAATTAAGTGGTTAGCAAGATAGGAGGCAGGAAACTAGGGATTAAAATCAGGATAAATTATCATATAAAGATGTAAAAGATGAGAAAAATACAAAATTAGATTTTTGTTCATTATTCACTGACCCACGCACAAATCAAAATATCGACCTCAATGCAAAGAGGTTTCCATTCCATTAGTGCCACCACCAAGGGATTAGGAATTTTTTTTGGGATAGGTGGTCTGAAGCAATTTTTTTTGCCTTTGTCTATCTTTGTTTTCGGTTTTATTTTGGTCTTCTAGATGATCCTGCATAGTGGTTTAGTATTTTCGATAGAAACACAATGCACAACATGGTGGGTGTGCATGTAATCATAATTGCCTTGTCCTTAGTCGGAAGTTGCACCACGTGTCAGTCTGACGAGTGTTTTCTTGCATCCATTTTTCACAGATTTGAGATTATCAGCCCTACTAACACGTCATCCCTTCACACTATAAGTTGTATCTTGGGAGTGTTGACTCGAGGCTCATTGGAATTTGTTTTTCCTTTGAAGGGATGTGAGACAGTGCCACCAAAGCCACTTGGGTGATCGACAAGACTGTTGCCAGATGGCCTTTTTAGGATCAAAGCAATTACAAGGGTTGATCTTATTGAAATATCTAAACAACATAAATGTGGTAGCTGAAAGTGATGAGTAAGATTCCAGTGACCTAATAAAAGATGTAGAGTCAGATTTCTAAGCTATTAGGTTTGGGGGTATGTGCAGGATCATGATGGGCCAGAAAGTGGCAATATGTAAGTGATGTGATGGACCATGTGGCTGATGAAGTTTGTTTTACCCAAAATTGGTGAAACGAAAAGGGTTTTTAAAGGAGATTCTCAAATTTCCACCAATATAAATTATGCTTTACTTTGCATTTGATAAATAATTATTATTCATTTTCTATTTGAATTACGACTAAAGTCCTGATTGATAGGCTGATTGAAAAATATCTATAGCTTTCAAACAGTATCGGATTTTTTGAATCTAAAACATGTGTCACATTATATTCTTTGCATACTATAGGATTAAAAAGAATAGAGTTTAATTTCATGAAGTTTTGACCAAGTTAAGGTGGTTAGACATACAATTGTTTATATTTTTTAAAAAATTTAATAAAAGATTCATAATTAATTATTTACATCAAAACAAATCACAAAAAAATATGCATCACATCAGGACATGAGTCCTCTACTTATATCTAAAATATCATAAAAAATAATTATTATTTTATTTTGGTTAGGGTGGTCAGACAGACACCTACTTCTTATTTTTTCCCTGAAATTTAAGTACTACTGCATTGAAATTTTAAATTTTCACCAAATAGATATATTTCTTTTGTAAATAAATCTAGTAGTTTAGAAACTAAATTCCATTTGCTACAAATTCTATTCTTGCATATTTTTAAAATAATATAGATAACTTATTCAATTTTTACATCAAGTTGCCTAACTCTGATTTTTTGAATTTTCATCGCCACTTAAGGGCTTGTTTATTCCATGATGATCTCGCACATACCCTTGGACATCTAGAAACCATTAACTCTAGAAGAGGTCGGAATTTTCTCTTATAGATGGCTACATATTGAAATTATGAGCATAGAGCAAGGGTTCCTGAAGTTTTCCTATTGGAAAAGTTTTCTTTAGTTCTCATAGTTAGTAGAAATATTTTCTTAAAATTTCATAGAACACTGCTTCACTCTGGCATGTTATGTCTATTTTATGATCAAACTATTATTGGATTGGAATTCAATCTCTATTTTAAAGTTCATTTGAATCTGAAATATGAGTTATTCTGAATAAATATCTGAAACTATGCATGATATGGTCTTTGTCAGTATTTCTTTCTTTATATCTTCGTGTAGAATAAGACACCGTGTCTTTATTAATCTAAATAGTTTGGTTATTGAATTTTCATATTGTTAGTGTATATGAATAGATCATAATATTTAGATATTGGACTATGTCATTGGACTTCTCCATTTTCTTTAAAAGGTTGTCATTTATTCATGATATGCTATATTAAGGGGAAGGGTTTATATTTCTTTTGAATGTTTTCTATTAGTTCTGAAACTTCTACGTTTGAATCGGATCTTAATACGCACTTTCTACAAGTCGATTGGATGACTGCATCTCTTCTTGTATCGATCCTCTATTGTTCATACTTGTAATACCCCTCTATTTTGCTTTTTGGACTGGACAATGGGTCCTTGTTTTGCTTTGTGTTATTTTTTGGATATTTAAATACTTTGTTATACTATATCATGTGTGTGTAATTTTATCGCTATTTATAGAGTGACATTGAATTTATGTGATGTATCTTATCAAAGGCCTTATTTTACATGCTTTAATTGGTGTAATGATGTTAGTTGATATAATACATTTATTGCATATGAGATATTTGATTATTATGGAACTGTCAGTTTATGATGAATGTATTGGTGAAGGGGACGGGATCGCATCACTCGTTTGTGAGCACCCTATAATTCTATGATTTTCTCTTCATGGTGTCTATTTTATGTTGTTTATATATGCATGTTCTTTGTTATCTTGTTTACAGGTTTGTAGGTACATGACATTGACTCCACCTGGTTTCACAGGTTTGAGCGTGTCAACCCAACGGTTAAGTTGAAGGGAAGATAGTAGCTAGGTAACATGTGTCAGGTCTACACCCTAGCCATAGTGTGTCGTCACTCATAGTTGTTGTGTCATTGTTTGCCTTGTTTAATATTTTTTAATTCTGAAGGATTCTTGTTATGAAAATAAATGTTAAAATTATGCATTAAATAATGTTGGTATTTATTTAATTAATTTTAGAGATTTTTTATAGAAGCTTTTTATTTAAATTAATTAATTAAATTAAATTTATTTAGTAAATTAAATTAATTAATTAAATTTATTTTATTTAGTAAATTAAATTTAATCCATGGGGTTAAATTTATTTATTAAGTGACTAAATTAATTAATTAAATTGTTTATTTTTAAATTAAAAAAAAGGGGAATTAAATCTAATTTGGGAATTAAATTGCAATATGAAATTATTAAATTATATTGAGAAATTGAATGTGGTTGTTATAAGATATTTGTTAATTGCCAACATGTGTGAGTTAATTAATTAAGTTATTAAAAATTAATTCACGGAGAGAATTTGGGATTTGGTTAAAGAAGAGGAAAGCTTATCATGGAATGGGGAGGATATTTTTGGGAGAGAATATTTTGGAAAGGAATGAAAAATTTAAAACACGGAGGATTGTAGAGGTTTTTGCTGAATAGTTGCTATGAAATTGCATACATACTTTGTTCTGGAAAATTATGTTTGCTAGGAAGAAGCTGTGAAAGCTTTGGAAGAGGCTCGACATCAAAATTTCAACACTTCAGAAGCTTCTTGAAACATGTTCTTTTCTTGTGTATTTGGATTTGTTTAGAATTTTTTTTGGAATTGTATTGCTATAGAAAATTGTTGTGCTAGATCTATAAAGGAAAGTTTAATTTGTTTTAGAAAAGAGGAAATTCAAAGCTTATGTGATTGTCGTGAAGAAACTTAGGAAACTTTAGTTATAGTGAAAACCAAAAAATAAGAATTGTGATATTTGAGGAATTATTAGATCTAAACTGTGAAATAAATCTAGAGGAAAACAAATTGAGATTTAGAGAAAATTAAACCTTTGTAGAAAAAGAAAATTGTGAAACCTCTATGTTTGGAAATTTTGCCGTGAAAAAACCTAGAGTAAATGTAGAAATTTATAATTATGATTTTCCTGTAGCTTGTCTTTTCCCTTCCCTATGTTTGAATTTGAGAAAGCAATTTAAAATATTTATTATAAAATCCTCTATAAATTTTGGGTATTCTCTGGAAATTTTATAATTTCACCTATAGGTGAATGTTTTGAAAAAAAATCTCCAATTAAACTATTCTATTGAATTATATATATATATATATATATATATATATATATACATATATACATACATACATATATATATATATATATATATACATATATACATACATATATATATATATATAATATATATATATATAATTTGAAAAATATTTAATGCTATGTATATACACTGTATTGTCGTCTGTACAACCTCGATTGAAAAAGGTATGAAATATTTGAAGTTTTTATTTCTTTAATTTTTTATGTTCTTTCTACTATTTGGGGGGGATTACATTCCCCATCACCCCCTCAAGGGAGGTGTGGCTTCCTTATGAGGCAACGCCCTCCACTTAGTGGAGGGAGCATTGCCTCATGAGGCAACGCCCTCCACTTAGTGGAGGGAGCGTTGCCTCATGAGGCAGCATAGCCCCCATGAGAAGGTTGTACGCTGGGAGGTGAGGTGGGATGGGGGTTTAGCTAGAACTGACCCCTCCCAAAAACCAAAATAAATAAAATATTTTTTTTTAAAATAGAACAAAAAACCTTATTTTAATTTGTCGGCCCTTTTTAATGAGATTCGGATTTCGATTTTTATTAAGGATTTTTAATATTTTTAATATATATAATATATATATATATATTTAGTATATATTCATTCTGTATTAGAATATATTTAATATATATATATATATATATATATATATATATATATTTAGATTTTTTATTGAATGTTTATTTTATTTATTTAGTCACATGCAGGTGATATAGTTCAAATAGGGAAATTATTATTTTATTAAAAATGGAAGAAATAAATATTTATTATTTATAAATTTATTTATGGAATTGAAGTTAGACAATTAGATTTGTTTCTTCTATTTTGAAAGGGATTTTTATTTAACTAATGAAGTTGACAATTTATTCATTGATTTCCACTAAGTAAGAATGGATTTAGTATATCCAAAAATAGATATTTCCTTGCAATTGTCTTGAAGTAATTATTTCCTCTGTGTTTTTGTTTGGGAAATGGGTTAAATGTGTTTTTTTAATTTTGTAAGACTTCCAGAGGTTCCTTATATGATGGGGTTATCAATTTGTTATGTCAACCTATTTTGAATCTCTTGGGCAGTGCATGGTGCCTTGTCAGTGATTTAGTCAGTTTCCACGAACGAGGATGATCTTTGCCTCCTATGATTAGGAGTGGATTATGGGATTTGTGCCTCCTTTGGAAGGAGTGGACTATTTATTTTGATGCATCCATGTGTTTGGAGTGGATTTTTTATATTTGTATTCCTTCTAAAGTTGGAGTGGTTGTTATATTTGCTTGTATACACTCAGGATTCCCTTGGTGATTGGTTTCTATGTGTGTTTTCAAATAGAAGAGCGACTTCCATTAGGGGCCAAAGCCCGTAAGAGGTAAGATTGGGTAACATTCAGAGGTAGGTTAATTAAGTGATAACTAAAACAATGTACGTAGAAGTTTAGGTAGTACTTCACACTAAAAAGATAAGTTCTAGCCTCATTCATAATCTTGATTGCTTATTTAGGCTTGGAGTGAGTGGGAAGGCCTAGAATGGCAAGGTCATCTATCTTGTATTTATGAGAGGTATTTGATTCTAGATTAGTAAGTATGAGGGCTGAGGGTCGATTGAGGTCTCCAGTATTACCGGGGCCTATGAAGATCCGAAGTGGGTAACTCATGACGAGTTGTGTGATAACACTCTGTCTAGGACAACAGTTGCTATTTGGTTTTATGTGTATGGTTTTCTTAACATACTCGATCTGATTTATATCTAGAAGTAATGTGACTTGTGTCAGTGATGTTAGAATTGTACTTGAGTTGTACTTGTGGTTTTATAGTTCATTTGATTGGTTGTGTCAGTATGATTTAACCTGTGATTACAGGTTGTATATTTTGTCCATGTTATGTTGTTACTATCTCCTAGCATGGGGGGTGGGCCTTAAGGTACCACTTGGTTGGGTGGAACATGCACCATACATCGTTGGGTCTCCCTTTGATCTTTAGTACTTGGTGGAGAGATATCATGTTGGAGAGCTCGCAGTTCCTGTTTTAATTCAAGTGATGTATTTATTTCAATTTGAATCATATTATTTTACCCCTCATTTGTATTCGAGGTGGATTTATGTATATTGTAACACATTTGTATTATTCCCTCATTCTGGGAATGAGTGATGTAACCTTTTGATTAAGCTAATGAATATGGAGTTTGGTTGTATATTTCTTTATGTTATGAAGTATCTTTATTATATATGGAATGACTGAGTACTTGATTCATTATGTAATTAAATGTTATTGATGTTATATGTTGTATATTTGGGTTTTAAGTAATCCCAATCTTGTAGCCTTAGAGGTTTTTTTTAATTAGTAAGTGAATGCATATGTTAATAACACTTTTAATATATAAAAGTTATACGTTGAAGTAGTGAATTTCAACTTCCTTTAGGGTTACTTGGCAGAGCATTACAATTATCCTCCCAAAAATGAAGGAAAGTGGTATTTTGTGTGTCTCATATCACTCATAGAGGAAAGCTTGTGATTTTGAAATGTTGTAAAAGCAGTGGCGCATCACCATATTTCATGTTTTTTTTTTTACATTTCCTTTTCCATTTCCCTAAACTCAAAGAAGAGTCGAATTTCTATAAAAAATCTTGGAGGTATTCAGTTAGGCGCATATTGTCCCCCCAGTCACTAAATTTCCCATAAGACTATTAGAGAGGCGCAAGATTTTATGATCAATAGGTGGTACATGGTGTTTGATTACCCACCATGAAACAATTGTGAAGTCCAACAATATTTCTCAAGGAAACTATACTATGAGTTCATCTTGAACAAAATCCTGAATTATTTTGATATGAAGGAATTCCAGGGGAGAGGTGGGGGGTCAGCATAAGATAGACCCAATGCACGACAAGATCCTAGGAAGGAAGCGAGATGAACTCTCACTAGGCTGCATCATGAGCACATTGTTATCCCTTCCATCATGAAGGAGAGTGTCAAGGTAGACACTTTGCAGGCTATCACCTCTTTGACCCAGAGTGTCATGCACCATACCAGTCCTATAGTGGAGGGCCATCTAGGGGAGTCCTCAAGTGGTAGGCTTCCATCCCATTCATGTCAATTTTATGGGGTGACTTGCTCATATAACCCCACCGACACTCAAAAGGCTGCTATGTAGCATACATTTGTAGCTATGGATATGGCGAGGGCAGCTCACATTTTGAATGAGGCTTATGGCATCGATACTCCAGTAAATGTTAGAATGTTCATTGAATTTAATTTATTAAATTTCAATTTTGAAATGCAATATTAACTAATTTAGTTTTATGATTTTAATAAAATTTTAGTGTCATAGTGTTGATACTCGATACACCAGGCCTACACCTACTTATTACTCCATTTTATTTACTATTGAGGCATGTAACTAGTAAAAAATTATAAATTTATTACATGTTAATAGTATTTTTATATGAATGGTATTCTAATATCTGATTTTGCATGTTGAATAGGCTAATATTGGAGGTTTCATGGGAACACCTCCCAGTGCCAGTGGATTTAAACAAACCTACACGTACATAATAGAATAAATATTTTAACTAATGAATTGTACAATTTACTATATTTTTGTAATTTATATTCATATCATTGATTACATTGCATTGCGCATCTTTCAAACTCAAAGCACTGCTTCACATTCCATAACTAATAACTAGATGTTGATAGATGAAAAAATTTCAACTACAATATAGTTGTTTAGAAATTCAACATAAGTAGTGATACAATTACTTCACCTAGCATAAGTAATAACTAGGAGTAGTTGCCAATTGCATTTGTTTGTCATGGCATTCCATTAGACCACTTTTTACAAAGGCATCTTTTCAAATAGTTCACTATCTTGTCTATGCTATGGATGCTTGGAAGAAATAGATGAAAGAATAATAGTAAGCAATAGCATAGACAAGGCAATGAATTGTTTGAAAAAATTCCTCAAAGAAATGTGGTCTCATGGTGATGTCCATCACCATGAGACCCAATTTCTTTGAGATATTTTTCCAAACATCTCATCGCCTTTTATATGCTACCACATTTTCCATACATGTCTACCAAATAATTTTATCAAACAGTTCACTTCCTTGATGCTATGGCTAAAAGACTAAAAAAAGGTGCTTTCCAACAAACTATGGATTCTTGGAAAAAAATCTATCAAAGAATAATAGTAAGCATAGACAAGGCAATGAGTAGTTTGAAAAAATGCCTCAAAGAAATGTGGTCTCATGGTGATGGAATGCCATTCCATCAGCATGAGACCATGTTTCTTATAGGTATTTTTTCAAACAACTCACTACCTTTTATATGCTACCACATTTTCCATACATGTCTACCAAAGAATTTTATCAAACAATTAATTTCCTTGCTGCTATGGCTACAATCGTAAAAAAGGTGCTTTCCAACAAACTATGGATTCTTGGAAAAAATCTATCAAAGCATAATTGTAAGGAATAGCATAGACAAGGTAGTGAGTAGTTTAAAAAAATGACTCAAATAAATGTGGTCTCATGGTGATGGAATGCCATTCCATCACCATGAGACCACATTTCCTTAAGGAATTTTTTCAAACAGCTCACCACCTTTTCTATGCTACCACATTTTCCTTACACGTCTACCAAAGAATTTAATCAATCTAGTGACTTCCTTTCTGCTATGGCTAAAATCCTAAATTAGGTGCTTTCCAACAAACTACAGATGCTTGGAAAAAATCTATCAAAGCATAGTAGTAAGCAATAAAATAGACAAGGTAGTGAGATGTTCGAAAAAATACCTCAAAGAAATGTGGTCTCATGGTGACGGAATGCCATTCCATCACCATGAGACCGCATTTCTTTGAGATATTTTTTCAAATATCTCACCGCCTTTTCTATGCTACAACCTTTTCAATACATGTCTACCAAAGAATTTTATCAAAATTCTTGAACTTCCTCATTGCTATGGCTAAAAGCCTAAAAAAGGTGATTTCCAACAAACTATGGATGCTTGGAAAAAATTTGTCAAAGCATAATAGTAAGCAATAGCATAGACAAGGCAATGAGTAGTTTGAAAAAATGCCTCGAAGAAATGTGGTCTCATGGTGATGGAATTCCATCCCATCACCATGAGACGACATTTATATTAGGCATTTTTTCAAACAACTCACCACCTTTTCTATGCTACCACATTTTTCATACATGTCTACCAAAGAATTTTATCAAACTACTCACTTCTTTGCTGCTATGGCTAAAATCCTAAAATAGGTTCTTTCCAACAAACTATGGATGCTTGGAAAAAATCTATAAAAGCATAATAGTAAGCAATATCTTACTCAAGGTAGTGATTAGTTTGAAAAAGTATCTTGAACAAATGTGGTCTCATGGTGATGGAATACAATGAAACATTGTTTTGTAATGGCATTCAATTTCCATGAGACCCCATTTCTTTGAGGCATTTTTTCAAAATAGTTCATTGCCTTCTCTATGCTACCACAATTATCATACATGTCTACCAAAGAATTTTATCAAACAGTTCATCATCTTGTTGCTACGAATAAAAGCCTAAAAATAGATTCTTTCGAACAAGCTATGGATAGGGCATATAGTAAGCATGATATTAAAAAATATATAGTTTAATAAGTACTTTTTTTTTCATTATCTCATACATTATAAGCCATGACATGCATCACTATTGTTTTTTTCGTGACTAAATAATTAGTTGTTTTATTTTCAGATGTTGGAAGTGGATACACCTCCAAATGTTCATAGGGAAATGGAGCTTGGTGTTTCGTCTTCTATAGACTCCTCAATGCCCCTCATGGAGGTATGAGGCAAATTACTAAATTTCAATTTATATTCATTGTTATAGTTGTTAGTAAGTGAAAAATCAAACCATTATTGATTCATAGTTTAATTTCTCTTTGGATGGTTTCTATAAGGCTTCAACATATGTTAGCATGGGCATGTGAACCTTTCCCTTGAGGAGAGTGATTATCTAGTGGCGGTAAGTGATTATTTTGTTAAATATATCATTTTTTATAATATAATTGCTATATATTAATGTCTTTACTTGTTATTGTAATAGATATGTAACTTGACCAAGAACTAAACCCTAGGAGGAGTAGCAAGAGCACTCCTCAACCTTAGAACAAATGAGTGACAAATTTATTGCTAGTCGGTCGACAAGAAAAGGGAAACAATTTGTTTTGAAGGCATGGAGAGCAATGACTTTTGATTCTAGAGCCCTTTTTTGTATGCCTATATGGCATTTTTGTACATATTTTGTATTGGATATATTTAACATTGTATGCCTATATGGAAATTTTGAATATATTTTATACTTATATTGACTTATATTGGTGTATTCCTACATGGCTATTTGGTTAATACAAATCTTTTTTATCGAGGGTGTCTATATTTGCATTATAAATCCATGGTTCAATAGATATGAGTTACATGTATTCAAGTGTATAATTTACAAATTATGTGTATACTTTGTGACTTACATGTATTCCAATGTATACTTTATGACTTACATGTTTTTATGCTATACCTTGTATTCATGCATATACTTTGTATTAATGTACATATACTATGTATTCGTGTGTATAATTCAAGTCTTACATGTATTTGAGTATTTGTGCTTCCCTTATTCACATGTATGCTTGACTTATTCACATGTATACTTATTAATTGGTTAGCCGTAGCATTGATCATTGTTTTCCTTCAGGGTTTATCTTTAATATTTATTGATTAATGCTAAACAACTCTATTAGTTGATGTCAAACAACTTCAATATTTCTAGGAATACTAGTAGAGTTACAAACTACAAAATTGCACAAATTGAAAAGAAAAGATTAACTATAAATAATTGCACTAATTATTAACTTGATAATTGATTAAGAGTGAGTATAATATATATATATATATATATATATATATTTATATATATCAAGAGATTAGCCTTCTAGAATGGAAATTACCAACTAGAAAATAGGCAAAGCATTCCCAATACTTTGAAAGAAATAATCCACCCAAAATTGCAATGAGAGATAAGACAAATGAACCCACATAGGAATAACTGAATAAAGAATAGTTCACCCTCACAGCTTGGTGAAACCATTTCCAAACTTAGAAGATCTTAAAAATAAAGAATTGTGATCTATATAATATAGAATTAGTACCTACTTTGATGACTATAAAATTTTCGACCATGGGCTTATCATGCTTTTTCAAATTTGGTAAGAAGGCTTATTTAAGATCCTTGAGAAATTTATTTCCTAATGCTCCCTTATTCTTTAATATCTCAATTCATTTTAATTCAAATATTTCCATCAAATGCTTTATCTAAAAGAAAAAAACACGTTTTCAATTGGCATTCCATGAGATGTTCCATAAACATATTCCACTATATTTAATCTTTTGATTGGAACAAATTAATTAAGCAAAGGATACATAATCTTCACAACACTTTCAAAACAATAATATTCATAGTACAGGATGAGTAGCTAACTTCTTGACACATTATCATACAAACATATATCTTGAATAGTCTTTAAATTTTTTACAATGTATAATACTCACAATACAGAATGAATTGTTATGTTCTTGATCCATCACCATATAAATACATCAAAAGATATATATGTCAAATTTTTGCAATATTATTTCCTGTATAGGAAGTGGACTTGGGAGAAGCTTTATAATTTATAGTACAAATAAGAAATGGAATTAGGAGAAAACCTTATTTATCACATGAAATAATAAATGTATGTGAGAGAATAACTATTTTCTCTTAGACTTCAACTTCCAAGCATAGAAAATCATTTCAAATGAAAATAACAAAATGCTTCACAACCTAAGTTGTTAATTGAGGAAAAAAAAAAAGTTTCCAAGTTCCACCATTGTAAGCATTTTGAATTGGTTATATATTGTTGTAAGGGAAAGGAGGACAATTAAAAAAATTCTTACACTTCCTAGACTTGAGGATGATCATATGATTTTTGTGTGGAAAACTTAGACTTCTCAACTGTCATGTGAATGTTTCTCTCTTTGATTGTTTTGCATGCCATCATAAGGGATCAATTCGGTTGAACATAGCTCTGAGTGATTCAGCATGTTTGGGTGCAAAATAGGACCATGCATAGCATAAATGTACCCATCTCGATGCGTTGGACATTTTTTTGGGTCACATGAGTTGTAAAACAAAAGTTGCACCACTTTGCAACTTTACACTACTTGCATTTGACATTTTTTGCATCAAGTGAAAACTGGACACTACAGGGAAATGACTCTGAGATAAAAAAAAATTGAAAGAGGTTATGGTGGAGGGGCCCAACACAATCTTGTAGGCTTAGACAAAGAGTTCATAACCATCATGGTTTTTGAGTAGTAGCCCATCAAAACTTGTTTCCCTTTTGCACACATTGGATGTGTTTGGGTGTGAAAGATGACCATTCCTAGCATAAGCGTACTGATCGAGACACATTGGAATAGTTTTTTTTGTCACATGAGTTGCAGAATGAAAGTTGCACCACTTTGCAACTTTACATTGCTTGAGTTTGACTCTTTTTCCATCACGTGAAAATTGGACACCATGAAAAAAGGATTCCCAGATAACAAAAAGTGAGAGAGGTTATTGTAGAGGGGGCCAACATGATCCCATATGCTCAAACAGAGAGTTTTTAAGAATCACATTTTCTAAGTAGTAGCCCATCAAATATTGTTTTCCTTTTGCACTTTGGACCCATAAAGGATCAAACTGGTTGAATATATCTTAGAGTGATTCGGTGTGTTTGGGTGTGAAATATGACCATTCCTGGCATAAAAATACCCATGTGGATGCATTGGAATAGTCTATTTGGTCACACAATTTGTAGAACAAAAGTTGCCCCACTTAGCAACTTTACACTGCATGCATTTGACAGTTTTTCCATCAAGTGAAAAGTGGAAAAAATGGGAAAATGAATCTGAGATAAAAAAACCAAGAGAGGTTATTATAGAGGGGCTAAAAAAAATCTTATAAGATCATACAAAGAGTTCGTAAGGATCATGATTTTCAAGTAGTATCTCGTCAAATATTTTTTCCCTTTGGCACTTTGGACCCTTAAGCGATCGAGTCGGATGAATGTAGCTCAGAGTGATTCAGCATGTTTGGGTGAGAAAGAAGACCATTCCTAGCGTAAATGTACCCATCCATACATTTTGGAATAGTCTATTTGGTCACATGGGTTGTAGAATGAAATTTGCACCACTTTGCAACTTTACACTGCTTGCATTTGACACTTTTTCCATCAAGTGAAAACTGGACAACACAAGAAAATGACTCTGAGATAACAAAAATTGAGACAGTTTATTGTAGAGGGACCAAACACAATCCCGTCAGCTCAGAAAAAGAGTTTGTAAGCATCATGGTTTTTTATTAGCATCCCATCAAAGATTGTTGCCCTTTTGCACTTTGGACCCTTAAGGGATCGAGCTGGTTGAACGTAGCTTAGAGCGATTCGACATTTTTGGAGAAGAAAGAGGACCATGCCTAGTGTAAAAATACCCATTCAAATGCGTTGGAACATTCCATTTGGTCACACGAGTTGGAGAAAAAAATTTGCATCACTTTTCATCTCTACTTGCAATTGACACTTTTTCCATCAAGTCAAAATTGGACACCACAGATAAATGACTCTGAGATAAAAAAATCCAAGAGAGGTTATTGTAGAGGTGTCCTATGTGATCCTAAAGGCTCAAATGAAACTCTCATAGCTAACACGCTATTCGGGTAATAGGACATCAAATATTGCTGCCCTTTTTCAATTTGAATTGTTAAGGGATTACGTTGCATGAATTACAAATGTTTCTAGGCAACAATGAATTTCAAATTTTGAGTAAATATCATTAAATTTTTTTATGTGAATAGATGGTATGCTATGTTGATATTGATATATAATAATTAGGTTGATTTTTTTAAGAAATGAAGTTTTTATAATAAGTTAGTCAATTTGTGCTAGTTATAATAGGGAGAGAATAAAAGAAGAAGAAAAATGATTGGTAACCATCAGTGGTTATTACACTCACTATATTAATAATATGATGTTTAAAATAAAATGAGATTTATCTGGTAGTCCTAATTGTTGTTTTTATGCTACAATTGTCTAATATGCTTCATACACCATTCTAAAACCCAAATTCTTGTACTTGTAGGCACAAATCTTTTCTCAAAAATATCAAGTGGTAATACAAAATGATGAGAAAAAATTCAAACTATGTTAATTCCAACACCCCACTTAAATCAAATATTGAGTCAATATGCCCCATTTTCATGCACACAAACTCAACTTATAATATTCTCTCATAATAGCCAAAAATACGATTCAAGGATGCATTAGGTACTCCATTCTCATAGATATTTTACAATGTCACTCATACATTCAAGATTATCTTATAATTTATACATTGTAGGTGCTCATGATGAGGTTAAATTCAAATGAATAACTCAAAATTCCCTTGCAATACTTAACACACTCTTTTATAATGGCTTCAAATCGGAATTGATATTTGTCAAGATCATCGAAATAAGGATGTTGCATTACTTTTTTGGCTGAGATTCTCTTGGATGGCTCATAAATCAACATTTTATACAAGGAGAGACCAATAAATTTTTAGTAGTTTACTTACAAATAGAAAAAGTAAAAGAAGAAAAAGAAAGAGCATCCAAAATGGAAATGAAATGAAAATAGATGGAAGGCACTTACAGACAACAAATTCACACCATTTGGTTCCAAGTTGGGAACAACAAGGCTTAAATATTGATGCTTCCATTGAGGATATAGGCATGTCAGTCTCTCAACTTAGTCACTCTTGTCCATACATCTTCATTGGGAGTTCCAAGATACCTATTGTACACAACAACCTCTCATGAATAGAATAACTTGAAATTCGAGATGCTCTTATAATGTCTACATGATAGGTGCTCATGATGAGGTTAACTTCAAATGAATAACTTTAAATTCCCTTGCTAAGATTCACACACACTTTTATAATGGCTTAAAATCATAATTGATATTTGTCAAGATCGTCAAAATAAGGATGTTGCATTGGTTTTTTGGCTAAGATTCTCTTGGATGGCTCATAAATCAACATTTTCTGCAAGTGGACACCAGTCAATATTTAGTAGGTTACTTACAAATAGGAAAAGTAAAAGAAGAAAAAGAAAGAGCATCCAAAATAGAAATGAAATGAAAATAGATGGAAGGAACTTACAGACAAAAAATCCACACCATTTGGTTCCAAGTCGGGAACAAGGCTTAAATCTTGATGCTTCCATTGAGGATAGGCATGCCAGTCTCTCAACTTAGTCACTCCTGGCCATACATCTTCATTGGGAGTTCCAAGATACCTGTTGCACACAACAACCTCTCATGAATGGAACATGAATAGAGCATAACCAAAATATTAATTTCTAAAATTTTGGAAAATTGTAGCCTATTATAAAAATAACACAATTTAATCTTCCACTTAGTTTACTAATCTATAGAGAATATCCTACATCACTTTTTTCAGATATTTTTGAGAAATAATAAAATACCATTGAACTTTGTATCCTTTGCCACAATTCTAAACATAAAGTGTGCTACATTTGCAAGTCTAATAAATTCATCAATCACCTACATACATGATTTAACCATTAGATGATAGAATTTGCATCATAGCATTGGCATCATTTGCATCATAGCATTGGCATCATATAAATTAATGTGCATACAAGTATAAATTAATAAGAACCAATGTGCATACTTCAAAATTAATCCAAAGAACCATTCAGGCCTGCTCTACTCTTTAATGTGTCAAGTATTTCATCATGGTCATACTCATGCACCTTCCACAAGGTCTTGTTCAAAGGTCAACCCCCATATTTTGTCAAACAAACATTGAATGCCATGACAAGGTTCGAGTAATGAAGAATCTTTTAATGTGTGTCAAAGTCCTGAAACAACCAATATTTAACACTCTTATGTGGGTACCTTCTAAGTGACATTCCAATAACAACAACTAATCTTGTAGGGTATTCGATATTTTCTCCATCTATAACTGGGGCCTCCAATTTATTTTTGGCCTCAACACAATGACACAAGTAAGATTTTGTTCCCTCTTCATTGTCTTCATCTACAATAGCTACATAAACATGCCATGCATTGATATCTACATAAAATTAGATGAAATTAGTCAACATTACAAATACACTACAAAGTAAGATAACAATAGGAATTTGAAAAACTATACAAGTAGATATATTACCTGGTTGAAATAGATTTGATATGTAGTCAAAGTCAATCGGTGAATCCATCTATGTCAGTTCTAATGTCGTCGGAGGGAGATACATGTGAAGTGGGCTAAGATAACTTAATGACCATTTCACAACCCACTCCTTTGACTCACAATCATCCCAGGCATGCATTGTACATGAAGAAAAAAAGCATGCCATCTTCTGTGTATTGATACTCCATGAACCTGTATTTGAGCTAAGGAAAGAGTTTATCTCACTCGATCCTATTAGTATACAACAATCCTCATATGGTGCAATATTAGTATCATCCATAAACCAAAAAAATATATGAACTAAAGACGTACCTTCATTACTTGCACCCATCAAAGCATTACACCACTTGAGGATTGATTTTGCAACTGTCAACTTTGCATTTCCTTGATACTTTAACTCTTCTTGTGCTAATGCTATTTTCACACGTGCTCCTACACCATCATGCTCCCCCTTTCCATGCCCAACCTCATAAAAGTTCCACACATGCTGAAAAATTTTAATGACATGCATCCTACTCAACCAATAGAACCTGAACAAGTTCTTGAACTGTGCTGAACATTTATCCGACCATATTATATGTCGATTGTATGATATGCCCCTCTAAGCCAAATCAATGTAGAATAACTGGAAGCAACCTTGCATGAACTTTGGATAATGTGTTCAATCATCAATAATATACAAGTGATACACCCTCAATGCATTCCTTTGGTCCTATGTACTATCAGCTGCATGAATAAACGCTATGTGCACAAATATCAAAACTTGTGTGGAGTTGTAATATTATGACTGCACCTCACATTGTGGTTGTAAAGTGTAGTTCTCTGCAAATTCGACCACTAAAACTATGTTTCCAATTGGAAAAGTTTCCTTTCATAACTTTAATTATGTGTCCAACCATCGAGCTCTATGGGTATGCCTTGCATATTCATACACTATATTATCACAAAACATAGACATAAACTAATACATTGGAATCTTCTGAATAACCATATCACACCTTTATGCTTGATTATCATATTTTGTAATGTATGCCGCTATTTAATACTTCCCAAACTCTACTAGTTTTTTTCCCACCTCATGTGTTCTTTCCATATGCTGACATACTGGAATACATTGCAAGCCACTACAACACTGACATGAACCATACAAGCATAGTTTCCTGTAGAATATTTTTCCATCCTCTATTTGACATAAAATTTTTGATAAGAACTCTCTTGAAGATGTTGGTGGGGCTTCTATGCCACAATCCTACAAAAAATCATTAGTATGCAAATATAAACATATAGAACATAATAATGGTTAGAGAATTCAATATGTAGTCTACAACAACAAGTAGTGTGTGTGATTTATCTTGACATAAAAAAATATAAGAATTTTTTCAAAATATCTTTGAAAATTTTGAATTTGAGGATAATCATGTTGAAATTTACAAAAAAAATAGGTTTGAGTCATATCCAAAAAATGCTTTGGATGTGGCCCATAGTTTTGACTACCTGTTCTCCTTCTTACCACATCCCTTTGATTCGAAGATGGCCTTGTGTTATTCTTCCAATAGTATTCAATTAGTGTTCTCAATGCTTCAAAAACTGGTTTATCTTTTCATGGGAGTCTCACAAGAATTCCCAAATTTCATTTGAATCAATGCCCTCGATTCTTTGCCACCTTTGAACGAATCTTGATAGAAAAATTCTATTAATTCTCAATTGTTCGCTCATCTTTCTAATAAGATGAGATCTCCTCTTTTGACTACTTAACAAAGTCTATGTAATGACATGTCAGGTGACATTACTATCCTTTAAGCGTGAGGTCTTACCCACACTCTCATAAGCATCCATTAGGTTCTTCACACTAGTGTTTTCACTTGAAGCATTTGATGTTCTCAACCTAAGAATCTTCATGATATTTCTATACTTTATACCCAACATCATTTCAACAAATAGTTGACATCTTGCGGTCTCATTTAGCCTTTCAAAGAATAATTTCCAAATGTTATAAGCATATCTTCTACAAGTGCATGTTTGAATCTTACCTTCCATGTCCTGCAAAATATCCTCATCAATATTTATCAAATAATTAGGCTTTCTATGTAAAATTCTAGGTGTTCTCCTAGGTACATACATCTCAACATTAGGAATTTCATCAATATTTAAGTGATTTGGGCTAGATTGTATACCTTCAATTGAGGGTGGAATAGATGACATACCTTGAGACTGACATGGGTATGATGGCCTACCTTATTTTTCAAATCCAAGTGATGATGTACTCTCAACTTGAGATGTGGTGGATGGTGTCCCTTCATATTCACTTTTTGTAGATGGTTTCCTTCCATATTCACTTGTGGTAGATGGTGTCCTTCCATATTCACATGTGCTAGATGGTGTCCCTCCATATTCACTTGTGCTTAATGGTGTCCATTCGTATTCACTTGCAGTACAGGGTGTCTTCAACCATGATATTTGAATCTTTCTTAGCATGATGCTTTCACATTTGTTCCTTTTGTGTTTCCAATGACTTTTCTCTTTCTGATGCTTGAGATTCCTCTTGAATTGGCCTTTTTTATCAATTGTATCCAATTTATTCTTCTCATGATATTCCCTCATCCCTCAATTCTCAACCCTTAAACCCTCAACTCTCAACACTATGCATTAAACCCCACACCCTCAATTCTGAACCCTCAACCCTTAATCCTTCAACCCTTAAACCCTAAACCCTCAACCCCTATACCCTCTACCCTATACATTGGACCCTCAACCATAATCTTTCAACCATATACCCTCAGATCTATACCCTAAATCCTCTACCCTAAACCCTTAACCCTCAAACCTAAAACCTTAAACCCTAAACCCTTTAACCTTCTACCCTCTACCCTCAACCTTAATCCCTCGACTCTATACCATCAACCCAATACCCTTAAATATCAACAATATAGGTCCTCAATCCTATACCCTCAATTTTCAACCCTCTACCCTATACATTAGATCCTCAACCCTCATATATCTATGTCCCTCCCTCGTCTTCTCTCCTTATCTATATCTCACTTCTCCCTCCATCCCTCCCTCCATCTCTCCCTCCATCCACCCCTACCTCTCTACCCTAATTCCTCAACCCTTAAACACTTATAAACTCAAACATAAACCCTAAACCCTCAACCCTTGAACCCTCTACCCTCAACCCAATACCCTCTACCCTCGACCCTAATCCCTTAACCCGTAAACTCTTAAATCCAAGTAAACTCTTTACCCTAATCCCTCAACCCTCAACCTCTAATCCCTCAACCCTTCAACCCTCAACCCTCTACCCTCTACCCTCTACCCTCAACCCTCAACCCTCAACCTGCAATCCTTAAACCCTAATCCCTCAACCCCTATACCCTCTACCCTATACATTGGACCCTCAACCCTAATCACTCATCCATATACCCTCAACCCTCTACCCTCAAACCTCAACCCTTAAACCCTAAACCCTCAACCCCTATACCCTCTACCCTATAAATTTGATCCTCAACCCTAATCCTTCAACCATATACCCTCAAACCTATACTCTAAACCCTCTACCATCAACCCTCTACCCTCAAACCTCTAACCTCAACCCTAATCCCTAAACCCTATACCCTCAACCCTTAAACACTTAAACAATCAACCCTAAACCCTCAACCCTCAACCCTTAAAACCTCTACCCTCAACCCAATACCCTCTACCCTCGACCCTAATCCCTCAACCCTTAAACCCTTAAACCCAAGTAAACTCTCTACCCTAATCCCTCAACCCCTCTACCCTCTACCCTATACATTCGACCATCAACCCTAATCCCTCAACCATATACACTTGAACCTCTACCCTCAACCTTACACCCTCAACCCTTAAATCCTCTACCCTCTACCCTATACATTCAACCATCAACCCTCAATTTTCAACCCTTAATCTGATGTAGGAGCATCCTTGGTTCTTAGCAATCTTGCATCAACCAAAAATATTTTCATTCAGTTTTCTTCTTGTTCAAGTGGGTAGACTCAGTGTTCATCATGTTTCCTCATCATACCTCACGAATCTATATTTTCATCATGGAAATGTTCAATTTACTTACTCCAATTTTTTAGCTTGATTGGATCTTTTTCCAAAAAGTTATCACTTTTGGATTAAGTGACAGTTTTGGAATTGGCCCTAGAATAATTTCAAAACTAACAACTAGTTTGATCAATTGTGGATCCTTCCCATAGCTTGTGGATCCTCATGGTGTGTTTGGATTTGTTGCGTGGAGTGTCCTTGACCTTCATTTTAGGTCCACAGTTAAACATACACACCTACTGTGGAAGAAATTCAAATTTGAGGTTGACCTATTCATCCACACGTTGTGTTTCCTTCATCGGAGATTGTAATCATCTTTAGCTGACGCAAATGCTTCTAGATCTACGTATATGATATAAAGATTGTAATGGATCATTAGGATAGGAATCAATCAAGATTAGGTAGATTAAGAAGAATATAGAGTTCGATCTATAAGATTTTTATCACATGTATGAGCATTGTATTTTGAGCATGTTGTATCAAGCCTATGAGCCCAATCTATAAGCCCAGATGTGGCCAACTGTATGTAATCAAAATTTCTGATAATAAGAATGTTTTAATGTACATTTTCCTCTATATTTTGTGTTTCTTCTTTTGTGTGACTCTTGCTACACGGTCTGGATTTTTCTCTTTGAGGACCCTTCTACCGTGTTTGCACCAAATTGGTATTAGAGTGAGATTCATTCCTTGAGAGATCGCCAAAGTTTCTGAAGTCCTGTTGAAGATTTATTGTGGGGTGGATGACTATGGATTCGACCTGTAGATACAAAGGACTTGTATAAATATGGAGGGAAGAAGAAATGGCAGAGGAAATGGAGTGCATGGAAATGTAGATCCAACTATAATGGAAATGTTGAGAGGAATTACTACTAGATTGGAAGCAAATGAAATGGCACAAATGACAGGTTGACCAGTTGATAATGTGAGTGATGAAGAAGTAGAAGAACAGGAAAAAAGGGAAAGAGAAGATCAACCTAGCCTTGATTAGGGAGAAGAGAGTTTCATAAGAGCCCTAACTAGAGTAAACACTAAGCCACATTTCAATCCACTAGATTATAATTGTAAGTTGGATTAAGATGAATTGCTTGATTGGATAACAGAGATGGAAAGTAGTTTGATTTTGAAGGTACCATAGATGACAAGAAGGTGAAATTTTCTTGTACAAAATTGAAAGGGCATGCATCCCTTTGGTGGGAACATTTTTAGAAAGATAGGAAAAGAAAAGGGAAGGAGAAGATAAGATCATGGGATTAGATGGTGAATAAGTTGAGGACAAAGCTTATGCCTGTAGACCATCAAATCAATTTGTTCTGAAAATTGTAGAATTTGAAGTAGAAAGAGTCAAGTGTGACAGAGTATATTGAGAATTTCTACAAGTTGAATATCAGATCTGGACATTCAGAAGATGAGACTAAGAAAGTAGCCAGATACATAAATGGTTTGAGGTCATTTGGACAAGATGAGATCAGTTTGATTAAGTTGTTGAGTGTGAAAGAGGCATATCAGTGTTCCCTAAAATTAGAAGAGAATCTAAATAAAAGACACGAGTAGAGACAAAGAGGAAGAGGGGGGAGATTTTAGAGAGGAATATTTTTTACTAGAGGAAGAGGATCTTTTGTAGATTAGAATAAATATAAGGAAATAAGTAAGAATGATAATTTGTACCATAGAAATGATGGAAACTCTTACCAAAGAGGAGGATATGGTGGTTACTGAAATGAGGGTTATAGAAAAGGTGATAGCGGAAAGGAGAAAAGAGTATTTAGAGGAACTTGTTATAAGTGTGGTGAGGACATAAAGCATTTGAATGTAATCAAGAAGAGACAAGCAGGAAGATAGAGAATAGTATAAGAACAACCTTTGCTAAGTAGGATCATGTTGAATCATCTAATAAACTAAAAGAAGGGGAAGTATTGGTGAACAAAAGAGTATTGTGTCAAAGTGAGATGGATCAGGAACCGTTGTAAAGAAATAATTTTTTTCGAACTAGATTCAAGGTAGTAGGTAAATTTTGCAAAGTGATCATTGATAGTGGAAGCTCAAAGAACCTGGATTCTGAAGAAATGGTGACCAAATTGAATTTGGAAATATTGAGACACACGAAGCCCTATTAGATAGCATGGATTCAAGATGAGCATAAGATACTGGTAAGTGAACAATGTTTAATGAAGTTGAATATAGGAAATTATCATGATGATGTTTTGTGTGATATCATTCCTATGGATGTATGCCATGTTTTTTTGGGAAGGCCTTGGCAGTATGATAGATAGGCTATTAATGATGGAAAGAAGAAAATATATACTATTTTTGGTAACGGAATGAAGCAAACTTTGTTGCCATTGGAGGATGTTCCTAAAGTTGAGGTTTGTATGACTGCTAGACTTTTTTTGGTCAATGGAAGGAGATTTTTTGATGGACTGAGACATGAGAACATGTGCTATGCCTTGGTTCCTAAGAAGCTTGAATAATTGAAGCATGTAAAAGAACAACCAAAGTAGATAAAGGAATTTCTAACAAAAAAAGAAGCTATCATTTCAGATAATGTACCTGATGGATTGCCACCTATTAGGAGTATTAGTCATTGCATGGATCTGATTCCTGGAGCTAGTTTACCTAATAAAGTAGTACACCAGATGACACCAATAGAGAATAAATAATTGAACATACAAGTGCAAGAGTTTTTGAGAAAAGGTTTGATCAGAGAAAGCTTAAGTCCTTGTGTAGTACCTACAATGCTAGCACCTAAGAAGGATGGAGAATGGAGGATGTGTACAAACTCTAGAGCCATAAAAAAGATCACAATGAAGTATAGATTTACCTTGGCCCAAATGGATGACATTATGGATTTTTTGAGTGGAGCTAAGTACTTTACAAAGATAGACTTGAAGAGTGGATATCATCATATCAGAATCAGAGAAGGGGATGGGTGGAAAACAACATTCAAGACAAATGAAGGATTGTATGAGTGGTTGGTGATGCCTTTTGCACTAACAAATGCACCAAGTAATTTCATGAGGTTGATGAATGAGGTATTGAAGAAATTCTTGGGTAAGTTTGTGATTGTATATTTGGATGACATATTTATTTTCAGTAAGACAAGACAAGATCATTTGTTTCATATAAGACAAGTTCTGCACAGGTTGAGAGAAGATCAGTTGTTGATAAACATTAAGAAGTTTAGCTTCATGAGGGAAGACTTGGTATATATGGGATTTGTGATATTTTTGGATGTATTTAAGATGGATCCTAAGAAGGTAAGAGGTATTGGTGAATAGCCTACACCATCTGAGGGTGATCCCACAAAGTTGGTTTATAATTTCTAAGAGGAACTAATTTTTGCTGAAATCACATATTTTTAGAAAATATAATGATTTAAGCCTTTTAAAGTTCCATTTTAAGGATTCCAATTGAAGAGGATTTGATCAAACCACCTTAGATCAAACCCCCTTGGATAAAATCTCCCTATTTTTAAACCGTACCTATAAATGAGTCTCCTTTACACCTATCAAAATGCTGATAAAAAATCACTTTTGATTTACCTTTTGGGGGATCAAATGAATTCATTTAAAATTTATTTCAAATGATTATGGTAGTCCTCGAAATTATATATCCCATGAATATAATTTTAATATGTTTTGGTTTTATTATGTATGTGTTTATTTAGTTTTATTAAACGTAGGTTTTTCACCGAAAATCAAGCTCTTTGTTTTGCAGATGTGGAAAAATAGAAAATTATCAAAATATTTTTTAAAATAATATTTTTGTGCTGGGTATCAATGTCCTTGATCCATTGAAAAAAAAAAAATTGAATTTCGATACATACAGAAAAAGTTATGTTGTATACAATCCGCCTATGTCTAAATTGCAATTGGTTTGACTTCAAAACTCTATTAAGGAAAAAATATTCAATAAAAATATATGAGACAAAATTAAAGTGCTAGATATCATAGTTAAAAATCTAAATTTGAATAAAATAGAATTTAATCCTTCATACAAAAAAAGTGATGTTGTATACGGTGAGCGTCACTTTTTAAAAATGTTGTTTTCTGAAAAAAACTAGTTTTTGTGGGAGATGGAAAAAGAAGTGCAATCTTATTCTAAAATTTTTGAAAAAAATATTTTTAGAATCTACAGACAAAATGTGATGAGACTCTAGTTTGCATCATCTTCAAATTCCTCATGGTTTAGCCGCTATAGGTTCCCGAATGTGAACATTTAGTTTAAAATAATAATTTTAGTGTCCAGTTTGGCCAAAAAATGTAAACCACTATTGTGGGATCACAAAACATTGCAGAGGTAATATCATTTCATGGATTGGCTAGTTTCTACTGAAAGTTCATTAGGAATTTTAGTTCTATTCGTAGTCCTATGAAAGAAACAATGGGATGAGATAGGAAGGATTTTAGGTGGACATCTGGAGCAGATAGAAGTTTTGAGCTATTGAAGCAGAAGGTGACTAAGAAGCTTGTGTTGGATTTACCAGACTTTAATAAGGTATTTTAGGTAGCTTATGATGCAAGTGGAAATGTAACTGGAGTAGTATTAAGTCAAGAAGGAAGACTAGTAGCTTATTTTAGTGACATGTTGAATAATGCAAGGAAAAGGTATTCATTGTATGATTAGGAGTTCTATGACATAGTTCAAACTTTGAAGAAGTGGAGACATTACTTGTTGTCTAAGGATTTTGTGTTGTATACAAATCATCAGGACTTGCAATATTTGAATGGTCAAGGTAAGTTTAACCAGAAACACATGAGATGAGTGGAATTCTTGCAAAGTTATACTTTAGTTTTGAAGCATAAGAGTGGAAATTCCAATAGAGTTTTTGATGATTTGAGTAGGAGAAGGAATTTATTAGCAGAGATGAAAGTGGATGTATTAGGATTTTATAAATTGAAGAAATTGTATGAGGAAGACCGGAATTTTGTAGAACCTTGGAGAGCATGTAAAGAACCAATCTTGGAAGATAGGACTTAGTGGTTGGATTATTTCATTCAGGAGGATATGTTGTTCATAGGAAATTAGTTGTGTATACCCCAAACTTCAATGAGGGATAACTTGGTGAAACAAAAACATAGCGGAGGATTGGTAGAATTGATAAGACAATAGCATTGGTTAGTGAGAACTAATTTTGGCCACAGATTCATAAGGATGTTAGGAAATTTGTGCAGATTTATAGAGTTTGTCAAGTTGCAAAATGGAGTAGTCAGAATGTTGGATTGTATAAACCTTTGCCAATACCAGAAAGACCTTGGGAGGATATCACCATGGATTTCATACTTGGTTTTCCTAAGAAACATAGAGGTAATGATTCTGTATTTGTGGTGGTGGACAGATTTTCTAAAATGGCATATTTCATACCTTGTAAGAAGACAACAGATGTAGTACATGTAGCAGACTTGTTTTTCAAGAAAGTGGTCAAATTGCATGGATTACCTAGAATTATTGGTTTAGACAGAGATACAAATTTTGTTGGTTACTTTTAGAGAACACTTTGGAAGAAGTTGAAAATAGATTTCAAATTCAGTTCTAATTTTCACCCAGACTAATGGACAAACATAGGTAGTAAACAAGAGTTTGAGAAATTTATTGAGATGTTTGGTTGGAGAGAAAAATGGAAGTTGGGATTTTATCCATGCACAAGAAGATTTTTCCTACAATAATTCAGTGAATAGGAGTACTAGAACGAAACCTTTTGAGATTTTTACTAGAGTTCATCCTAGAGGTATATCAGAACTACGAGACATCAGTAAGGAAGATAAAAGGAGTGTAGAAGTAGAGAAATTTGTAGAGCATATGAAGAAAGTGCATACTCAAGTAAAGAAAAAGTTGGAAGATATGAACCAAAATTATAAGGAGTGAGCAGATGAAATGAGGAGACATAAGGATTTTGAAGTTGGAGATGAAGTGTTGGTGTATTTGAGGAAGGAAATATTTGTAGTTGGAACATATAGTAAGCTCAAGATGAGGAAGTTTGGACCCTGTAAGATTTTGACGAAATTTGATTCAGGAAATGCTTATGAAGTAGAGTTACCAAATGACATGGATATATTGCCTATATTCAACATTGCAGACCTACATTAGTATCATGAAGCAGAATTCAATGAAGACAATAAAGAAAAATAACCAGATGAGATGGAAGAGATTTTGGATGTCAGAGATGAAAGGAAAACTCGTGGAAAATAGTACAAAGAATATCTGGTGAAGAGGAAGGGTAGACCAGTGGAGGATTCTTCTTGGATTTCTTTGGCTAAGATAGACCGTCTTGGTTTCCATTTGGCCCCAAAAAAGTGAGGGAGTCACTTTTTAATTACCTCAAATGTTTGATACAAGAGCATCCTAAGTTCTTGGGAATCTTGCATCAACCAAGAATATTTTCATTCAGTTTCGTTCTTGTTCAAGTTGGTAGATTCGGTGTTTCATCATGTTTGCTCACCAGACCTCGTGGATCTATATTTTCATCATGGACATATTCAATTTTCTTATTCCATGTTTTTAGCTCGATTGGATATTTTTCTGGCAAGCTATCGCTTTCGGATTAAGTGACAGTTTTTGGAACTAGCCCAAGAATAATTTCAAAATTAATAGCTAGTTTGATCGATCGTGGATCCTTCCCGTAGCTTGCATATCCTAACGGTGTGTTTCGATTTGTTTCATGTAGTTTCCTCAACCTTAATTTTAGATCCACACTTCATCTAACACACATACCATGGAATAAATTGAAATTTGAGGTTGATCTATTCATGCACACATTACATTTCCTTCATTGGAGATTGTAATAATCTTTGGCCGATGCAGATTCTTCTAGATCTACGAATATGATATAAATATTGTAATGCATCATTAGGATATGAATCAATCAAGATTAGGTAGATTAAGAAGAATATAGAGTTTGATCTATAATATTTTCACTCTCATGTATGAGCACTATAGTTTGAGCATGCTGTATCAAGCCTATGAGCCCAATTTGTAAACTCAAATGTGGCCGAGTGTATGTAATCGAAATCTCTAATAATAATAATATTTTCATTTGTATTTTCCTCCATATTCTATGTTTCTTTTTTTGTGTGACTCTTGCTACATGGTTTGCATTATTCTCTTTGAGGATACTCCTACCATGACTGCACTATAATCCCTCTACCCTCAACCCTTAAACCCTAAACCCTCAACCATTATACCCTCTACCCTCTATATTGGACCCTCAACCCTAATCCTTCAACCATATACCCTCAAAACTATAGCCTAAGCCCTCTACCCTCAACCCCTAACCCTCAACCCTAAACCCTTAAACCTTTTACCCTCTACCCTCAAACCTAATCCCTAAACCCTATACCCTCAACCCAATACCCTAAACCATCAACCCCATAGATCCTCAACCCTATACCCTCAATTCTCAACCCTCTACCCTATATATTAGATCCTCAACCTTCATATATCTTTTTCCCTCCCTCCTCTTCTCTCCTTCTCTCTATCTCACTTCTCCCTCCATCTCTCCCTCCAGCCATACCTCCCTCTTTACCCTAATCCATCGACCCTATACCCTCAAACCTTAAACCCTTAAACACTCAACCCTAAACCCTCAACCCTCAACCCTTAAAGCCTCTACCCTCTACCCTCAACCCAATAGCCTCTACCCTCGACCCTAATCCCTCAACCCTAATCCTTCAACCCTACTCCCTCAACCCTTAAACTCAAGTAAACTCTCTTCCCTAATCACTCAACCCTCAACGCTTAATAACTCAACCCTCAACCTCAACCCTTAAACCCTAATCCATCAAAACTTATACCCTCTACCCTATACATTGTACCCTCAACCCTAATCCCTCAATCATATACCCTCAAACCTCTATCATCAACATTAAATCCTCAACCCTTAACCCTTAAACCTGAAACCCTTAAACCCTCTACCTATACATTAAACCCTCAACCCTCAATTCTCAACCCTCAACCCTTAATCCCTCAACCCTCACCCTTTAAACCCTAAAACCTCAACCCCTATATCCTCTACCCTCCACATTAGACCCTCAACCCTAATCCTTCAACCATATACCCTCAACTCTTAACCCTCAACCCTAAATCCTTAAACTATAAACCCTTAAACCTTCTACCCTCTACCCTCTACCGTAATCCCTCAACCCAATACCTTTAAACCAATACCCTAAATCATCAACCCTATAGGTCCTCAACCCTATACCCTTAATTCTCAACCCTCATATATCTATGTCCCTCCCTCCTCTTCTCTCCTTCTCTCTATCACACTTTTCCCTCCAACTCTCCATCCATCCATCCCTCCCTCTCTACCCTAATCCCTCAAACCTATACTCTCAACCCTTACACCCTTAAACACTCAACTCTAAACCCTAAACTCTCAAACCTCAGCCCTTCAACCCTAAACCCTTAAACTCTCTACCCTCAACCCAATACCCTATACCTTCAACCCTAATCCCTCAACCCTTAAACCCTTAAAACCCAAGTAAACTCTATACCCTAATCCCTCAACCCTCAACCCTTAGTTCCTCAACCTTTAAACCCTCTACTCTCAACCCTTAACCTTTAAACCCCAGTACCTCAACCCCCATACCCTCTACCCTATACATTAGACCCTCAACCCTAATCTCTCAACCCTATCCCCTCAATCCTCTACCCTCAACATTAAAACCTGAACCCTTAAAACCTAAAATATTAAACCCTCTACCCTCTACCCTATACATTAAACCCTCAACCCTAATTCCTCAACACTTAACCCTTAACCCTTAAACCCTAAACCCTCAACCCCTATACCCTCTACCCTATACATTGGATCCTCAAATAATCCTTCAACCATATACCCTCAAACCTATACCCTAAATCCTCTACCCTCAACCCTTAACCCTCAACCCTAAAAGCTAAAACCTTTAACCCTAAACCCTTTAACCATATACTCTCTACCCTCAACCTAATACCCTCTACCCTCAACCCTAATCCCTCAACCCTATACTCTCAACCTGATATCCTAAACCATCAACTGTATAGGTCTTCCACCCTAATCCCTCAACCCTATACCCTCAACCACTATGCCTTTCTCTTTATTTATACATTTCACCTCTCTATCTCTCACTCTCTCCTACCCTCTACTTATTTCTATGTACCTCTCGATCAATCAATCCCTACCACTCTCTCTCGTTCCCTCTATCTATCTCTCTCTATATCCCTCCCATCAACCCTATAGGTCCTCTACCCTATACCCTTAATTCTCAACCCTCTACGCTATACAATGGATCCTCAACCCTCATATATTTGTGTCCCTCCCTCCTATTTTCTCTTTCTCTCTATCTCACATCTTCCTCCATCTCTTCCTACCTCCATTCCTCCCTCTCTACCCTAGGTAATCACTCAACCCTATATCCTCAACCCTTGAACCCTTAAACACTCAACCCTAAACCCTAAACCCTCAACCCTCAACCCTTAAACCCTCAACCCTTAAACTCTCTACCCTCTACCATTAATCCAATACCCTTTATCCTCAACCCTTAAACCCAAGTAAACTTTATACCATAATCCATCAACCCTCAACCCTTAATTCCTCAACCCTCAACCCTCAACCCTATACCCTGAATCCTCAACCCTTAAACCCTAATCTCTAAACAACTATACCCTCTACCCTATACATTAGACCCTCAACCCTTATCCCTCAACCCTATACCCTCAATCCTCTAGCCTCAACCTTAAACCCTCAACCCTTAAACCCTAAACCCTTAAACCCTCTACCCTCTACCCTCTACCCTATACATCAAACCCTCAACCCTTAATCCCTCAACCCTCAACCATTAAACCCTAAACCCTCAACCCCTATACCCTCTACCCTATAAATTGGACCCTAAACCTAATCCCTCAACCATATACCCTCAAACCTATACCCTAAACCCTTTACCCTCAACCCTTAACCCTCAACCCTAAACCCTTTAACCCTCAACCCTTAAACCTTCTACCCTCTACCCTCAACCCAATACCCTCTATCCTCGACCCTAATTCCTCAACCCAATACCCTAAACCATCAACCCTATAGGCCATCCAGCCTAATCCCTCAACCCCTATCCCTTTCTCTTTATCTATACATCTCACCTATTTCTCCCTCCCTCTCTCCTACCCTCTCTAATTGTCTCTATCTACCATTTCCCTCTTTCTACATACTTCTCACTAAATCAATCCCTATCAATCTCTCTTTCTCCATCTATATATCTCTCTCTGTCTCCTCCCAACTGCCTCTCCATCACTCCCTCTCTCTCACTCCCTATCTCCCTATCTCTTAGGTCTCTCCCTCCCACCCGCTCTCTCTCTGGAACCCTACCTAGGTAACTCTCTCTCTCTCCCCCCCTCTCTCTCTCTATCCCTCCCACCCTACCTAGATGTGTCCCTCTCTTTCTCCCTCTCTCTCAGGTCACTCCCTCCCACACCCTCTCCATCTCTCAGGTCTCTCACTCTTGCACTCCCTCTTACTACCTATCTCTCAAGTCTCTCCCTCTCACCAACCCTCACACTCTCAAGTCTATTCCTCTAGAACCCTACCTACATAACTCTCTCTTTCTTACTCACAATTCCCCTCTCTCCCACCCCCCGTCTCTCTCTCCCTTTATCCCTCTCACTCCAACCCCTTCTCTCCCACTCCCTCTCTCAAGAATCTCTCTCTCTCTCTCTCCTACGTCTCTCCTTCCCTCTCTCCCTCCCACCCTAACGAGAAAAATCTCTCTCTTAAATATCTCCCTCCCTCTAAAGACATACATAAATACATACATACTTACATACAAGAATAATATATATGTACATACAATCCTACATACATACAAGTATACATGTACATATGTGCATACAATCAGGGATAACTTTAAGAACCCCCCCCCCCTTGGTGAAGAAGTAAAATCCTAGCGAATCCTTCCTCTTTTTTTGAAAAAAATATTAATTTCCCTGGCGAATCTATACACATTATTAAAAAAAATTGTAAAATCCTATCTTAATGAATAATTGGTAAAAATAATAGTGACATTAGCGAATCTCTCCTTTAAAATTTTGCATAGTTGATCAGCATAGTTCCCCCATATATTTTTTGTTTTTGTAATATTGAAGTAGGGGCTTGGGGGCGGTAGCCACTGGTGGGATCAAGGGGCAGCGCCCCTTGCAGGGGTCAAGGGGGCAGAGCCCCCTTGTGGGGGTCGAGGGGGAAATGACCCCTCACGGGGTCTAGGAACAATGGCCCCGACGCGCTCCTGTTGCGATACAGGCGGGGTCAAGGGGCAAAGCCCCTCACCACCAAGCATAAATTCACCCATGAAAATGCATTGGAGCACACACAAATTAAACGATTTTTAAAAATATCACTTTAAAAGTAAGACTGAATGAAAACTAAAAAAGTTACCATCGATTAGCTTTTTAATCAGATGGCTATGAGTTGATTCCATGGCCTAATACACATGTGCCTTTTAAAAGGTTTGTTGAGGCCCGAAATTTGTTTTGGACCACATGATTAGATTTAATCATGTGGCCCAAAATAAATTTTGGGCCTCAGCAAGCCTTTCAAAAGGCACATGCATATTAGGGCACGGAATCAAATCACAGCCAACCAATTAAAAATCTAATCAATGGTAATAGACAAAATACATATTCACGGCTAAGCTGCTAAAGTAACCCTAAAATTAAATAGTATTTTATTATTAATGGTGATATTACCCCAAAATTGATCGGAGGAATATAATATTACTAGCGAATATAATTAATATTTTTAATTTTGGTATAAAATACTGGTGAATAATTTCCAATGACACATCATTTTCATGGCGAATTAATCGAGACAAAATTATTTTTTTGTAAAAGTCCAGTGATTCAGTCTCTTTTTTAGCTTGCACTATTCGCCATTTATGGAGGTCCCGATTTCTATTATTCGCCAATTGGCAAAAATTCACCACTAAAGTTTTCCCTACATACAATCTTAAATACATAAATACATAAATACATATAGGCATACATACATACCTTGATACATACATACATACAAGCATGCATACATACTTACATGACATACAAGCACACATGTACATACAAACATACAAATATATAAACATACATTCAATAGAGTAGTATTTAACATAAATCATGACATAACACGAGTGCATCATAATGTGCTCCCATTATGTCTTGCTAGACATGTCCCGCACAAATGCAAAAACCATGTCAAAACTAAGAAATAGCACAAGCACATTATAACGCACTGACGCTATATCTTGCTTTGGGAATCCTGAAGCCTTTGGCTTGGTATTTTCCTTGGAATACACACCCAAAGGCTTGGAGGGTCTTCCCAATGACCAGAAACATGTTTTTTGCAAATTCCAAAATATTTTGCATAATCGGGTTGTGCTCACCGTCAGGATTGGATGTGTTTCAATGTTGAACAAATCGAACACCTGGGTAATGTTAGGATCTCTCTTAGCTATCCAACAATGTACTTTTTTTTCACATTTTGAAAATGTTAAGCCTTTGATCTATAATTTATTTTATTTGTGTGTCTCTTTTTTAAAAAAAAACAATGTTTGGTGTTTTTTCGTTATAAATTAACCGTTCATCAAAATTTCAAATAAATTACATTTTTAGAAACTATACTCCATCCTACAAATTAAAAAAAAATCAATTAGTTTCCAAAATTTGTAGGGGTAGCACAACCAAAATCTATTTTTCGGGAAGTTTCCACTTTGAAAATTAGTAAAAAATCAAATATTCATTACAAAATTATTAGAAAAATTGTGCATCAACTACATATTGCTAGCTAATTTCTCATTGAAGAGATTCTAAAACCACTAAAAGAAATTTCACCATGCTACGTTCCCACAAAAGTTGGTATGTTATGTTTTTCTGATAAAAACAACACCAATTTATGTGGGTCCCTCTTTTGAACCCCTTAATCTCAACCATTTTCAAAATAAATTAATTATTTAGAAAGTAGACTCAGAGCACTATGATCCTTATTTTTGTTGAATCTCAAAATTTTGAGTGTAACTATCCTCAATTTGACATCCAAGGTTAGTATTTCCAAATTTCAAAAAAAATAAGTGGCCACTTATGCCCCCTTTTTGGCCCCCCATATTTTTTGCACTTACGGGTATGTGCAAGATCATCATGGAAAAAATCTGCCCTTAAGTGGCGATGAAAATTAAGAAAATCTGAGTTAGAAAACTTGACTTAAAAATTTGAATAGGTTATCTATATTATTTCAAAAATATGTAAGAATAAATCTATAGAAAATTGAATGTAGTTTCTAAACTACTAGGTTTATTTAAAAAAAGAAAATCTATTTGGTAAAATTTTGAAATTTCAATGTAGTAGTACTTAAATTTCAGAGAAAAAATAAGAAGTAGGTGTCTGTCTGACCATCCTAACCACAATAAAATGATAATTATTTTTTTATAAGATTTTAGATATAAGTAGAGGACTCATATCTCGATGTGATGCATATTTTTTGTATTTTGTTTCCAAGTAAATAATTAATTATGATTTTTTTATTACAAATTTTAAAAAATATAAAAAAATCATATGTCTGACCACCTTAACTTGGTCAAAAATTCATGAAATTCATTTTTTCTTTAAATCCTAGAGTATGTGAAGCATAGAATGTGACACATCTTTCAGATTCAAAAAATGTGATATCGTTTGAAAGATATATATGTTTTTCAATTAGCCTATCAATGAGGACTTTAGTCGTAATTCAAATAGAAAATGAATAATAATTATTTATTAAATTAAAAGTAAAGAATAATTTATTTTGGTGTAAACTTGAGAATATCCTTTAAAAAACCTTTTTATTTCATCAATTTTGGGTTAAAAAAATGTCATCATCCACATGGGCCATCATATCACTTACATATCACCACTTTTTGGCCCATCATGATCCTACACATATCCCTACCCTGATTTGGATGTGAAATGTAAGTGGAAAATATGAAGGATGATAGAAGTGGCTGACGAAAGAGGTTATGACATGATCCCTAATGTATAAATTACGTGGGCCACCAAGCTTCAGACGATAAGGAGGTTGGGCGACCAATGAGCTAGAGTACATGAAGGTGTCATTGTCAAGGGTAGATTGAAAGACATCACTAATGAAGGTTGAATGATATGACGGATGTGTGAATATCAACATATTTAATGGTGTGTATAGAATGGGTGAAAGTGGTGGAAATGAAGACCTTGGATCAAAAAGCTCTGTTTTTTAATATTTACACTGATAGATACCACCAATGATTTTTAGTGGAAGAACATTCTTGGAGACCATTGCTTTCTGATTTTCACTTTTGATTTTTACTTTTGATTCATGCAATATCTTTTTATGTTGGCTAGAGGATGTGTCTTGATGTTCTTGCTCATTTTTTTTTTGTATTTTTGATTGGTCCAATTGATTTTTTTAATGGCTAGAGGAATTTTGTTGATTTTCTTTTCTTTTGATCATGTCTTTTGATTCTCGATCTCCTTTTAAAGAGGGCATTTTTATTTTTGATTTTTGAAAATTTCCCTTGTCATTGTCCTTATCTTGAGATATGACTTGTTGATCCATATCTATGATGTGGATGGATGTGAGTAGAATAGGTGAGATGGAAGGAGTGTTGGTAGCAACCTTATGACAAGGACTACTCATGGCCCCCATTTTGATGTTTTTATTGGATAAAGTGTCCCCTAATATCATGGAGGTATCACTAACATTATTTGATTTTTTGATTGAAGAATATACAAGACCTTGATTTATAAGATTTTCATAAAATTGTATTGGTTCTTGAATGCCTTGCTCATGTAGGCCTAGTCTTGTTCCTTGATACTACATGCTCTGACATATTTTGTTTGTGATGGAGTTTTTTTTTTTTTTGAAGCAACATCTAAACCCATCATTATGTATGTGGAAACTAATGCTTGGAATCTTCTCATCTGCAAGAAAGACTGCTTTGTTAAAGGTGGATGATCCTAGTTGGTAGGATATTTTAGCTTTCTCATTTGTCATGTTTATGTTTTCTTGGTCATTTGGGACGTCGATTTGTTCTATGGTATATTTTTTCTCTTCTTATTTGACTTGATCTATTTTAGTTTTTTTAAGCTTGTCTTGATCCATAGTAGCCTTTTTTATGTTCTATTGGGACTTTATCCATGTCATTTATTTGATTATCTATGTCTCCATAGGAGCCAAGTGTCTCATTTTAGGAAATGGAGGTGCTTGAAGTTTGGATAGGGTCGACTTCAAATTTTTGGTCATGGATGGTATAAAGGTCAATGAGAGGATCACTTTGGGTTTCTTGATCAAAGGTAGGATCTTGATCAAAGATAGGTTTGTCTTGGGTGACATGGTTGAATAGAAGGATTTCTTGGATAGACTTAAGGATAGGACCATGGGATGGAATAGGATCACAAGAAATACTTTCATCTTGACATAAAGGGGGAGTTTTGATGTCATGCTTTGTATTTTCCTTTTGACATATATCCAAAGGTTTAGGCAATGGAATGTGATTTTGGATATCGATAGAATTTTCATGGATAAATGTATTTTTATTGGATGGGGTCATAGATTGGGATGAAGTGGATTGAAATGGATTAGTGAATGATGGATCAAGATAGGATGTGGAGACTTGGAATGGATTGGTGGAAGGTTGGTTTCCCTTGTCAAGCTTAGGATAAGGATGTCTAATGGATGTTTGTTGTGAATCAATGGTATGGATTGTGTTAAGTGACTCTTGGTAGTGAGGGTAGATGGATGGAGGACTAAAGATCATGGATGGTTGGTATGGAGAATTGATGAATTGTCTTTTCAAGTCTAAGGCTTTTTGAGATTGACCATTGTAGATTAATTGGTATTCAACTTGACTAAGGAGCATATCAAGGTAAATTGAAAACATGGCGGTGAGGTCTAAATGACAATGCAAAGGCTAGGATAAAAATGAGGATGAGAATTTTGACTTGGAGATGATGTGAATAGCTTGACTTGGAGGACACCTAGATTTTTTTTATTTTGAAATGTTTCTAATTTTTTTTGGATTTTATTTCTTGCTTGATTAAGATTTAAATCCTGAATACATATTCACACACGCAAGACAATATTTGATGCAAGATGTAATTCAAATGATTATGATAAAAAGACACTTCCAAGCACAAGAATATTCCTATCAATTATTCAAGTGGGGAGATTGTCTAATGGTATTTGTTGTGCCTACTACACACATGCCTCATTCAGAACGAAGACCCTCTCTTCCCTCTTTTTCTTGCCAGGTCCTTTCCTTTTTGCTTTACCTTGTTTTGCATGCCTATTTTATGCCCTAAAGGGTCAACATATTCCCAAAAGTCACATTTCAAATTTGATGAAACTTGGCTCCCTTGAAAAATGCTAAATTTTAAGACATTTGGGGTTTCCTTTGTCAAAATGCCTTTCTGATGTCCGTGGTACCTTCCAGGCCTAGACCCTCGGGTTTCCCCTCCCGGATTTCCGTCCTGATTCTGCCGTTCCAAATGGCAGTTGTGCGACGTCTTTCTAGTCCTCCGGGCCCAACCTGCTAGAATTCCCTTCCCGGGTTTCCCTTTGGACTTCGTTGTTCCAAACAGCCGCCAACTTCCATCTTCCCGGACCCCATACCCGAGATCTACCATCATCATTTACACTTCACTTGATATATTTTCGAAACAGTCATGGCTTGACATCTTTCTGACCATTGTACTCCGTATCACTCGCCGCCACTTAGAAAATTTGAAGTCACCAAACTTACCTGCCACCGTACGAAGCATTCAATTGTGGTATTAATTGCAAAGTTTGGCTATCTAAACAAATTTTTTCCTGTCATTTTAACATGATAAAGTGAAATTTTGAAAGCTTTCTGGCCCCAGCTGTTTCTGCCTTCGCGCCCGAGCACTTGTTTCACCATTCAGAAGGCTTTCGGCATCGAGCTTCTCTGAGAATTTGAGGTAGGTTCACCGTCGGCCTCGTCTTCCTTATTTTTCAAGAATTCAAACTGAAAATCTTATGGGGAACATGAAATGAACTAAAACATGGTAGTGTAGTGCCCTTGGCTCAGAACCCACCAGTTAAAATCAAGAAACACTATGTCAAACCATTGGAATCCACCTTCGGAACTTAACGCCTCTATCATTGTTCTTCGGAATAGTCGGTGGTGTATCTCATGCCTGGACCTCTCCACGACCATCCGTGCACAAACAAAAAATTAAACTTAGAAAATGACAGTGTCCACCACGACCCTGGGTCTTGGCCTCCAGAATTACCATCTTGGGTTTCCGTTGTGCCTCTGCCATTCTGAACGGTCATCCTCCAGCATCTTCCCGACCTCCAGAATTCCATTTTCGAGATTCTATGTCACTTTCGTTGTCTTGAATGGTTGTCCTGGAACATCTTTCCGACCCCTGGACCCCGGTCCCCTTTTTGCCGAGCATAAAGTCTAAACTAAAACATAACAACCAAACGTTGTCTAGACTCTGGACTCTGGACTCCAGGATTCTGTTCTGGTTTTGCCTTTCCAAATGGCCAAACCTGACCGTCTTTCCAACCTCTGGATCCCGACCTTCGGTTCACCATGAGGCTTTCCTAACTGATAAATCTATCTCTAGGGATTACCCTTCGGACTTCTATCCCCAGATTGCCGCCTACATTTCATCATTTTGCACGTTTATCCCCTGACAGCTTCTTGACTCCGACAACCCGAAATCGGGAGCCTAACGCTCAGAGTGTCATCTTCCCTATGATGTTTCAAATGGCCTTCCTGGTGTTGAAACTCGAATGCCTAAATGAGGGATCAAATGGACTCCAAATCAAAAACGGACTTCGACCCACTTCCTAAAATTTGGTCCTCTTTCACATCAGCCCTTCATTGATCAAATCCAAGACCGAAAAAATCATTGGGAGTATCTTGCCTCATTTGCCCTTCCAAACGACATTCTACCAAGGGAATTCTGGCCCTGGGAACCCATATTTCCTGTTTTCCTTCCTTATGATGTTTTATCATGTGTTATCCATGAATGATGATTGAGGATCTAACCTTGATGTGCAGAGATTTCTCTGAGGCTTCTTTTCCATGTTTAATGTCACTGATTCACATCTCTTTGTGTAGGATTTATGGAATCTGGTGCAGAAACCTCTGGTGCCACCAAGGAAAAGGGAAAAGGAATTGCTAAGGCTCCTCAAGGTAAGGAGGACAAGGATCAAATGAAGTTCAAATTCCAAGGGGTGCCATTACACTCTAGAATCACTACTCTTTGGAGAGACATCACAGATACCAATATCAGGCATGTCGATATTGATGAGTTCACACGGAGGGTCAAGGTGGACCCTAAAACAAAAAATGAAAAGTTAATCAGAAGAAATAGACTTGCTAAGGCTGCAAGCTTCCTGCCAGCTTTGGTGGCCCCCAAGTTGGTAATGGCATGTCGGGAAGAATATCAACCCCAGACCAGAACCATAATGGACAGAAATGGAAACATCCTTGTAGACATGTCCCCTCTTGGGATAACTACAACCTTCCACATCCCCGCCTTTGAAAGTATGGAGACCCCAACTATGGAAGAATGCAATGCATTATGGGACCAAAATCCTATAAGATGGAAGAAACTGATTAATCAGTACTGGTTGAAGGATAAGAAGGCTAGTGCTAGAAAAGTCCCACAGGAGCTCTTTCTCAGTGATTTCTTTGAGGATAACCATGACCTCATTACCTTACTAAGCAGAGTAATTTGCATTCCTACTATGGCCTTCTTGCAGGAGTGGATGTTATACTTTGTGGAGAAAATTATTTGTGGTGATGCTGCCTTTGATTGGGGAGAAATAATCAACAATTGCTTTCATGAGAAATTTATCAATGTGAAGAAGACATCAAAGTTCTGCATGACGTCCTACCTAGTTTATTCACTTGCTGATCTGTGTTATTATCATGGATTCAACACGATGCCCAATGTGGCGACAGGGAGGGAACTCAAGCCTTATGATAGATACCCTCAGCTACAATATAGGAACTTCAAGAGAGAATATTGTAAGGTGAATGATGCCTTCATTGCCTACATCATCTAGTTGCTTGGAGGATATTTTCAGAGAAGAGTATCCCATAGTGCCAGAGCCCTCGTTAGGCAGTATGCCTTCTTATACATACAATTCCCCAAGTTCACTTATATTCGCACCCAGGGATTCACAGAAAGGCCAAACAAGCTGCCCCGGTACCCCAATGACCAGATCATACTATTGGAGCTGACCTGGCCGTTGCGACACATTCACAATATTTCGAGCATAAAAAATCTGGTAGGGACACCTTATCTCATTGGCCTTGGTTAGGGAATGTACAAGATTCATACCTCCCAATGTGTGGGGTATTCGAAAAAGGAGCTGGCCAAGTACCACTTCAGGTAGAATACAACTCGGTCATGAATGGACCCATATAGTCATATCAGAAAGGCACTGGGACGAGAGTATGCCCACCTCCACAATGTTGAGGATTTTTGGGCCAACTGCAAAGATGATCTTGAAGTGCGGCTACGACACTATATGTGCATGACTGCCATCTACGTCTGAAGAGTCAACTTGTGTCTAGTCTCGAATCAACTCGAGGAGGATGGGAGCACAGTGATCGATCTGGAATATAGTGTCATCACCAGTATTCTACTGTGCATGATTGATTGGGACAAGAAAGAGGTTGATGACCTCGACATACTCACCAAGCTTGTGGAAGTTCGAACAAAGGCATGGATCAACCAGCAAATGGCATGACTGAAGCAACAGGGAGTCGCCTTAAAATTTAAGGGATTCGAGAGTGAGGCAAGTGGCTTTGATGGTGGGGTGATTGCTGCTACAACTGGGGAAACTTCCAAATCCCCACCATCCATCAAAATAAAAAAGAGAAAGGAAGCTACTGAGCAGGTGTGAAACCCAAAGGTTTATGCTCGAAAGGCTTCGAAAGGTGAGCCTTCCAAAAAGAAAAGAAAAACAATCGAGGTTGTGGAGATGCCGATTATAACTGAAGATACGCTCCTCGAGGGCAAAGAGGAAGAGTCTGACCTGCCAAGATCTCCATCTGTTGCAATTGCTACTACTCTTAATACTGTCCCACCTGCGTTGCTTGCAGTATCTGCTTCCTCTCTGCCTACGATGGACATCTCTGTCCATCTTGCCTCAACTTCTCTGATCATGCAGGTCATATCGGTGGATTCATCCTCTTCCATGACCTCACTAGTCTCTTCATATTCTATGTCTCCTTCCCTTCCGTTCGTTTCCATTGCTACAATGCCTGTCCTCAGTCTCTGAGAATCCTTCATAAAATACATGCAGAACGTGCCCTCTGAGCTTTCGGGGATGCTTACAAGTCCAATAGTGGAAGGTGCAATATCCCAGGCTATGACCAATGCTCCAGATCTCCCTCCCCCTACCGAACCACCAAGAATGGAGGAAACAATGCAGATATCTGATGAGCTCGAGTGACAATAGCTAGAGGCTGCAAGGAGGCCCAAAGATGAGGAGTTTGAATACCATGAGCACCTGATGTTCGGGCTCCAGGAGATCAATGAGGTAGCCTACAAATCTTCTAGTGAAGGCAGTGAGGAGCTGGACACTAAATTAATCTGGGAAACAAATGATCCAGAGCTCGATGCAGAATGGAGCAAACAACTTAAAGAAATTGAGGATAAATAAGTTGAGGATCGACTTATCGTTGAAGAAGAAGTTTCTACTCCGGAGACTGAGGCTAATAGGTCTCCAGTTGAAAGACATGGTCGAACTCTAGAGCATGAAGAGGAAACATCCTTCCATATAGATGAACAAGAAGATAAGCTTGGGGAACATGAACACGATCAAGATGAGGAAGAAAAAGATGTTGAAAGGGAAGATCCCTCTAAAAAGAAATTACTCGCCAAGTCTCCCACTAAACATATAATGCTCAAACAGGACTCCGACGAGGAGAAGGAGGATGCAAGGGTTGAGAAGGAGGCCCTTCTTCTCGGAACCATTGAAATTAGGGTGGAGGGCAGCAAGGATCAATGTGAATCACCCAAGAAGGGGCCCCAAATGCCCGATTGGCTAGAAAATCAGCTCAAGGAAAAGACCCCCACCCTAAAGGATCCTAAGGCGAGGCCAGAAGCCATGCTATCGGAAATCATGGAGGTGGAAAAGCTTCAACCAATGATCTTGAGCTTCATAGAGTATGGAGCTTTGAGGAAGCGCCAGAGCAACCTTGTCATCAATGAATAATTCCTAAAGGAGTACCTACAGTAAAGGGCAAATAGCAAAAAGGCAAAACTGCTATAGTGTTGCCACTAGATGACGAATTAGGGAAAAGACAAATGATGTTTTCAAAATGTAATATATTTTGGGGTAGGTGAAACCCTAGTGTAAGGTGAATATTGGCCACACAATAGAATTGAATCTTGGGCACTCATTTTGATTTTTGAAAACTATAAATAGGGCTCTCCTCCTCTCATTTCAAGAGAGTTGAGTTGTTGTAAAGGCATGCTACAGAAATTGCAATAGAAAATATAGTCATTTCTTGGTGTATTTTGGGTTTCTCCACATGTTTCATGATTCTTCTCCCCTTAGTTAAAAAATTACTTTAAGTTATGTTGTTGTCCTATGAATTTGGTAGATTTAGTATGTTGTCTTTGGTGATGAAGTTTTTTGTTGTGTGTATGCTTTCCTTGTCCATACTTTTAGTCATTTGCTGCTGGTAGGTGACTGTGTAAAGTTAGTCTGGACTATAATTTCACAGCTGCTCTCTAAATTTTGTCTTTTTTCACATTTACATGGTGAATGAATGATGAATATCTATAGTCCTTAGAAGATAGCATAGATTTCATGATATTGTGAGAATTCTGATTAAGTGAAATCATATTTTAAGGAAACTGTCCACAATAGGAACCTCCATGATCATTGTTCATCGGTAGTTGCAGGTCTAGGAACCTTCCTTCTTCCCTACCCTTTTTTCCATTTTTTAAGAAAAAACCTATGCTAAGGTTCATTGCACATTGTAAAGCCAAATCCAACAAAACATTAGAGTTCTAGACTGTTGTTTGAACCTGCAACAGAGTGCAGTAATTTCCTATCTGAAAAACTCCCTTCATAAACCTGATTCTCCTACAACTTTAACTTTCGTAAGGCCACCTTGTGATTCCAGCAAATCAAATAAATCAATTGATATATTCCAAGCATCATCATGACCTGAAATCCGAGAGACCTTGGGATAGTGTTCTGCAATTTGATTGTGGAAGATTGTCTTTCAAGAGAGGTAATACACCTATGTATTACCTGTGTTGATAAGTGCATAGAAACACCATCAATAGTATTAAACTAGGAGGCACAAGGATCTAACGATATCCTCTATATACCTTGAAGGTATGTGAGGCCCAATTCCATGAATTTGAAAGGAGAATAATGCCAAATAGTTGGGAGGAGATGGTAACCCACACTCCAGCTTCACTTCCCAAAGGTATAAAGTTCTTTGGGGCTTAGCCAAGATTTACAAGATTCTACTTCCAATAGGTGTGTCTTTAGATTCACCCCCCGCTATTTATACTCCACCAGAATGCTAGAGTTGAAGTCATCCCCTAGAGCGATCACTTCTCTAGGAAGCCCCCCTAATAATTTTACATAAAAGTGATGCAAATAATGATTTTTAACTCCAATATCATATCTTAATACGAGGAGAGAGCATACAAATGTATTTGATCACACAAGCAATGTTCATTAACCTTAGAAATTGAAATGTGTGATGTGAAAATGAGAGTGTTGAAGAGTTTTTTTTATGCCCAAAATCATATGGAAATGTTAAGGAAGACCATACACACCTCCAAGCACAAAAAATATCACCAAGAAATGAAAACACTTGTTCTTTTCAAAACCTAAATTGAAAGTATGATTTTGAGAGGACACTTCTTCTTTTTAAGCCCAAATTGAAAGTATGAATTTGAAGAAACTTGTTCTTTTTAAGCCCAAATTGAAAGTGTGATGTTGTGAACAAGATTAAGATTAATATATGAGTTGAAAAGTGTGCACATGGATTGTTTTTACCTCCAAAATTTTTGGTGCAGTGGAACCCATAGGTCTTGATGCCTCCGAGGGGTAAAAAAGTGATATTTTGTTTTTTTGAGTTGTTTGCATGTAATAAGTTCTTCAAAGACCATTTCATGTTTTTTTGGGTCTAGGTTGAGTTATTAGGGGTGAGTTAACTTGTGAAAATTCAAAAAGTGTCAAAGTTGCACAATGTTATAAAAAAAACTTTTGCATTTTGTTGTAGAAGGTAGGCATAATGATGTTTTTTAAGTTTATAATTTGAAAATTGGTAATGAACCATTGGGGAAATGATGAAATATGTTTAAAAGGTGTTGTGTGGTCAAAGGAAAGGTTGGATGTGGAAATTTTTTAAGTTCGAAGCAATAAAATTTATGTTTTCTACATTTCTGAATGTATTTTGTTGCTACACTGAATTGTGCAGATCTGTACGATCCTTCCATGGTCTAAATTTAATTATGGTTGATAGAGCACTTAATCTAATCTTGTTTGGTGGTGGTTAATTGCAATTTCAACAATTTTCAAGAAAATTTTCTTCATTTTACTGGAGACTAGTCAAAACCCTAGTTAGGGTAACCAGTGAGCAAACAAAATGCAATAAACTCTATTCCACCTGGTGAGAACTTATGAAACTTGGTGGAATGGATGGTTTTGATTTGTTCTTTGAGATTCCTAGGTTGAAAATGTAGGAGATATCATTTACACATGTGGAGGAACACTAAAGGTTTGATATCTTCTTGTATCAGACCGAAGGAGCCCTAGTGATTTGTAAAAAATCATGAATTCCATTGGGGGAATGATTATAAAGCCTTGAACCCATTTGGTGCATGCCTAGTTGTCAAGTAGGCCTAGTTAAGGAATATGACAGTTAAAATTTGAAGCCTTCCATACAAAGAACCCTACCCTATTTTTCAGAAATGTTTAATAATGGCCCAATGGGTCTCTGAAACAAGTTTTCTTTTATAGAGATTAGTTGATATTGAAGAGTGTAAGTGTGAATAAGTAAACAAGTAAAATAACTAGAAACACTTCTTAGTGAAACATTATATCAAGTTTTAACATAAATTAATTAATTAAAAGAATAGAAAACTTGAAAGCATCTCATTGTTTCCTATCTCCAAAGATTTATTAAATCCTAGAAGGCTCTCAGATTTCATAAGCACTTGTGAGTATTAAAATGCCAATCTAGAGAATGAAAATTTACTAAATGTAATGGTTAAATGATTGATAATGATTTCTAGATGATATGAAGCTACTGTAAACTATTCTGACATGAAAGCTGATAAATGAAAGCTATTGTAAAACTAATATGTAGTCGTGATATGAATTCTAATGATGCTATGATACTATTGCTATTTCTATTGCTATTGCTATTGTTATGATGCTTGATTGCTTGATTTCTATTTCTGTAGAGTAATTTTGCACAAAGTTGGGATCCATTTCCTATTGAATGAGGTTGTATTTATAGATTCACGGCAACAAATTTGTGAAGGGGCAGCACAACAAAGGCTTGGATTCAATCTGGAAAATTGAATGCTGAGAGATGGAGAATCCTGAGATGATCATGGGAATGGTTCCTCCCCATAAAAACATCAGGCCAAATGATAGGAAGAATCATAGGAAGAATATTTGAGAGATTGATTCAAATTTGTTTCCAATTTGTCTCCACAACTTCTCATGAATACTAGTTGAATTAAATTAGACATATAATATCTAATTTTATTGGTGAGATATGATGAGTTGTAAGATTTGAGTATTTTGATTTATTCAAATTTAGGAAGAAATAAGACATTTAATTCTAATAAAAAAACTATAGAAGTCTATTTATTAAATTAAATATGGAAGAAATGAACAATTAAATAAAACAAAGTATGTGAACCTGTTTATTTAATTAAGATATAATGATGTGATTTATAATAGAATAATTTAGAAGAGTTAAATGTGAACTCTGTAAATAAATATTTCTATTTATTTATTAGTAGATGAAATTAAGATTAATTAATCAGATAAATCATATTTAATTAATTAGATAATCCAGACCATTTTTAGGTGTATACATTTTGCCCCTCTTTGAAGTGATGTGTTTACACATTGCTTCAAAGAAAATTTTGTGTTGTTGCTAGGATCGACAAAAATTATTTAGTATGCCTGAGACTTGATTTTCATGTGGTTGATGATAATATGCCCCCTCAGGAGATAAATTTATGATTTTTTTGTTTATTTTTGGATTTTTCAGAAAATTTCAATTTTCTAATGATTTTTTTGATGATTTGATTATGATTAATCGAAGATTTGATGGTAAAATAATTTATCACCTGATATTTGATGTAGAAACTTTTCCCCTAGATGAATTTCAATTACTCTCCCAATAAAAAGTAATTAAAATCTTAAATATCCCCCCAAAATTCACCTCTAATAACCTATAAAAGGTCAAAAGGGTCTTTTTCAACCTCATTTGAGCATTTGACTTTTGAAAACTTTGTGAGAGAGACCTATTTGAGCCACTTGGAGAAAGATGATGATTCTTTACCACACCCACCAAATCGAGCGTGAGTGATGTCACCAACACCTTGCCTCTTATGGACCTCCGGTACGTACCCTTAAACCTCGTTGTATTTCACGTATTATCGATTTTTGTGTTATTTTCCATATTTTTAAAATTTTCATAGTTTAGCGCTTCAATAACACATTGTAGCACTTCAAAACTCTCGTGTAGTGCTCTTAGGTCCTTTTTTAGCGCATTGATAGGATAGATTAGTGCTTCAAAAACATTAGCGTGTTGATAGGATATTATAGATCTTAGAGGGATTTAGCACTTCGAGCTACTGTTCTGGTCCTTTGACCACCTAAAATAGCGCTTTGAGTGATGTGGCACTTTGATAGTCTTTTCTAGCACTTATAACTGATGAAATGGTGCTTCTGATATTTTAGCACCTTGAATGCCTATTTTAGCACATCTGATGGATGAAATGGCGCTTCTGATATTTTAGTGCCTTGAATGCCTGTTTTAGCGCATCCAAGTCAGATTTCATAGCCGATTTTGATTATGTCAGCTGTTTGGTTTGGTAGGATATGAAGATCGAATAACCTTGATGATTTTCAACCTCATGATGAGTGATTCTAATTATTGATAGACAAGAATTATCCTCATGATAGGCGAGGAATAATTTCACATGTGATGAACCTCATGATAGGTGAGGTTGATTTTGATAAATTGACCTCATGTTAGGTGAGGTACAATTAATGATTGATAATGATAACCTCATGATAGATGAGGATTGATGATGCTTGGTCATGAGTTTTGATCAAAATTCGCACCAAGAGCTGATTAGATTTAATAGGATAATTGATATGTGATATTTTGACAAAGTGTACTAATTTTGAATATTTCATGATGATAGGAGCCTTTGCATAACCTCCAAATATGAGAGAATTTTCCATGGACGTTTGAGTTGATTCAATAGCTTATGCCATATGAGACATAGATCATTGTTCGATGTGGACTAGCTTCACTTCTTGACATGCCATAGATTAGGATTAATCGGGGTCTCTTCACAACATTAGCCAAGCAGTGGCATACTAACCATAACACCTTCCACCTACCCACTGGTGAGATGAAAGTCAACCCAGGGGACGTCTGCTGGATTTTATGGATACCGTTTGTTGGGGAGATTGTAGTATATGATTCACAAGAGGTGGGTGGGATAGATTATCTTCGTAGAGTTTTTCACCCGATCCTCGGATTGCTAGGATGTGGATCCCATGGAAGGAGATGGTGGATGCATATGCCACCCTACCTTTAGTTCTAGCAAGATTTATTGGAGGGTTCCTTTGTCTTGATCATAGGTCAAAGGGACTATCTATTGGATGGGGCTATGTACTAGAGCATGGTCATGCATGGGACCAGATATGCTTGGGGGATGTGAATGATAGAACATTTGTATCATGATTTACATTCAGTTGTATATTTGAGAGGGCATAGCTTGTCAACAAGAGTCACTTTTCTTTAGGTGTGGGCATGGGAGCATATTGTTGTCATGCGACCATTGCTAGTATGAGATAGACCTACCACTAGGCCATATGTTTTCAGATATAGAGGTCAACTTACCCAGTCTAGGATGGGTAAGTTGGAGCATTGGAGGAATGTATTGGATGACCTAGAGGTTGTGACATGGCATCCATATATGGATTGTGAGAATTTGGATGAGGACGATGTATAGATGGGTTATCTATGTGATTTTATGTACCTGATTGGCAGGACCCACTTCGTATTAGAGAGATTTCTACTATGGAGGGTTTATAGGTAGTATGGGATTGTTCAGTGCATGCCCCAGGTCTATGGACATTATGCCCAATGTCAGAGTGATACAATGGATTAGGGACCATGTTTGTGTTATGATACTATAGTATAGGGATACTGTGCCTTACAACCTTCAACCTGGGATATATGCTGTGATATTGCAGAGGCACTAGTGACTGTGGGTTATGCACAGTATCTTGCATTGCATCCATGCCCGCAAATTACTATACTTGATGAGCCAACACCAATGCCCATAGAGGACGAGGTTTTTGTTGCACCTAGTTAGTGATGGAGGCAAAAGGAGGATGTGGAGGAGGAGCAGGTTGTTGATGTCGAGGTAGAGGATGATGTCAATGAGGAGGAGGATGTTGGTGTGGAGGAGGGTAGTGGTGAGGAGATCAATAGTGAGGAGGATAGTGATGATAATAGAAGTGATGATGGAGATGACAAAGGGGATGGTGGAAGAGGGGTTGTTGTAGGTAGTACAGGTCCATCTAATAGTGTGCCTTGTAAGAGGCAAGTAGTGGATACATCCTCTATAGATCAGATACAAATCGCCGGCCTACAGGTATAGGTACAGACATTACATGGTTAGTTGTCTCGGATAGAGGGGTTGTTAGCTCAGACCCAGACACAGATGCAAACCCAGGCACAGGCTCATGCATAGGCTATAGCACAAGTACATGGATAGTTTGTAGCTGCAAAGATGCAGATCACCACATTGACAGCGGATTGAGATAGTGCTAGGAAAATCATAGAGCAGGTTCAGACCACTACAGATAGATTATAGCGGATAGCCGAGGGCACGATGGTGGCACATTACATGAGAAAGGTTCTGCATGTGGGCCGAGAGACAAATTTTTACATAGGCCATTACCATGATGCAGTCCCTACTGAGCGGAGAGTCAATCATGCCCCATCATGATTAGGCAAGACCCATTCTCGGACTGTTAATGAGGGTGTGACTCAATTTCCACGTAGAGATCCAGGTGGTCCCAGTCCATCTAGCAGAGGAGGTATTGGTCTCGAGATGCCTACACCATCTGGTAGTAGTAGATCCTAGCTATCTAATGTGATTTGTGATATATTTGAGACATGATGTATACATTGGTTCAACCGGTTTTGATGATATATCTCTTTTATTTTAGACTTCATTGTATACTTGACATTGATGATTTATATGGTCTATATGATATGTAATAGACTTTTATTGATCTATGGTGTGTTCTATTATGATTCTATTATGGATGCATTTATTTCCATGTTCTATATGTCATGTGACGATTATAAATATTATTATTATTTACATGTTATGGATGTATCATGTGATATGTTATGATTTATGATGTTCTATTTAATGATGATGTATGGGATGTATGATGTATTATGTATGGATGCATGAATGTATGGATGTATGATGTATGATGATTTTTATTTTATATGATAATCATCTATATTCATGGATGTAGATGTAATCGTTTAAATAATTTGTTTTATGCGATGTAAATGGGATGTGTGTTTTTATGTTGATGTAACTATAAATAGATGACACAAATAAATGAATGAAAATGATATATGATATAAAATTATGAATGAATGGAAATTGAATGATTTGATGTTTGTATGATAGATGAAATGATAAATGATATGTTACATGAGAAATAATTGATGGATGAATGAAATGTAATGATATGTTTTATTTTTGAAATTTTATCCTAGAACTTTTATGTGGCATGGAAAAAATGATATGATGAATGCAAAAATGATTTTATTTCAAATGTATGAATGCTGAAATGATAAATAGAATTTATTTCTAAACTGATGATGGAACTACATGGTCATGATGATATTTTTGTTAACATCAAGTATACTCAATCTTTTAATAGAAAAGATAATCATCAATTTGAATCCTTCATGAGCTTTTGTAACAAACCCTTTGTAGATGTAAAAACTATTATGAATGTAATCTAATTTTATTATGCCACTACATGCAAAAAAATTGGCATTTTAATAGTACTTTTGTGCTTTGTATCATCATAGAACTTTAAAAATGTTGAAAGTGAGTACAAGCATCAAATGTATATTTTAGACCAATGAGGACCTAATTATTACTTTCATGATTTTGATATTGCAAGTGAATACAAGCATCTAGGTATAATTAAACCAAGATGACCTAAGAATTTGTTGTATAAACATACAAGAATCAAATATTTTCTTATGTGAATTGGAATGTCATCCATGATCTTGGTAGAGCACTTCCTGTGACAATTCACACAATAAGAATGACTAACTCACAAACAAAAAATAAAGAAAAATATTATTCTCCTTCCTTGCTTCTCTAGTTCAATACATCATTTAGTTGCTCCAAAGAAATGATAATAATTTATCAAAGTACAACATATCCAACCTTTACTTCAAGTGCTTCAACCATTAGTCAGATTAGATCATCCATCCTGATTTTATGATGTTTTTGCGATTTTCTAAGATTTTGGATCAAACCTAACCTAAAGACCTATCCTAGGGCCCTCGGGGGTTGATCAAAGATTAGCCTTGCCTACATTATACACACAGAGACCACGTAGTTTGACTAGCACATACCCATTTTTTTGAATTTTTGAGACTGACTTTTTGACTTATTTTTGGATTTTCTAATATGATATGGATGTTTGATGTGTTTCTGATAGTGATTTTATGTTCCATGTTGGATTATGCTTCGATCATTGCATCCTTTTCATTTGTTGGTCCATTTTTTTAAGCTTGAATTTCTATTGCCCCCAGTGAGGTCTAGATGTTGCCCCCAAGCTAGGGTGAGACATGACCACCTACAATGTTATGATAGTGGATATAAAGTGATGGTGAAAGAAATGGCCATGACATGCGTCAAATAGATGGAAAAGCTAGTTAAATCACATATAACACATGTTTCCAAGTTTTCATTACATGTTTTTATTGCACTTTTGTTTTAAATTCTTTCTGATTTTTTATTTTTTTTAATCTTTTTGATTTTTTTGTATTATTTGTGATTGAGATGCCTGTTTGCCAGGTTTTCATCAAGGCAACCATTTTTCAAGGGCTTGAACCATGCACTAGGTGATTCAGGTGTAGAAATTTTTGAGATGGATACTGTTGATAGGTTCATCAAACATATCCCCTTCAGGTGTTGATAGTTGATAGGCTCTTGATCCATAGACTGATATGACAACAAAAGGACCTAGCTAGTTAGGTTCAAATTTCCCTTTCTTTTCTTTGTCTTGCTGATTTCTAGGGTTTTCCTTTAGAACCAAGTCACCAACCTAAAAGAATCTAGGATTTACCCTGTGATTATAGGTCCTGGACATTCTATATTGATATGTTGTCAGATGGTTGACAACTTGTTGACGAAGTTCATCCAATAGTTCCATTTCTTGAAGTCTAGATACTCTATAAATCTCATCTGAAACAATTCCCTTAAGTGACACACAGAGTGATGGAATCTCCACCTCAATGGATAGTATGGCCTCTGATCCATAAACCAAGGCATATGGTGTAGCTCGTGTTGTTGTTCTAATGCTAATTTTGTAGGCCCATAATGTAGGATTGTGTTGAACATGCCAATCATGTCCAACATCGTTAACGGTTTTCTTGAGTGTTTTCAGAATTGTCTTGTTGGAGGCCACTGCCTGGCCATTTCCCTGAGGATAGTATGGTGTTGATAAATGATGTTGGATATGAAAATTTTCACACAATTCCTGGATGTCTTGATTTTGAAAAGGTCTTCCATTATCTTTGATAATTGACTAAGGTATGAAATACAGACAAATTTTGTAGTTTATTATTAAAGATGAGATCTATTTTCTAGTGATTGTTGTTAGAGGAACTGCTTCTATCCATTTTGTAAAGTATTATGTTGATGTGATTATGAATTTATGCCCATTGGATGAAGATGGGTTTATCTTTCCTACCAAATCTAGTCCCCACTAACAAAAGGGCCATGTTGATGTGAATGGGTGCAATTCTTGTGTTGGTGTGTGGATTAGGTTACTATGAATCTGACACTTCTGACACTTCTTGACAAAATGATAAGACTCCTTCTCCATTTTCGGCTAGTAATACCCCAAACGAAGGAGTTTCTTTGCTAGAGTTAGCCCACTTGAATGAGTTCCAAAAATACCTTCATGAGCCTCTTGTAAAGCTATCTCAGATTCATTACATTCTAAATATCAGAGAAGAGTACCATCTAGACCTCGACGGTAAAGTATGTCAGTGATTAAGGTATGTCAATTGGATTGGTGGATGAAGTTGCGTTTCTAGTTTCTAGAAAGATTGGAGGAAGGATATTATCTTTTAGGTACGCATAGGTCTTTCCATAGATTGAATATTCGAATTCATCTAAATGTCATATGGTTTGGGATTTAGGACTATCATAAGTACGATTTGAAACTTGTTCTACCATAAACTAATAGTGACCACATTTTTCTAGTAATTACAAAAGAGAAGCAATTGTCTGCATAACATCTGCCACTTTGTTTTCTGCCCTTGGAATTTTCTCAAATTTGATATCCATAAAGTATTGTTTGAGATCATCAATCAACTATTTATATGGCATCAAATTCTCATCTTTCATCTGATATTCATCATTTACTTGGTAAATGACTAATTTTGAATCTACATACACTTGTAGCTTTGTGAATTTCCATTCAATTGCTACCTTGACACCAATGATTAGTGCCTCATACTGAGCTACATTATTGGTACATGGAAACATGAGTCTATAAGACCTTGGGATGTTGTGTCCTTGAGATATAACAAACAATATTCTTGTGCCAAATCCTCTCTGTGTGTATGAACCATCAAAATAAAGACTCCATTGTTGTGTTGTTACAATAAGAATGTCTGCATCAGGAAACTCCATTGTCATAGGACGATCATCAGTTAATGGAGCTTCAGATAATTGTTTAGCAATCACTTGACCTTTGATGGCTCTCCTTTCCACATACTGGATATCAAATTCACTTAAAAGGATGACCCATTTGGTGAGTCTTCATGTTAAACCAGCCTTGCTGAGTAGATATTTTAATGGGTAAATCTTTGTTATGAGCGCGACTGTGTGAGTTAACATGTAATGTCACAACTGTTGGGTAGAAAATACCACCACCAAACAAGTTTTTTTGATGAAAGTATAATTTATTTCATAGCCATTAAGAGTCCTGTTAATGTAGTAAATGGCTTGTTCCCTTCATAATATTCTTGTGCCAACAATGCTCCTAAAGAAATGTTTGTTGTTGCAATGTATCTAGTAGCAAAGTTCTACCTTTTGTAGGTGGCATGAGAATGGGTGGTGACACTAGATATTGTTTTATCTGATTGAAAGTCATTTCACACCCTTGATCCCATTTTAACAAGACATTTTTATGCAACAAGTGATTAAATGGATGACTTTTGTGTGCTAACTGGGAGATAAATCTCCTGATTGATTGTAACCTACCTTGTAAAGACCTTAGTTGACTGATATTCTTTGGTGGTGAAATTTCCATTATATCCTTGACTTTTGTGGGATCCACTTTGATACCCTTCTCTGACACTATGTAGCCTAGGAGTTTTGCTGAAGTAACCCCAAAGACACATTTCTTAGGATTTAGTTGGACATTGAACTTCTCTAGCCTTGTGAAGATTTTTCCTAGGATATCTAGATGTCCTTCTCTAGAATATGACTTTGCTAAGATATCATCCACACAATCCTCCATAAAGGTATGCATCATATCATGAAAAAATTTAGTCATTGCACATTGATATGTTTCCCTTGCATTCTTCAACCTGAAGGGCATGACATTCCATCAAAAGGTTCCCCATGGACATGTGAATGTGGTTTTCTCCTGATCATCCAATGCTATCTTGATTTGATTGTAGTAGGAGAAACCATCCATTACTGATAACATGGCATGTCCTATTGTTAAGTCCACAATGATGTCGATGTTAGGTAAGCACAAATCATCCTTGGGACATGCCATATTTAGATCTCTAAAATCTATACATATTTTGATACTATTATTTGGCTTAGATACATGTACAGTATTAGATATCCATTCAACATAATTGATAGACCTAATGAATCTTGCATCTAACAACTTCTTCAACTCAGCCTTTACCATCAATGTGATGTGTGGATGCATCTTCCTTATTTTTTGTTTCACCTATTTTATTCTTGATGGTAGAGATAAATTATGCATTAAAAGATTTGGATCTAAACCTAGCATATCTGAGTATGACCATGCAAAGTTAATGCTTCTTTATTCAAATAACTTGACAAATTTAGGTCTTTCTTGTTCAATCATAGATGTTGCTAGATGTAAAGTCTTTTCTTTTTCTGTTGTGCCAATGTTAATAGACTATGTATTCTCAACCATTAAAGATGATATTTCATGATAATGCTCTGGAAGGGTGTCAAATATCTCATCTTTTAGTTCCTCAAAAATATTTTCACCTTCTGATGTGTTCTTTATTTTTACTTTTTTCAGATCTAATACTGCCATTGAATGGTTTTCACCATTAGATCCATTATTCCTGTTTTCAATTTTGCAATTGGAAGATTTGACACCCTCCTGTCCAAATGAGTCATTATGAGATTTATGATGAGAATTTGTGTTTGGCTCGTCACAACAAAGGAAATTTAAGATAGCATCATCGTTCACAAAGATGGGTACATTGATAGGTTCAGTTGGTAACCAATCAATAAATTCAGGATGCATTAAGGGTACAAAGTCATCAGTTTGACTTTGGTCAATAGTAGTGAGGGTTCGAATAGCTATGGTGTTAGGGTTATCAATAGGGATGTCGATATCTATGATATTACTTTCCTCCAAGTCATCTAGCTCACTTGATTTTTGTACATCCTCACTTGAGTCATCGGTATTTTGTGATTCAAATATAAGTGGTCTAGTGCCCGAGCTCTATCCCTCCTCATGTGTAGGTGCATACTCCTTTATGACGTCAATTTGGATGTCTGTGTATGATACATCAGAGTAAAGATCCCATTCATATTCATTGGAATATGTTTTAGAACTCTCTCATTTGAAGGATTCTCTTAACATCTTTCTGATTCATTTCTTCTTTTGATTCCCCTGTATAACCTAGTCCTATTTTTTCCTTTGAATGAAGTGTGAGATATTGAATGGGTTCTATCATTCCTTCCTTTCTTTTTCCAATAGGCCCATGTCCCTCATAACCCATTTTCTCTAGGATAGCTTTTCCTTTCCCATGTTGATCCATCTTTATGCTAATTTTTCCTGATGTTGAGGCTTCTTCATCTTTGTATAGCTAATTGAGGATGGCCTTGTCTTCTAATTCAACTTCTAGAGTACCATCTTTGACAAATATTTTATCTAGAACTGTGGTAGTTTGTGATGGTTGTGGTGTTATTCATGTTGGTTTTCCATATGACCTTGAGGATGGCAGTAGCTGTGAAAGACATAGTGATTGCCCAATGGAATGTTGTCCTATGCCTTTGTCGGTTAACTCAATATATTTTCTTGAAATTGTTGTGACAAAGAATTCAATGGATCTTTATTGTCTGCCAAAGTAAAATCAACAACACTTGTTTCTTTTGATTGACCCTTTTTCTCAACCCATTTAGATACAATGGCTGGTTGTTTTTCACTGTTAGATGAACTAGAAATGTTTGCTTCATTATTATGGGGCAAAAAAATTTCTTGATATGTTTTAAGCATGTTACAATGTTGGGGATTATTGTAGTCAGCTAATATAGTCACCTCTTGCCCATTGACTGGGAATTTTAAACACTGATGATAAGTCGAAGGTACTTCTTGTATTTCATGTATCCATGGATGCCCCAAGAATAAATTGTATGTTAGCTCTTTTTATAGCACTTGGCAAGCTATATTATTCACCATTGGTCCTACTTGAATAGGAAACATGAGAAATCCCTTGGAGGATCTATCTTCTTCGTCATAGGCTTTAATTGTCATTTTCCTTCAGCCATCGATAGTATTATCAGAATAACCAAGTTCACAGATCAATTTCAAAGTGAAAATGTTTAAACCATCTTCACCATCTACTAAGACACATTTAAAATGGTATTTGTGGATTAAGACATCAATGTGAAGTGTAGTATTGTGTGGATGATTAGGGTATGTGCAGGATCACGATAGGCCAAAAATTTGCAGTATGATGGGTATGTGGCTAACGACTTTTTTTTGACCCAAAATTGATGAAACCAAAAGGGTTTTTAAAGGAGATTCTCATTTTTCCATGAATATAAATTATGATTTACTTTCAATTTAATAAATAATTATTATTCATTTTCTATTGAATTTTGACTAAAGTCCTAATTTTTAGGCTGATTGAAAAACATCTATAGCTTTCAAACGGTATCATATTTTTTGAATCCAAAACATGCATCACATTCTATGCTTCTCATAATATAAGATTAAAAAAGAAAAAAAAAAATTTCATGAAGTTTTGACCAAGTTAAGGGGTCAGACATACGAGTCTTTATATTTTTTAAAATTTGTCATAAATTTTTTATAATGAATTATTTACTTGGAAAAAAATTTAAAAGAATATGTATCACATCGAGACATGATTCCTCTACTTATATCTAAAATCTTATAAAAAATAATTATCATTTTAATGTGGTTAGGGTGGTCAGACATACACCTACTTATTTTTTCCTTGAAATTTAAGTACTACTGTATTGAAATTTCAAATTTTCACCAAATAGATTTATTTTGTTTGTAAATAAACCTGGTAATTTAGAAACTACATTCAATTTTCTAAAACTTCTATTCTTATATATTTTTGAAATAATATAGATAACTTATTCAATTTTTTATGTCAAATTGCCTAACTCTGATTTTTCTAAATTTTTTGCCACTTAAGGGCCTATTTTTTCCATGATGATCCTACACATACCCATTAAGTGATACATCATCTTGTTCAGAGAATGATAGAAAATGAGGCGTGGTCAAATGTCCCACCATAGCTTGAAATTGATAGACATCCAAATTGTTGGGTACCGTGGTGGCCACAAGGGCTTTTTCTAAAACTTCCTTATGGGATGGTGAGAGTTTAAGGAGTTCAAAGATTGATATATGTGCTAGTATTTTTGTAGTTGATCAAAAAAATTGTATTGACTTGGTGGGGGAGTGGTGTTCTTAGATTCAAATCCTTTCAATATTACCTTGGATTTCCCCCTTTTCATTACATTAACCAATTGGTAGTCTTGTCTAAGTTCCCTGATTTTTAAGAAATATATCTGATTGTCAGATGTGTCTATGTTTGGGCTCAGATCTAATAGTATAATGCCCTTGGTTCCCTCATTACCAATTTGGATACTAGTGACAGTATCACTCTTAGCTTCAGAAATACAAAATATTGTTCCATCATAAACGTAGTTAACACTTTTACCTTTACCATTTGTAGAAGAAGACTCTCCCTTTTTGTAATTTGGTAAAGGATCTTTAAATGCAGTATGATCATTGTTGGTTTGATGTCCGTCTATGAATACCTTTTCATTATCAATAAAATCTTGAACTAGATGTTTTAACTCCATGAAATCATTTGTCTTGTGTCCCTTTTTATTATGAAAGTTACAATAGTTTGTGTCATTCCACCAAGGTGGTTTTACTTTTGGATCCCAAAATCTTGCTTCACTTGAGGTGATAAGTCCTTTTGTAATAATTTCTCTCATCGTTGATTCAAGTGTTTGTCCCAATTGTGTGAATTGTCATCGTTTGGATGATCTTTGATATGTTCATGGTTTAGATTCTTCATTGTTTGGATTGTTGTTTTGATTGACACTTTGTTTGATGTTTTGGTCACTATTTTGATTGGTCTTTGTAGTAGTAGCTGTCAAATTAAATACTAGTTTCACATTTTGTGTGTCATTTGTGGTATCATTATTTCCAGTATTTCTATTCTTTTGCCAAAACTTAGGCTTGTCATTGTTACCATAGTGATTGGAGGAATTGGTGTTATTTGATCCTTCATTGAAATGTTTTATCACCCTTCTTTTTACCAAGGCTTCTTTCATCTTTAGTCCATTTTCAATTACTTTCTCAAATGTGGGTGGACTTTTTAGTTCTAGCCTATAGCTCATTTCATCAGTTAGGTTGTCAATGAATAGTTCCATTTTTTCTTCTTCGGGTATAGATCGAGGATACCTAGCAAGCAACATTCACCATCGTTACAGAAATGAAAGGAATTTCTCACCTTTGTTTTGTTTCATGTTTTAAAGGTCCTTTATTGTGAGATCATGTTGAATATTAAAGGAATATTGTGATATGAACCTATTGACTATTTCTTCAAAATTTTGAATCCCTAGTTGTAGTTTAGAAAACCATTCCATACATTGACCTCCTAAGCTCCTTGGAAATAACCTCATTAAATAAGTTTCTTCTTGTGCAAATTCTAAACTCATTGTTTAGAATTCCCTTACATGGTCAATTGGATCTATTTTACTGTTGTACTTGTTGTATTTTGGGAATTCACAATGTCTATAGAATGGTATCATATCCACACTCAGATCAAAAGAATAAGGAAAAATTTCCTATAATGAGTATCTTTTCATGGATCCCTTTGGCATGTCTTGAAGTTGTTGTAAGTTTTGCATTTGATGTGTTAGGGAAACAACTGGATCTGTGTTTTGTGTGTGTTGTGGTGTTTCGGTTTCATTTTCTCTAGGTGCTTCTTTTAACTGATTGACATCAAAATCTTTCAGAATTTTTGCACTTGATTCAACTAGCATTAAGAGGTATTTTTCCATATCTTGTTCTAAGATCTTTTCCATAAACTTATGGAATTTTGGATGTTGTTGTACTTTTTGTATGTCCTCTGTCGTTATTTCATTTGTGTCATTTTAATGAAGTCCACTCCAAGGATTTTCTTCAGCCATGATTTTTTGTGTTTCTATTTCCTTTTCTTTAAATTTATGTCTTTGTGATCTCATCAAGATTGGCATACGAGAGTTTGTTATTTTCACTAAACTTCGATCTTCTATGTTTGGATTAGTGTCAATTGTATTTTAACAAAGTCAAATAGAATGATATCTTCTATTGATGAGAACAAGTTAAAAATATGATATTGTGTTTTGTTTCATGATTGGAGGATGTCAAAATCCTGATGAGGAAACTTAACTCAATAATCAAGATTTGTGTTTTGATAATTGGACACTTTGTAGTTTACAAGATCTGGGTTTTAGTTGAAAATAATTTTGACTTGTAAGAACCTATTTTGTTTTAGGTCCAAGACACTGTCTGGATTGAGAAGATTTTTGTGTTTGATAAAAATATGAGTTTTAGATGTCAACAAATCTAACAGATGTGTCTGGAGGCTCTCTTTTTTTTTGCTCTTTGGAAGCGCTAAAATAGAGTGCAAAAGCGCTAATACATACTGCAAAGGTGCTATTTTAGAAGCACTAGAACCGATTGTGTAAGCGCTATAAAAAAATGTAGAGGCACTATTTTGGATACAGAAGTACTAAAATAGACTACAGAAGCGCTAAAACAGAGTGTGTAAGTGCTACTTTGGATTTCAATAGTGTTTTATTTTTATTTTTTTATTTTTTTTCATGAAGAGATTGCCTTTTTGTGGTGTAATTTTCTGGGTTCTTTGGTATTTTGGCAGAATATTTTTTCTAATAACTCTTGATTTTGGATGAAAAACCTAATGTTTCTAAGATTTGTCTATTGTAAGATCTGATCTAGTTTGTTGGAGTATTCTATTGTTGTTTGTGGGATGGATGATTGACGAATAGGTTGACTACGATTAGGTTCCAATGAAAGAGCTCTTCTCTGAAAATAGGCTTGTGAATACAAAGGTTCTAAAGCATAATCATCAGTATAACCTGTAGAAAAATCATGCAACCTATTGATGAAAGTTCTATGATGAAGCATGATTTTTCTACTTTGATACAAGAAACGTCTTCTTTTCAAAAGGTTTTTGTAACTAAGTTTTTTCTTTGGTTTCTTGACTCTTGTTTTGAGGGATTTCTTGAAAAACTTTGTGGATTTCCAAACCCTAATCATAAATTTAACCGTTTTGTTATGTTTGACTCTTTTGTGTTCTTCTGGATGATCCTTATATGAGTTAATGATTTGAGAACAAGACAAGCAATTGTATAATAACTATTTTTAAGTATAGAATCTAAAAATATAGTGCATGTTCCAAGAACCATGCATGGTCCTATTTTCATTGGTTTGTTTAACAAAAGTACATTTCAGACAAACTCACTCTTAAGGTAAAAAATGTCATCATTATACTCAACAACCCACATCTTAAAATTGTGTTGACTCACACAGTTGTGTCAACCCCTAGAGGGCGCCTGTGTTTTTGTCTTTTGCAGGTGCATACTCAAGGTTAAATTTCTCAATCCCTTGAGAAAATGGTCCTTGGAAATTATACGGTGAGTGTCTTGGGGGAGAATTCTTCCCTCCCCTTGTATTCTAAGTATTACAATGTCTGGTTACCGACTCAGTTGGATTCTACACTATGGTTCATAGATAGGGTTTTTGTGCGGTGCGATAAATGATAGAATCCCTCAAGAGAACTCCCAACCTTTAGAACAAAGGCTTTAGGGATGGTTATCTTGCACACTATTGTCGAGTTGTAATTTCATCAAAAACTCATTTTTTATTAAGTGGGTTGGATTCCTTGGCTTTAGGTGCTCCCACTTAAGTCGTTCTCGTAGGGTGAGTACTTTCTCCCACTACAGAAAGCCCTCTAAAGGATTTAAAAAAGAATAGATTGAATGAAAATAAAGGATGAGTCTGGAATTTTGATCACCTAGTTAAGGGGAGAGCATAAGCCTATTCACCACATAAGCACAGTAATCAATGTTCATTTTCTAAGCCCAAAAAGATGATGTGCTATTCTAGGTGATGATGTTGCTTCACAAAAATCATGATGTTAATTTTAACTGATATAAAAAATGTGTGATGATTATCCTAGGATTGATTATTTTTAGTCCAAATGCATCAAAATAAAATTTGGTCGCAGTCACGTTGAATCCAGACAAGGAATTACAGAAGCGCTGAAACAAAGGGTAGAAGTGCTATATTTTTAATCAAAAGCGCTATAAAATTTGGTAGAAGCGCCATACAATTCCTCTGAAGCGCTATAAAAATTTGGAGAATAGTGGCCAACTATACTGGGAACATTCGATAGATGCACCGAAATAGACTATGGAAGCACTATAGTTTTTTCCTCCATAGCGCTGAAAAAATCTTCAGAAGTGCTATAGTTTTTGTTCAAACGTTGAAAGAAACCTTTGAAGTGCTATAGTTTTCCTTAGAAGTGCTATTGTTTTCATCGAAAGCACCAAAAAATCTCTCGATCGCACTAAAATGAACACACTAGACTCTTCTACGACACTTTTTGAGAGAAATTTTGTGAAATATGGGGTTATGCCCCATGATGGGAGCCACATTGTAAGTGTGAATAAGTAAAAAAGTAAAATAACTAGAAACACTTCTTAATGAAACATTGTATCAATTTTTAACAACAATTAATTAATTAAAAGGATAGAAAACTTGAAAGCGTCTCATTGTTTCCTATCTCCAAAGATTTATTAAATCACAAAAAGCTCTCAGATTTGGTAAGTACTTGTGACTATTAAAATTCCAATCTAGAGAATTAGAGGATGCTTAATGTAATGATTAAATGATTGATAATTATTTCTAGATGATATGAGGCTACTGTAAACTATTTTGACATGAAACCTAATAAATGAAAGCTACCGTAAAATTAATATACAGTCGTCATATGAATTCTAATGATGCTATGATGCTATAATACTAAGAAGCTATTGATATTGCTATGATGCTTGATTTCTTGACTACTATTTATGTAGAGTAAGTTTTCGCAAAGTTGGGATCCATTTCCTATTGAATTAGGTTGTATTTATAGATTCACGACAACAAATTTGTGAAGGGGCAACACACAAAAGGCTTGGATTCAATCTGGAGAATTGAATGGTGAGAGATGGAGAATCCTGAGCTAATCATGCGAGTGGTTCCTCCCCATGAAAACATCAAGGAAGATGATAGGAAGAATCAAAGGAAGAATATTTGAGAGATTGATTCAAATTTGTTTCCAATTTGTGTCCATAGCTTCCCGTGAATACCACTTGAATTAAATTAGACATAAATTAAACATATAATATCTAATTTTATTGGTGAGATATGATGAGCTGTAAGATTTGAATATTTTGGATTTATTCAAATTTAGGAAGAAATAAGATATTAAATTTAATAAAACAAACTATAGAAGTCTATTTATTAAATTAAATATGGAAGAAATGAACAATTAAATAAAACAAAGTATGTGAACCTGTTTATTTAATTAAGATAGAATGATGTGATTTAAAATAGGATAATTTGATAATTAAATAAAACAAAGTATTAATTTTTTTTATTTAATTAAGATGGAATAATAGAAGAATTTAGAAGAATTAAATGTGAATTATGTAAATAAATATTTTTATTTATTTAATAGTAGATGAAATTAAGATTAATTAATCAAATAAGTCGTATTTAATTAATTAGATTGTCTAGACCATTTTTAGGTGTATACAAAGAGTTATGTCAAAAAATTCCTTTTTGAAAGGCTATAAGGAAGACCAAGAGTTTGTGAAGGAAAACTCTACCTTTGGAGATTAAGGGTGGAAAGAGTCGTTGTTTGTGCTTGTGGTTGTTATGTTTCCCCATGGCTTTAAAGAGTCTACAACCCTTGAGTATTGAGAGGACTATCACCATCATGGAAACCTGCCTTGTCATGATTGTCTTTGAAGTTTGAGAGATGAATGAGCCCATTCTTGTGAAATATGGTATCAATTGTCTAGGTTATGTCGTTTCTCTACGTCAAATTAGTATTAGAGCGTAGGTTGATCTAAATAGGGGAATATTTGAAGTGAAGAGGAAAAATGTTGCCTCCAAAAGGGAATCTAGTCACCAAAGAGGTGAATGAGTTGAAGGAAAGACATGCCAGAGAGATGAGAGAAATGAAGGAGAGGCTTGCTTCCCTAGAAACAAGTCAGAATAGAGTAGTCACAAGAGACTTGAGTGACCAAGAAGAAGGGGAAGAGGAAAGTTCCCAAGGAGGGTTTAAGGAAGAGATGGATCTTGATGCCTTGAGGATAGAAAATTTGTTGAAGGTACTTAAGGGAGAAGACCCAAAGATCAAGATGGATTTACCAATGTACGGAGGGAAATTGGATAGTGACTAACTACTAGATTGGATAGAAGCAATAGACAATTACTTTGAGTATGAAGATGTGCCTAGATAAAAAAGGATGAAATTGGCCAAGACAAAGTTGAAGGGCCATGCCATACTTTGGTGGGATTATCTAGAAGATGAAAGGAGAAAGAAGGGAAAGTCTAAAATCACCTCTTGGGATAGGATGGTTACAAAAATCGAAGGAAAATTCCTACCTAGTGACTATCATTCAGTTATTTAGAAGGCTTCAAAACCTTAAGCAAAAGGATATGGATGTGCAAACCTATACAGAGGAGTTATAAAAATTGAGTATAAGGGTGGGTCATGTAGAATATGTTGTGGAAAAAGTGGCAAGATATCTCAATGGGTTGAGATACAACCTTTAGGATGAACTAAGCCTAACAAACCCAAGAACAGTGGAAGAATGTTATCAATTGGCCATAAAGGCTGAAGAGAAGTTGAGGAGAAGTAAATAAAAGAAAAGGAGGGGTAGAAGAAGGATTTATAGATGAAGAGGTTCATTTGGTGATTCAAGAGAATCATATGAGAGTCAAGGAGAGACAAGTAGAGTTTGAGAACAAGTTGCAGATTCAAGAGGTAGTTTTAGAGGAGGTAGATCAAATTTTAGGGGCATATTTGGAGGGCAAAGAGGAGGTTCAAGTGGCTTTATTTAGAAGTGTTATAAATGAAACAAATTTGTAGGCCACCAAGCATAGTAATGTATCGAGGAGCATCTATCTACTTCTTTCGGAAGTGAAAGAAGAAATCAAATTGCACAAGGTGGAGATGATGTTGAGAGTGTACATTCTTCACCACACATTGAAGAACTAGATATTGGAGAGGTTTTGTTGATGAGAAGAACTCTAAGCAAAGTTCCAAAGGAGAAGGAACCACCATAGAGAAAGTCACTATTCAGGACTACATGTAAAATCCAAAATAAGTGTTGCAAAGTTGTGATTGATTCAAGTAGTATTGACAATTTTGTTTCTCTTGAAATGGTAGAGAAGTTGAAATTACAAAGGTTACCTCATGCCACTCCATACAAGGTGTCTTGGTTAAACAAAGGGCAACAAGTAGTTGTGAATGAACAAAGTTGGGTAGATTTTCACATAGGGGGATATAAGGATAAGGTCTTGTGTGACATAATTCCAATGGATGTTTGTAATTTTCTTTTGGGGAGACCATGGAAATATGATAGGAATGTCAAGAATTATTGTAGGAAAAACACATATGCCATAGAAAAGGATGGATTTTCATACATCCTTTCACCATTAAAAGAGGAAAGTCAAGAATCTCAAATGGGTTCCATTGCTATGTTGGTGGGTGAAAAGGAGTTTGTACAAACCATAGTAAAGGAAGAAAAATATCCAAAGGTGGGGCCAAGTGAGATGTTAATGAATCAAAAGGAGCTCCTAAATCCCATGAAGAGGAAAAGATGGATTTTTAAATCATGATTAGACCCTGGATTGTTATGACAATAGTTGACATTTATTACTTGTCATGGGAGGTCCAAATAATGTTGAAGGATAATGTAGATGTAGTTGTGGATGAGTCTTCACCAATGCAAATGATCAGTCATTTACATTTTTTTGAAGAGAGTGAATTTGAGTCTAATGTGCAAGTTAAGCAGGGTGAGTTATTGGTAAACATAGTGCAAGGTTCAAATTTTCAGTTGTTGGACTATAAGGACAAATATTTCCATTTAGTTCACCACATTGGACATATGCCATTTGAGTTTGGGGATGCAAGTAGATTTATATCTGCTACTAGGATAGTAGAGGGAGCTATAGATGGGGAACACAAATTTTCCATTGTGGATTTACAGACCAAGATACTTCAGCCAAATGTTGCCATGTTGATAGGGTCACTAAGAGAGTGTGAGCAACAAAGAAAAGGGGACATAATTAGGGATGGTGCTAAACAAGTAGTTATAGAGGAAAATGTTAACATTGTTATCATCCAAGTGTCGGAAGAAGAGTATGAAAAATTTGATAGAAAGACTGATCAATTTCAACTGTCATTGCACGAGGTATTTTTGGAAGGTGAATTGCAACATAGTTTCTATAACTGTTATATGTTTCATCAAGGGTTATCAGCAATTGTAAGTAGATTTTAGTCCCTTCAAGTCAAAGAAAACAAGAAAATTGAGTTTGATGCTTCACATACACAATATAGAGCTACTGTTTAAGTTGTTAAACAATTGTTGAAAGAAGGATTTAGAGATACAAATGGAGGACATGCTTATTTTGACAAGTTCAAATACCTTAGCCAAGTGTCCAAGAGACCTAAGGTCAAGATGAAAAAAGCATGAGATTTTTCAAAGAATAATATGGGTAGGGATTTGAAGACACTAGACAAGAGATTTCAAGCATGGTTCTCATATTTCCAACCTCCATTCAAGTGGACTTGAATCTTTTATTTTCCCCAGGAGTATGGTGCAGGGGCACCCATAGGTCTTCATGCCTCCAAGGGACCAAAAGTTGATATTTTGTTTTGTTTGATTTTTTTGCATGTAATGAGGTCTTCAAAGACCATTTCATGGCTGTTTGGGTCTAGATTGAGTTCTTAGGGGTGAGTTAGTGTACAAATGCAAAAAGTGTCAAAGTTGCACAATGTTGTAAAATCAACTTTTGTGTTTCGTTGTAAAAGGTAGGCATAATGATTTTTGTTAAGTTTATAATCTAAAATTTGGTTATGAACCATTGGGGAAATGATGAATTCTTTTTAAAAGGCCTTTTTTGGTTGAAGGCAAGGTTGGATGTTGAAATTTTTGAAGTTTGGAGCAATAAAATTTATGTTTTTTGCATTTTTGATGTATTTTGCTACTACACTGAATTGTATAGATCTGTATGATCCTTCCATGGTCTAAATTTAATTTTGGTTGATAGAGAACCGAATATAATTTTTTTTGGTAGTGGTTTTATGTGACTTCATCAACTTTCAAGCAATTTGCGTTCATTTTACTATAGGCTGGTCAAAACCCTAGTTAGGGTAACTAGTGAGTAAACAAAATGCAATAAAATCCATTCACCATAGTGAGAAATTATAAAACTTGGTGGAATGGATGGTGTTGATGTGTTATTTGAGATTAATAGGTTTAATATGTAGGATATGGGGTTTGCATGTGTGGAGGAACACTAAAGGTTTGATATCTTCATGTATTAGACCGAAGGAGCCCTAGTGATTTGTGAAAATTAATGAATGTCATTAGGGGAATGATTATTTAAATAGGAGTTGATGAATTAGGCCATGAGTGACATGTGGAGAGTGTTGGAAGGGGTGTTGAGAGATTTTGAAGCCTTGAACCCATTTGGTGCATGCCTAGTTGTCAATTAGGCCTAGTTAAGGAATAGGACAGTCAAAATTTGAAGCCTTTCGTACAAAGAACCCTACCCTAGTTTTGAGGTATATTTAATAATGGCCAAATGGGTATTTGAAACAAGTTTTCATTTTTGGAGATCAGTTTGGATTGAAAAGTTGTGTCAAAAAATGCCTTTATGAAAGGCTCCAAGGAAGAACAAGAGTTTGTGAAGGAAAACTCTACCTTTGGGGATTAAGGGTGGAAAGAGTAGCTATTTTTTCTTGTGTTTGTCATGTTGCTACATGCCTTTAAATATTATATCACACTTGAACATTGAGAGGACTATCACCATCATGGAGGCCTGCCTTGTCATGATTGTCTTTGAACTTTGAGAGATGAATGAGCCCATTGTTGTGAAATATGGTGTCAATTGTCTAGGTTATACCCCTACTCTGCATCAATTTTATCCACTTGATCTAATTTTTATTTTGAGGATTTTATTTTTCTACATATTAAGAAAACAATCAACAAAGCCAAAACCCTAAAAGGATTATTGATCACTAATATTAGAGGGTTAGCTAGTCAAGATAAATATGATTTTTTGAAATATTTTTGAAATCAAAAGTAAAAATACAAAGAACAAACCCTTACTAAAATTTCAAGATCTTTTAAGAAACGTAAAAAAATCTAAAATTTTTGCTCATTTGCACCCCAAAATTAATTTTTCATCAAAAATCATTATAAAATTATAAAAAAATCAAAACAGATCCAAAAATTTTGATTCTTTTACTGAAAGCTCCTAACATGATCCCAAACTTGCAAAATTTTTTTTTGAAAATTTCTACAACCATTCGTGGGATATAATCAAATCTTTATAAAACCATAATTTTCAAATATCTAATTTTTGTTTAATTATTTTTCATCCAAATTAAAAAACTAAATAACATACCCTTATTACAATTTGGAGAGATTTATAGAAATATTAAAAAAAACCAAAAACTTCACTAAATTTCTCTCAAAATTATTTTTTCATGAAAAATAATTAAAAAAAGATCTAATAAATATGATTTTTGGACTGAAGGCTCTTGATATTGTCCCCAACCTAAAAAAAAAAAATTGTGAAAAAATATGAAGTCGTTTGAGATATATGGTAAAATCTTTCCAAACCCTAGGCTTGTGTCTCCAACCCTAGCTGCAAAATGTTCGTCTCCAAATTTTGCACAAAATAACAATATAAGATTAGGAAAATATGAAAAAAATCATTTCACATATTGTAGATGGTGAAAACCTATAAATGGTTAGAAAACCTTCAAAACACACACACACATCTTAGTATGGTTAGCATTCTAAACAAAGCAAATCATCAACATCTCCATAGAATAACATGACATTCTTCAAGACAAATCATAAAACCAAAACAAGCATGCAAAGAAGAAATGAAATGTAACCTATTCTATGATGGATTGGTGCCCTTTGGATGTGTAAAAGAGCCCTTTCCCAACCCTTTCCAATCTAATGACATAGACAATGAGATGCTCTTGAGCTCAAGTTGCCTATAGTGGAGATGCTTTCAAATGTGGATCCTCAAAATGAGAGAAGAGGTGTTGAACTTATAGGAGAAGTTGAGAGAAGGGAAGCCAATATTAGGCAATGCAGGACTAAATCCCATCCAATAGGAGAGAGGCACTTGTCATAATGGGATTGGCCCAAGCTTGTGCAATTTTTGGCCAATGTGCCCATTCAAATTTGAAAATGGCCATAAATGCATGTGGTTGAGGGTTTTGGGGGGGAATTGTCTTTGTCCAAAAAGTCAAATATGAGAGTTAATGAGGGTATATTCCTTGGGAATATGCCCTTGTGAAGGAAAATAGGTGCTTTAATAAATCAATTTAAATGATTTATTGTGCAAGTGGATGAATCTAGAGGATTCATCTAATTAGGATTAAACTAATCATGATTTGATTAATCTAATAGGAGTTTAGGTGATATGACATTTGATTTAAATTTTTGTATTTATTTTAAATCAAATGAGAGGAAATGAATATTGATCATTTAATTAAATATTGGTGATTTAATTAAATTAATAGACCTTAGGAGATTATTCAGGTGACTTGATTTATTTAATTGTTAGGTGAAATATGACTAATCAATTATGTTAATTGATAGTGTTAAATTTGCATGTCTACATTTTGCCCCTCTTTGAAGCAATGTACTTGTTGCATTGGTTCAAAGAATGATGCCGTTGACATCGAAACTTAAAAAAATTCTGATTTTTCGGATGCCCCAGCAAAAAGAAGTACGTTAGTACACATATCAAGGCCAAAATTATCAAGTTTAGGCAATAAAGCATATAAATCAAATCCTAATAAACAATGAAGTACAAATAAGCATAAAGACATAAAATATGGAACAATATTACTAAAGAAATCTTCATGCCACCATTGATTTGAACCTCCATTGTACTTTTCCATTTTGCTTGATATGAATAATTGCCCTCAAATTTTTGAGTATGCAAATAGAGCTAATGACAATGAGAAAGAAAACTATTTAAGATTCTAATTGACTATGGATGCACTTGACTTGACATTGATAAACTTGATAGCAAGATAGCAAGATCGCATAAGTTTGTATGTAGGTAGTCTCCAAGATGTCCAAGATGTCTAAGATCAAGAAATGACAACTATAGAGGTCTTTTATAAGAAAGACAATTTTGAATGAAGGGTTGAGATTTGATGTCACTAAGATGTGGCAATCAATGGCCAAGAGTGAAAAATATAGTATGGACTAGGGTTAGGACAACATTATAAGGATTGACCATCAAGATTAAATTATAAATAATTTAATCACAGGTGGAGGTTAATTGAGACATGGATAGATAAGGATCTGATGTGGAAGATAAGATTGGGATGGATACAGAGGTGAGAGGAGATTAAATAATAATAAAATATTTAATCTAGGTGGGCAATGAATATTTAAATAATTATTTAATTATAGAAGAATGTGACAAAGGGAATCTTTTGAGTTAAATAATAATTTAATTCGAAATTCAAGAGAGTGGACCAAATTAAATAAATAAAATTGATTTAATTTAGGAGAGAAGAGGCTAATGAACAATTAAATAATTTAAAATAATTATTTAATTATACTTGGAAGTGTTAAATAATTGAATAAATAAGAATTTATTTAATTTTTGAAAGAAAGGGACTTAATTATTGATGCAATTAAATAAATAAAACTTATTTAATTAATGAAGGAGGAATAAATATAGAAATGAATTAATTAAATAATTTAAAATTATTTAAGTAATAAAAGACATGACTTTGGAAAATAATTAAATAGTTAAAAATTATTTAATTATCAAGGATAGGAGAGGAAATGATGGAGAATTTAGAAGTCACGGGCTTAGGATTGTTTTTAGTGTCTATACATTTTAATTGTTTTCATGTTAGTACTTGCATGTTCTTACATTGGACCCATTGCATTTTTTGATATGCACTTATGAAAAGAACATTGATAGGTTTGCTTGGACATAGACATGTTATCATGTTAGCATATTTGTAATTGCAAAGATCCACCTTGTTACTTTTAAGAAATGATGGACCAAGCATCATTGAAGAAATGGTATGTCACCTTCTTGACTGACTAAGAAGGTGCACACGCATCAAGTAAGATAGTGTTTTTGTTGCATTTCCTTATGTTTAAAGACTAGATACCATGATGTGTGTGTGGGATGGAAATGTATGCATGGTTGCATTCTTAAATACAAACATGATACTCACATTCCTTATTGGTTAATGTATTTCATATTTATTTATTGTTGAAAATAGTGAAGGTTGAAATCAATCTATGGGTATGTGCTTACGAGAATTTCATGACAATGTTGGCATTAAATTTATTTCATATGCATGGATGGTGCTTCATAAAATTTGAATATTTTTTACTTGTAAACTAGAATATGACTCATAAGTGAACTTTAGTGTGAACCTTGATATGTGTGGCATTCTAGATATCTTAGTTGTAGTTTGTCACTTGAAATTCCATTACTCTTGTTCAAAGTTGCATTGCTAGTTTTCCTTGTGCAGGGTCAGGAATTCTTCTATTAGAAATAATTCCAGGGAATTGATTCACTTTGTTGTAGGGAGGAAACACACTCTCACAATTTTTTCACCCTCGAAGTGGTCGAAGGAGTTTAAAAATTTGAAAGGATCCTATTAGGAAGACTCAATTTTTCCACCAAGAGGTCTATTGTAAGGGAAATGTTCCCATATGAATGGCTATGTAATTTGACACATGTAATCCAACTTTATTTAATTAATAAATTTCCTTATTTCTATTCTTGTATGTCAGACACATGTCATTCCTTTGTTCTTAATGAAGTGTAATTTGTGAATTTAGTTGATTTTAATATATGGAGGTCATTACACACTTGATCAAATTTTCATCTCACACTTGCTACACAGATCCACATACATCTCCAATAATTCACGTTGCATTTATATCATCCATGACCTAAACAACATTAATTAGGTCAAATTTAATGAAACATATACACCCCAAATGTGAAACACCAAATAGGTCAACACCAAACACTTTCACAACAAAAATATGTGAAGGAAGACCATACCATGGGTTAACAAGGACCCAAATCTACACTGACATGCTTCACCATGCTTCCATAAAATAATAAAAAATCTTTGCAATTAGTGCTAGCACCCAAGTCATCCAAACCTGCATTAACACTAACAAGCGATCACATGCACACTTATCCAAGTCTAGAAAAAACATGTAGACCATAAAAAAAAATTGACAACATCCACACAATATCTCAAAACATTCTAGCTTCATTAGAATATTCGGCAACATTGCCACAACCACCTACAACTAAGAACACCAAAATTTTGTATAGCTAGACACACTACCATTGAACTTCAACACATGAACTAGGCTTGCAGAGCAACTCAACACCAAAAAGTCCAAGGAAAGATAAATATAGACAATATAAGCATGTTACCAAATCTTCAAGACAAGAAACAACAACACAAAGAAATACATAACAATTCCATTTCTCTTAGACAACCTTCTTCACAAGCAAGCACTCTATTAAACACATCTTTCACTATCTCACAACCCAAAAACTAAAACTCTGGATATAGAACCTCTGAACACCTCTAATCATCTCATCCAAACTACATGATTATATCTTTAACCATGAAGAAATACAGAGCACAACGTTGAACACACCTCTATCACACTACACACTCTTTTAATCAAATTTTCTAAAAATCACTTGGAAACCAAGTGAACTAGTTGCATCAACAACACCAACACAACACTACAACACCTTAACATCATGACTACAACATTTGCAATACAAAAAACATCCACACTAGGGTTCAAAATCAATGACCAACTATTGAAATCAATGACAACAACAATAGCATACCTACAATAATTCCCTTGAGATATATTTTTCCTTCAATATTCATAAATTATTGTAGCTACCACATCTTTGAGGACTAGTTTCCCCTTCATTTTTGGGTTACGAAGCACCATAACTAGTTGGTCTGAATTTTTAGGCAGAGAACACAATAGTAAAACTTCCTTATCTTTCTTGTCAATTTTTACCTCTACTAAAGAAATTTTTTTGATTAGTGTTTTCAAATTAGTGAGATGATATGTTATTGATGATATTTTATGTATTCTAAAACTATACAAATTTTATTGTAACATTTTTTTTGCTAATGGCATCATTTTTGTATAGCTTTCCAAGCTTCTTTCACAAGTCATGTGATGTTTTCAACTATACAACATTGAATAAAGTTGAATAAGCCAAATAATTTTAGATTCTAAATCTAGCCATGTTATCCCATTCTAACCATTCCTCTTACTTCATGGCTACAAGTTCTAATGTATCCCCTTTGATAGTCATCATGCATCCATCCCTCACCACAAATATTTGAACGTTAAGCTTCCACATAGAAAATTGGAACCATATCATTATATTTTAACAAAGGTGAAATAAATAAAAACCCATCATTACACACAACATTAAGATTTGATACCAATTAGATAATATAATAGTGCAAAAATAAATTAAATCACAACAAAAATAATGAATTTACACAATACAAAAAATTCTAGAAAACTTGGTTATATGTACCAGGAAAAACCACTAGAAAAGGTCTCTTAAATATTTTATTTATCATAAAATTATCCACTGCTATAGAAAATTGTGATCATACATTTTAAGTAAAAACTAACTCTCAAAAAAACAAAAAAAACCCTCAAAGTCTTCAAGTTCAATTTGACAAATACTTTTCCAAAATAGAAGGTGCAATTGTTCATCCATATGTCATCCACATGTCATATGACCAAAAAACTCTCCCTCTTGAAATCAATTTTTACATTGTGAATATTTGGATGTAATCAAATTGAATTTACTTTCCAACAAAAACCACTCCTTTTGGCACCTTGGGCAAGTACCATGATGAAAACCTAGCAAAGAGGAATCATGTATAATATACAACCACTATTAAGAATTGCAAGAAAATCACAGCCAATTAAATGCAGATAATAGTAATTAAACAGAGGAATTAAACACACAAAAATAATAACAAAGAGAATACAACACAATATTTTAATATGGTTCACCCAAACTCGGTCTATGTCCACAAATCAAAGTCTAATATTTTATTAATTTCTAGAAGATGATATTTAAAATGACTTGGAGAAATAGTTGCAACTTGTAGGAATCACAAATTTCTAGAAGACGATATTTACATATGTGACTTATAGCAATCCACGCACTCATTAACTTATCCAATTCTGTCCAACAACAAAAAAACCATATCCCATGCACCTGTTTGACTTCCACAAGCCCTTACATCATAAATCACATCATATTATCACAACACAACATCATCCACCCTGCATCCATCACATCTCATTTTCGTAATCATTTAAGTTGTTTAGGATAATATAAATTTCTTATTCTAAGCATCTTGCAAACATCTCATTTTCATCATCATTATCATATAGTCTAACCATCCATACATTCATTTTGAACCTGTTTGTCATGAGATCCACCTCAATCTTTTTGCTCGATCTCTCGAGGGGGCAATGTACTAACATACTTATTTTCGCTGGGGCATCTGAAAAAATCACAATTTTTTTAATTTCGATGTCAATGGCATCATTCTTTGAACCAATGCAACGAATACATTGCTTCAAAGAGGGGCAAAATGTAGACATGCAAAACTAACATCATGCATCATGCATCCTGCTCTAATTAACATTCAATTCCTCTATTAATCAATTAAAAGAAATTTATTGATTAATATCCTTAGCTTCATCATGCTTAATTAAATAAATGAAATTATTTCATTAATTCCTTAAGTTCTTCTCATTTGATTCAATAAACCAAACTGATTTAAATCAAATATCAAACTCCTAAAATCCTCCAAGTTAATTAATCTAAATTAATCAAGCTCTAATCATAATCACCCATTCTCCAGCTTTTGACTCAACTAGAGTCAAATCCAAACTCTCAACTAATCCACTCACTTGCACCAATAAATCAATTATTTGATTTATCAATTCTTCTAATTACTTTCAAAAGGGCATCAAGATGGAATATTCTTCCAATTTGAATCTTCCCTCCAAAGGATTTGTCCCTCCCAACAATGCATTAAATGCTCTTACACATGTCTCTTGCACAAGTCAAACTTGGCATTTAATGCACCTTTAATGTCATTTCATGCAAATTCAAATTTGAAATTGGCACATTGGCCAAGACCTGCACATTCCTCACCCTCTCACACCTTGACAAGTGTCATGTTGTCATTGGCTTGTGAATAATTCCATATTCATCAAAATTTGTCAATCTCTCAACCTTGAATCTCTAAAAGCAAGGGTTTTAAACAACACAAACACAACACAATTTGAGAACACACTTCATGCAAGTTCACTCTCTTCATTTGAGAATCAATCTTGCTCTTCATCATCTATCATCTTGGCAATCTTGCTTATCATGGATTGGGAAAGGGCTGCTTCCTACACAACTAAGTAGCACCAATCCAATATGGGATAGGTTTATTTCATTGTTACATGGTTTTTTCATCTTTGTCATTTATTTTCATCTTGAAGCATGATATATTATCTCATATGGATATTGAATATTTGCTTTTTTTTGAAATACTAATCATGCTACTAATGGTGTATGTTGATATTTACGCATTTGCAAATTTTCATATCCACAAAATGGCGCTAGAAGGAGGGTATTCTAGCAATTATTTCAAGTATTTGCTTCATTTATGTATCTTGTTGACTACACTAGAGGATAGCTATTTATGTTGCTTTCTATGATTACATGTGTCAGCCTTTCATTTAATCTTATTTTTGTGTCAAAAATGTTGCTCATGCATATGCATATGAGTATATATATCCAACAAACAAAAAATTATGTCAATCTGTCCCGTTTGATTTCTATATGTCTTCTGAGTAGCCACAAATAACTAGCATTTACACTACATTTTCCATAGATAGAATTATGATAGGTAAGCATATGATCTAATGTATGAGCAGACATAAAATCTATGATAAGACAGAATAATCTTTGTTGTTGCTTTGTTGATTAATGTATTGAGAAGGAAAGTAAAATCTTTTGCTTTCTGTAAGACTCAAGCTTTGAGAGTCGACTGTTGCTACTAACCAAACAGATTCATTGTGCTGGGAAGATAATGTTGACTAATGCTTTGAATAGGAATGTGAAGTCTCCTATTTTTGATAGCCTCTGAATTTTTTAGCACCGCCTTTATCTTAACATAAGCCTTTAATCCTGAAATGCCTTGTTGCGTTCTTGTTTCGAGCTAAGAGGGAACAAAGTTAAATAATCAAGTACATCCTTATTAGATATATTGTTGTTTCTTTTGTCTTTGTTGGATATATTAAAAGTTGAGACATGAAATCCTTATTGTTATAGGCATGTACAACCTTGAGAGTCTGGGATTTTGTATCAGGGCAGAATTTTAAACTTTCAAAATAATTATTGAGCCTCTCTCTCTGTTCGCCCTTCAAGGCTGTGATCTTATTTGTCTAATATTATATTTGGTTTCTTGAAAGCTCTCCATCCTTGTTGCAATATTCTGTGGTTCCTTTCTAGTTGGTGGCTTTGGTCTCCTATCACTGTTTTATCAGTGCAATGCTTAAACATCGACGCATCTAGTCAGACCTTCAGGAAAATGCCTAGGCATAACTCAGCTAGCTTGGATCCTCAGTAGGAATTAAAAAGAATTTCTACAACCAAGCCAGAACTAAGGAGTGGTTCTGCACCAAGTCAAAACTAAGGAGTAGTGCTGCACCGCCCCAATCCCCCTCGCCATGATAAAATAGTGCTTTGGAGTTGCACTATGGTTGGGATCTGATTGGACTACAGTGTAACACACAACATTTATGGGTGTGCATACAGTGGAGGGTGTTGCGCAAAGGTTGGGAATTCGGCTTTACACCTACAAAACTGTTTGCTTGAAATCCGCAAAGGACTTTGATGGAAGAATTGAAGTCTCAACATTTTCTTTTGACAGCTATATTACCTAGCTAGATGCATGATGTATTTGGTCTAACTATAAGATTTTTAATTGTCCATTGGACCAAGTGATTTGATACACATTAATACTTCCAGGTGCTCAAGAAACATGTATTCAAGGGAGTGTTTATTTCATCTCGATTCAAGCATTGGATTGGGAGTGATGGATGAGTTTGGGGGAGGCATCTCTAGTTTTCTTCATGGTACTTCATTTAAGTTGATACACCTGCTATGATATTGCTACATATTCTCAAAGACTAGACAATGAATAAATAAATGCAGCTACCACCATATAAAGCTCTTTGGGTATAAGATAATTCATGGACAATAGCTGTCATATGAGCATGTATTACCTCTCTATGGGGCACATCGAAGATCTCTAGCTGAGGCACAATCCTTCTTGGGAAATGGGTACTGCAAAAGCCTCTACATAAACTCATCTAATGCGTATGAAATGAGTTTTGTTTTTCTTGTTCTATGACAACTCATTCTATGGCTTTGTTCCCCATTGTTTTTCTAATGTCCCATGCACACCATCAAGATATCTACTTATGGTCTAGAGTCATAAGTGCAGGAGGAACTCCACTTTTCAAAGTCTGCCATCTTATCTTCATAAAGACATTTATAATCGGGAAGTAGGAGGAAGGGATTCGGCCAGGTTACTCACAACCATAGCTTAGCCGAAAGGATCACAATTGTTAGGGTGCAGTTAAGAAAAATTTATTTCTTGTAGGGGAAAGCCTTGTAGAAACCAAGGATGACATCAACAGATTAATTTCATAGAATGCATTCTAGCTGGAGGATTATAGATATTGTTAAAATTCTATGCTAACACTTGCCCTTCTAATTGCAAATTTGTATAGTTTGAATTAATAATTGCAGGATTATTATGGATGCTTTATTTATTAGTTCAAAATGTTTAGTCTTTTCATTTTGAAATCAATCTATTGTTTAAATTTAGTGCTCAAAATGATTTCAATTGAATAACTTAAATCTCACATGTTTGTCCTTTTATCTGATGGGTGAGTAGGAAAACAAAGGAACATGAGGAGTGACTTCGTTTACACAAGGAATGTGTAGCATTAAAGCATAAGAAACGATCTTTGAAGAAACTTGGAGATAAAGAAACGAACTTAAGAACTTAAGGACTTAATTAAATCGCTGCAAATCTTTACTTGGCTACTTCAAATTGTCTAAATTTGAATTGCTAATGTGGATTATGTTGATCATTGGCATAATTTTGAGGCTTTAATGTTGTGGGAAGGCTATGGAAAATAAGGGATCCTATTAATTATTTTTTCATTGGTCTCTTTTGTCTTGTAGGGATTTTTGTTTGTGCAAGGGATTCTCAAATACTGAAGTGAAGGAAACAATCTTGGAAGAATGTTGGAGTTAGAAAATTGATCATTAAACAAGTTGAACTTGACAAAAGCATTTTTTAATGCTTGTTTTAACAATCTTGAGCTTCCATTTTATGCTCTCGTTTTCTGTTTCAAACCAACTCACTTTTCGATTTGGGCTTAAAATCAATCACTAATTTGATCGTTTCAAAGTTGGTTAAAAGAACCTTAGACATTTACTAGATTTTGATTTGGACTTAAAATTGAACAAGGCAAACTTCACATCTCATTTGGTGCTTTTAAAACGAACTCATCATTGCTTTTTGGGTTTAAAATGAACAAGTGTTTGTCATGTTTTGTAATCCTTTTCACAAATTAACATCATTTAAAATGTGTATGCGCTTCTCTCGCGCTTCACAGCAATCTTGAGAATCAAAAGCATTTTGGTGATATTAACTTGTCAAAATGATTGCCTTCACATTTCGATTTGGGAACTTAAAATTGAACAAAACATCTTGTGAGTGTGAGTAAACTTATTGCGAGTGTTCTTCCTTTGTTTCTAAATGAAGGTTGATCAAACTAGGAATATGTTTACTCACTTTTTTTTATTTTAGAGGGCCTGCCTTGTGGGAAAAAGTACTCACCCAAGGGAATGACCCAACCGGGAACACGCTAAAGCCAAGCGACTTCCAACCGGTATATAAGTGCGGATTCTTGAGGAAAGTTCAAGAATCATGAGGATTATTCCAACGAGATGGACAGAAATGGACTCTTGCTGATGTTGGATAATCCCCCATGAATGAAATGCCCGCATTAAAACCCTTTGTTTAGAAAAAGGCCAAAACCTTGTCTATCTTGTTGGTGCAAAAGGTCATGTCCTTTGAAGCTACCCCACATTATACATGTGGTTTTGTTGTAGAAATGGAAGGTATGCCATGGGAGATTCATGGGTACTAATGCTTGGCTGACCCAAAGAAGTGAGTGCCATGGAGGGGAGCCAGTGTGGTCAAGCATTTAGCCATTCGCACAAAATATGCGCAGCTAGATTCCTCCAAGTGGGAACCCAACAAAATATTATCTGATCATCCTAGAGTTGTAAAAAGTGGTTGGAAGTGAAAGATACATTGCTTGGTTCCTAAAAACATTTGAAAACAAACATTCACAGGACCTTCAAATTTCAAACCCCTTTAGGAAACAAATACCTTTGATGAATTTAAGCACTCTTGCTTTCCCTAGGGATCATATCCTTAGAGGTTTCTAAAGTGCTTGGATTCTATCACCATTTCTTTTCAATAAGGTTAAACATAGGAGAATTTTGCCCTATTTTCCTTGATTTCCACATAATGGATTTTGTGGGATGAAACAGAAAATGGGACATTAGACATATAGTTTGAAAGATAATCAAACATGTGATTTTGGTAAAAAGAATTCACTAAGCCAAGATAAAAAGACAAATTGGATTACACATGTGTTTTCTAACATGATTTCCCGCAAGATCAAAATCCCAAAAAACCAAAGTTCAAGAAGCTTAGTCTGAAAGCTCATGAGGAGCGTCTTGAGAGACTTTTCGAATTCAAAGAGAAATTGGCTTACAACTTTTACAAAAAGGCTTCAAGAAACAATCTTGAGTTGTATGCATTCTATTATCAACAAAATCATGAAATTTTTGAAAGGTTTGCTTTCCTCCCATAGGAAGTATAGCGTGTTCTTCAACACCAAGGTCTTGTAAGAAGAAGTGTTATCTAGGTCAAGTCTAGGATCAAATTCAATCACTTTCATCCATCTCTCAACCATCAAAATCAGTCAAAAAATCACCTCACCAATAGCTCTTGGAAACTTTGTAAACATCTTTTATGCTAAACTTTTAGGTGAAATCAAAATCACTTTACTTGACTTAACACACCTAGTCAAACCATCATCTTATACACGAGTTTTCTCTAGGATAACACAACTTCCTAGGGTTTATGAGTTCATCTTGTTTGGCTTAACACACTTAGCCAAATTATGAAATCATCACCTCGTTTGACTTAACACACTTAGTCAAACTATCCACTTATGTAAAAGTCCACTCTAGGATAACACAACTTCCTAGGGTTTACAAGTGCATTTATCACATTTTGTTTGACTTAGCACATTTATTCAAACTATCAATCCAATCATGATCAATCAAAGTCATAAAATGTTTAGCATTTCCTTCAAATTTTCTTTTAGGGTTCCATTCATCTATATCATTCATCTTTCGTTTATCTCATCCTCGTCATCACTTTGATCCTTCAATTATCCTAGTTCTTCGCTTCTTTGAACCTAAGGTTTAGACCGATCTAAAGAATTAGAGGTCCATCTCTTACATTCTTGAAAATTCATCTTCATTTTATGGTTCAAACTCGATCTCAACACAAGAGGGACATGGAATATAAACTTGATCCATCCATCATGAGCAATTCGAGTCAATCAAACTATCCAAGTCTCACAATGCCAATTGATTATCCAAACTCACATTTATGCAATTCATACATGGCATCATTATCTCCTCCAAACTTCAATGATACGAATATGAGTATGCCCAATCTAAACTTTGGAACACCTTTCCCAATGATAGATTTAAATCCAAGTCCAAATCTGCAAATCTATCAACCAAATGCTCAATGCATGAGTTTTCCAAACAACATTATCCCACCAAATCCATACATTCCAGATACAAGTTTGTTGAATATGAACATTCCCAGTCCACACTTGGTGAACTTTGGGATAGACATGTTTGCAAATCCCATCAATGTTGTTCAAAATCCAAGCAATATGTTGACAACTTCAGATGTTAATTCAAGTCAAGGTAACACCATGCAAAATCAAAGTTACCTAAATCAAGGAAATATTATTCTCAACCACAAAATTATTCAATTTCAATCTATCATGCCGAATCAAAACATCATACCAAATCATCCCATTTTGCCATCAGTATCGCAACAACAGGTGGCAACCATCCAAGCAATCCCAACAATCAACACCATCCCCAACCCACCACCACCACCACCACTGCCAAAACACAACATGACCAATTCATTCTCCATCATGTTGCAAGCCGCTCAAAAAGCTTCCCGCAAAAAGGTGCTCCAAAACCAACAAGCCGCAGAAGTTGTACAAGCCACACATGCCACTCAGATAGCACAAGAAATCCAACAAGCACACGCTCAAGCATGAGCACAACACCAAGCTTGGAAAACACACACACAATTTTGAACACTATTGCAAGCAATCCATCAACAAGTGCGCCAACAAGTAGCTCAACAACAAGCCCAACAAAAATAATTATTGGTACAACAACGACATAACCAACAACAAGCGTTGTTGGCTCAACAACAAAAATGGGCATTACTCGCTCAACAAAGCTTGCAACAGATTCCCACCACAATTGTTGAAATCAAAAATCAAGATCAATCTATCAATAAGTAGCTTGAAGATGTTTCCACCTCGACCAATGATCAAATCAACATACACCAAGAACTACTTTTCAATAACGATCAAAATCCACCAAAAATACCCAGCAATGATCAAATTCAAGAAATGTCAACATCACTTGATCCTATGATTGAAGACATTGGTAATCTCTCTTCCACAATTGTTCAAAACAATGTTCAAGATATTTAAGATGCTTCTACCTCATCCAGTGATCAACTAAACATTCATCAAGAGCCACTTTTTAGTGATCTATTTCAAGATGTGTTACAATTATTTGATCCCATTGACATAAACCAAGATCCATCGACCAATGATCACATCGAAAAGGTCTCTACATCACCTTATGAGTTAGAGGACATATCTCAAGAACGTATTCCAAAGCATGATCAAAATCTATCACCAAGGTCTAGCAATGTTCCTTCCCAAGACATATTGACATCCTTTGACCTCATGGTTACTGATATTGAAGGAATCCCTAGCTCAACATTTGATCCAAATCCACTCAAAGCTCAAGAGAATATTGATCCACTTCCCAATGACGATGTCCAAGAACCCACTATAAGCAATCCATTCTTTGAAATTGAGCGATGTCAAGAACTTGATCCAAAGCATGTCAAAAGTAGTTCTAAAATCACTCAAGATCGAGAATTCGTATCTCCAAGATACTACAATGATCTAATGGGCACTCTCTTATCTATACAAGATGCCGCAAATGATGATCATATCCATATAGCACATACTCCTCCATCTACCCACAAGATGCTTTCTTTGGATAGACACGTAGATGATCTTCACTCAACACAAGAGTCTCATACTCTTGACATCATTACCAAGGAACACGAGTCTCCTACTCTTAACATTTGTGCACAAGACCAAGATGTAGAAAAAATTGGAGACATAGCATAAACAAATCATGAAGAAGGCTTCTATAGAAAATGTAAATTAGAAACATCCTATGGACACCTATCAGAAAACGAACATGAAGAAGGCTTTTACAGAAATCATGAATCAGAAACATCATGTGAAATCGTATCAAGAAATAATCATGAGGAAGACTTTTACAAGGACACTGAAGCATCAACACTTCTTGAAGAAGCACTACAATATGATATTTCACAAGATCAAATTAAAGATATCAATCAGGAGGATCCTATCACTTATAAACTGGGATCACTTTCCTTTCTCAGGGAAAACTACCTCATCAATAAAGAAGTTGTCACTTTTGAAGATTCACCACAAAGCAGAGAAAGATTAACACCTTGTTTCCAAGGGAAATCATATCCTGTCACGAATAAAATGTTTCAACAAATGAATTATCAAGGCAGAGGATTAGGCCTACATGAACAAGGTATCCTAGAGCCAGTGCAGATTGTTGGCAATCCTAAGTATCAAGGCCTTGGTTATTCGACAATCAAGGGATATGAACATATCGGTGATACTTCCACAAAACTGGGGGCAACTTCGTCTTGAGCAAACATCAACATAGGGAGCACGAAGAATCCTTATGATGAAACCAATGCCAATACTACAACCCACCATGTCATGAATCTTCATCCACCCATCACCCCATCCACGAATTGGGACCAACAACAAAAGAAATATTTGAATCAAAGCACGAAGAATGTCATTAAATAAAAAGAAGTACTGAAGCATAAAGGACAAATCAAATACAAATGGATACCAAAGAATACAAAGAATGATTATTCCTATCAAAATCCATTAGTCAAAGAAACTATGGGGAAAAATCAAAAAGGGAAAAGTATCCATCAAATATGGCCACAAAGGAAAAAATAGGCTTCTCAAGCGACATACAAAGTGTATCAAGCAATTGGTCCTAATTCCATGAACACTTCCATATCTACCCATTATTGCTCATCTTCGCAAGTTTGGAGAGTCAAAGGTTCCAAACTATCAGCCAATCCATATTTTATTCCTAAACACACTCCATCCACACCTCCACGCATGATATCCAATTATTTCATTGACCATGTGTTGGCAACGACCCTTCATCATAAGGATTTAGAAGGCACTCTATCATGATGTGCACACAAAGACAAAGTAAACTCCGATATCAGCAAAGCAGATCAGGGATCTCAAAAGTTGCATTCAAGTGAACATGTCTTGGAAAAACAACTTCTTCAAGCAGGCTACTGATGTCAGTTATGAAAGAAGCATTAATGTTAGTAGTATCAGGTGATTCAACATCACCTTAAAATATCTCAAATAAAAAATCAAAAATCAAAAATCAAAAAAATCAAAAAAAGGATTGAAAACAGTAAAGAAAAAAATCATCCTCTAGTGAAAACCACTACGGTGGTGCTTCAGACAAGTACCATGATGAAAACCTAGCAAACAGGCGTCATGTGTAGAATCGAGCATCTAGGTGCGCTAGTTCAGGAGAAATAATTTTATCACATCCATAATAAAACTAGCATTCCAGCCATATCATTCGTTCATCCATTAACCGTTTATCCAACCCATTACCATCTATCTGCATTATCTTGATAAAGGTTTGGTGCACACTTTACACTTGCTTATGGTAAACATCTTGACATGGTTCATTTTCATTGATCCCATCCTACTTAACGTTATCTGAGCCTTAAAGCATTATCCAAATGAGAATCCCTTTTGCAAACACCTTATCTTTTCACAAGATGATCCATATCCATTCATCCATCTGTCTATCCAAGAATCCACCCATGGCGATTCAAACATTCCTAGACACTGGGGGTAGATATTTGCATCTTGTGTCAAGAATAAATCTTGATCTATATCCTCCAACTTATTTGGTGATCCAAGCATTGGCAAACGTGAAATCAAACTGGTCAAAGCATTTGTGAGCCAAAGATTCAAATCACTAGCCCATGGCATATTTTGATAGCAAGACGATGTTCCTTATCATGCTTTATCTTTCATTGAACATCAATCTGAATAATTAAATCAGTAGCATCTAACGTGTGCATTAGCGTTACATCAAATCATCAAAACAACTCTGTTCCAAATCAAGCTTCATCAATCTTGATCAATCGAACCCAATCAATTAATCACCTTGTTTGACAAAACAAACTTAGTCAAATCATCATCTTGTGCACGAGTTTACTCTAGGATAACACAACTTCCTTGGGTTTACAAGTCCATTATCATATTTCTTTGGCTTAACACACTTAGCCAAATTATCAAATCCAAAACCACCTCGTTTGACTTAACACACTTAGTCAAACCATCCTCTTTTGTACAAGTTTACTCTAGGATAACACAACTTCTTGTAATTTATAGGTGCATTATCACTTTTGTTTGACTTAACACACTTAGTCAAACTATCAATCCGATTGATCAACATTAAGCTTAGTTTTCAACAAAATCTCAAAATAGAGCACTGATATCTTATCCATATCCAAATTGTCAAAATCATGTGAAAATTCAAAAAATTCAAAAATTCATGAAAAATCCAAAAAAAAAAGAACATGCTGAAATATCAGAAAATCTTCAAAGGTTCATCATTGAGTCTTGTCATTCTTTCACCTTGTTAAACTACGTCATCTCTGAGCTTGAATGTAGCCAAGGTTGATCTTTGATCATCCCCCGAGACAGTTAGGTCAGTCCTTAGGCGTCCGTCGCATTAGCAATCTGTTTGCCCATCTATTTTTATAGTTAGGTTAGTCCTTAGGCATCCGTCACATTGGCAATCCATTTTCCCATCTATTTTTATAGTTAGGTCAGTCCTTAGGCATCCGTCACATTAGCAATCCATTTTCCCATCTATTTTTACAGTTAGGGTCAGTCTTTAGGCGTCCATCGCAATGAAATTCGTCTACCCATCTAGTTAGGCGTTCGTCACAGGGGCACCCATTTGTCCATCTAGTCTACATTTTAGGATTTTAGGTGTCCGTCGCAATGACATCCATCTACCCATCTAGTTAGGCGTTCATCACAGAGGCATTCGTTTGTCCATCTTTTTAGGATTTTAGGCGTGCGTCGCAATGACATCCGTCTGCCCATCTAGTTAGGCATCCGTCACAAGGGCATTCATTTGTCCATCTTTTTCACATTTTAGGATTTTAGGCATCCGTCGCAATGACATCCGTCTACCCATCTAGTTAGGCATCTGTCACAGGGGCATTCGTTTGTCCATCTTTTTCACAATTTAAGATTTTAGGCGTCTGTCGCAATGTCAAATCGTTTGCCCATCTATCTCATTAGCAGTCAAGTCATTTGGAGTTTGAACTACGTTGTCTCTAAGCTTAAACGTAGGCAAGGCCATCCTTGATTAGCCCCCGAGACACAAAATTCAAAAACATTCATAAATCTCAAAAATACCAAAAACATTGGAAAATCAGAAAATCAAAACAGCCTCAAAACATTTGAAAAAACTAAAATGGTGCATCCATTTCATCTCGCTTTCACCCGTGATTATCATCACTCAAAATAAAGTCATTCATCACCTTCATGCTTTGGTGAAGCAATCAGAAGCAAGTTTAGTAGGTTCCAAAGTGAACACCTTCTCATCAGAGTCTCAAGCCTAAGTCAGTAAGCAAGCAAGTTGATCAACTTGGAGTATCAATAGCTTATCACCCAAATCAATCTCACCAAAACCCTGATCACTACATGTCCTAGGATGAAGCTTTCCGGTGATGGACATAAGCATCAGGTACCCCATAGTAGTTAGTCTTGGCTAGCGGTACGAAGAACATTAGCTTGTTTGTTTACTTTATCTTGGTCTTTTTGACTTATCTTATTTTGCGCTCATTCCAAGGACCTCTCCATGATGCCTAAACAAAACAGGTTTAGAGAGAAAGGAATGGGGCAATGATCATTATCTTTTTATCTGTTGTGCTTGTTGGATATTCTTGTAAAATAACTTCGTCATGCATACATTGTTTTGTTTGTAGGAAGGATGTTTTAGGTATCTTGTTGACCACATAAGAAGGCTTGCCATTTTATGTTTTGGCTCGAGATGTCTACAATATCTGAACTACATTCCAAATAAGGTCATGTTTGTCAAGTGTGAACAATAGTACTCCTATCTGTTTGACGAGTCAAAGTTCATCACACTAGGCGCCATGCCATCTTGGTTCTTAATACCTTGATGCATCGCACCTACGTGTGTTATCAAACATAAAGAAAGGTGTGCTATTTTTCCATCCTTGGATAAGCAATACATCATCATCATTCATCATCATATCCAATAAAGTCTCGACGACTAGTGGACTTGTTGGACTTCTACATATTCTTGGATTCAAGGGTTGATCCCTCTCATTCTTCTATCCTCTTTCATGCTAACAATGCATCGATCTTGCATCCATCCCGCATCCTACATAAATCACATCATATCATCATAACACAACATCATCCACCCTGCATCCAGCACATGTCATTTTCGTAATCATTTAAGTTGTTTAGGATAATATAAATTTGTTATTCTAAGCATCTTCCAAACATCTCATTTTCATCATCATTATCATATAGTCTAACCATCCATACATTCATTTTGAACCTCTTTGTCGTGAGATCCACCTCAATCTTTTCGCTCGATCTCTCGAGGGGGCAATGTACTAACGTACTTATTTTCGCTAAGGCATCTAAAAAAATCAGAAATTTTTTAATTTCAATGTCAGTGGCATCATTCTTTGAACCAATGCAACGAATACATTGCTTCAAAGAGGGGGAAAATATAGACATGCAAAACTAACATCATGCATCATGCATCCCACTCTAATTAACATTCAATTCCTCTATTAATCAAGTAAAAGAAATTTATTGATTAATATCCTTAGCTTCATCATGCTTAATTAAATAAATGAAATTATTTCATTAATTCCTTAAGTTCTTCTCATTTGATTCAATAAATCAAACTGATTTAAATCAAATATCAAACTCCTAAAATCCTCCAAGTTAATTAATCTAAATTAATTAAGCTCTAATCATAATCACCCATTCTCCAGCTTTTGACTCAACTAGAGTCAAATCCAAACTCTCAACTAACCCACCCACTTGCACCAATAAATCAATTATTTGATTTATCAATTCTTCTAATTACTTTCAAAAGGGCATCAAGATGGAATATTCTTCCAATTTGAATCTTCCCTCCAAAGGATTTGTCCCTTCCAACAAAGCATTAAATGCTCTTACACATGTCTCTTGCACAAGTCAAACTTGGCATTTAATGCACCTTTCATGTCATTTCATGCAAATTCAAATTTGAAATTGGCACATTGGCCAAGACTTGCACATTCCTCACCCTCTCACACCTTGACAAGTGTCATCTTGTCATTGGCTTGTGAATAATCCCACATTGATCAAAATCTGTCAATCTCTCAACCTTGAATCTATAAAAGCAAGGGTTTTCAACAACACAAACACAACACAATTTGAGAACACACTTCATGCAAGGTCACTCTCTTCATTTGAGAATCAATCTTGCTCTTCATCATCTATCATCTTGGCAATCTTGCTTATCATGGATTGGGAAAGGGCTGCTTCCTACACAACTAAGTAGCACCAATCCAATATGGGATAGGTTTATTTCATGTTTTACATGCTTTGTTCATCTTTGTCATTTATTTGCATCTTGAAGCATGATATATTATCTCATATGGATGTTGAATATTTTCTTTATTTTGAAATACTAATCATGTTACTAATGGTGTATGTTGATATTTAAGAATTTGTAGATTTTCATATCCACACATTTTATTCATTTTCCACTTCATCCCCTTTCCTTAGTTTGTGCTTCAATGGGGACATCCCCTTGTTGATGTTTTTTAGGGAATGGTTATCACATAAATAACCATTGGGGCATGACCTTTTTCACCACCATTTATCATCAGATCTCTACATGATTCAAACATTGTTTGGAATCTACCCATCAACCCTCCATCCTCAATATCCATCAATCCCATTCATCCATCCCATCTACTAATGGCTTCAACATTTAATTGGATACCAACTCATGATTTATACAAGATTTTGATTATTTAGTTGCTTGTATTCTTCTATGATAATGTGGCTCTTGGCTCACTACACTATTTGCACTTTTTTGTCTTTCTTTTGTCTTTAGTTTTGCATGTGTATTTATTTGTTTCTTGTAGTCTTCAATATCCATCCAACACATCATCACAGTCACCTATGACATCGTGTATCATGGATAATTATACTATTAGTTTCTTCTTTGTTTGTGTGTTGATCCATATGCACATGTTGGATTATTATAATGAGATACATTATATCATGATGCATAACACAATTTTTTTTAGAAAACTGAAGGTTGCTCCTTGCATGTGTAGTATGACAACATTACATCCTTTCTAATTATGTCATCCTTTATCCATACTCCAAATAATTTTTCATTTAGTTGCATAATATCCTTGTGACATTTTGTCATCTAAAATGTACATCCATGTAATCCAAAATCCTATCATCCAATCATCTTAGCAATATCAAGTCAATATGCCCAATCCTTATCCATCATTTGATCTCTATCCATTGTATGTACATCGTCCCACAATAACTTCTCCCAAGTTATCTTTTATCAATCATGACACATACTTTTATCATCCTTTGTCTTTTAAATAGACCTTTTGGGTTCCATTTCACCCAACAACTCTCTTGAGGGGGCATCGCTTTCATCATCATCCTTGAGCGAATAAGGCAACTTTCCACCAAAGCCTCACTCACATCTTACTTTTTGTTCTTCTTTGACAAACACCACTTAGTTGCAACCATACACACACACACACACACACACACACACACACACATAGAATTTATTTATATTATCCTCGAAAGATTATATATCTTTTGTTAGAAATCACAAGCATGTATTAATCATTATAGATTAGATAATTGGCATCAAGTCAAAAGATTATGCAATCTGTTTTCCTGTCTACAAATATTGTTTAGCCTTGTGTTCATAATGAAGAACAAATTAGAGATTTATCAATTAATTTTAAAAAGTATTTACCTCGCATTATTTTATTTCATATTGTTGAAAATATTATTAACCTATATTAATAAAATAAAAGCAGACATGTATATCTCTAATATATTAGCCTAATTCATTTTTATTTCTCTTTTAGTTGAAAAGTTCTTAAATTGTATTTCCACCATATTTACTATTATTGGAAATTCATTTTAAATCGTATGCTCAGTTCTATTAAGGCTCTTGCATATTGAGATAAAAAATATTGAGTAGCAAAAGGACTTCTAGTATAACCAAGCAACTTCCACGAACATACAATAGAAATAATATTTGAATCATATGCTCACTTGTACGAAGACTTATATATTATATATATAATATTTAGTGACAAAAGGCACCTAAAGAAGTAACTTCCACAAACATATAAAAATGATATTATTTAAATATTCATTGTGTATTTTTATTTGTTTAACCAACAACTAGAGGGCAGGCACTACCTATACTTCCACATAAAGGTGCGATTACAGTGGTGGGATGATTATATGCATGTATTAGTAGTTTTTCTCTAATTGTATCCAATGTTATGGTGGCTTGTTGGTGGTGAGTCTCCAAGAAGGAAGAGCAAAAAGAGGAAACTTTTTGGGTACACTCAATCCGAACACTTCATCCATATCCACATCACCATTGACAATCTAATCAAAGCAATGTATGAGATGAGCCACAGCCAAGTAAACAGTGGAAAGCCCCATGGAAATTGCAGGGCATCCCCTCCTTCCTATTCCGAAGGGTGACAATTCAAAGTGATGGCCTTTCACGTCTAGGCTTGAGCCAATAAATCTCTCTAGCTTGAATTTGAAAGGATCTTCCCAAACGCTTTCATCCCTTCCGATTGCCCAAGCATTCACAAACAACCTTGTTTTTGGTGGAATGTAATATCCTCCCACATTCCAACCCTGGGTGGACTCGTGTGGCACGAGCAAGAGCCCTGGTGGATGTAATCGAAGTGTTTCCTTCACCACACATCGCAAGTAGTCTAAATTTGCAAGGTCACTTCCACTTATGATGTGATCTCTCCCAACCTCTAATTCAATCGCTTGTTGTGCCCTTGCCATTACTTGAGGGTTTCTCAGCAGCTCAGTCATCGCCCATTCTATAGTTGTGGAAGATGTTTCTGTTCCACCGTTTAGCATATTCTGTCAAAGAATTGAACTCGTTGGTTAGAGCGGCATTAGATAAGACAAAAGAGCAAATGAGTTGGTTAAAAGTACTTTCGGTGCGATGGTTTAAACTAAACTTACCAAGATGATTGCTTTGATGTGTATCCGAGATATTTGTATCTCGCGACTTTCGTTCTCCGCCATATCCAGCATCACGTCCCCAATGTCTGGTTCATCCGACTTTTTCGCCCTTCTCCGCTCAACGTGCTCATCGATGAGCTTCTCAGCAAACGCATCGAATACTTTATGAACGGCCTGCATCCAGCGGCAGCAGCCTCCCCATTCAAGAAAGGCAAGAGAGGGAATGAAGACTCCCACGAGATGCATAATCTCACACACCATCTGTGAAAACCCCTGCCCTCCGCTCAGTTGATGGTCGGGGTAACTTCCGCCTGAAAACATTCTGCACACTATATTGAGTGAGGGAGTAAATGGGATTCCGCAGCTCGACGAAGCGCTCGCCTTGCTTGCTCTCCTCCCACACGAACCGCATCATGGTGGACACCTCTTCCTCCCTCACCCACCTGAATGACTCCGTTCTCTTGGCCGACAGTAATTCGGTTGTGCATAACTTTCTCATTTGCCGCCAGTGCTCTTCATAGGGAGCTAGCGCCATGTCTCTGCGGTCGTAGGCAATGTACTTGGCCGCTGATGAAGGTGGCCTGTTGGCGAAGATCAAATCGTGGGTTTTAACAAATTCTTTGGCCATGGCGGGAGAAGAGGCCACAACCGTGGGTACGGAACCCAGGCGTAGGAACATGATGGGCCCGGGCTGACTTAACCAGCACACTCTAAGCGTTGATTACGCTCAGGTGGTTGGTGTGGGCCCAACTACCTGGGTGGCTTGCTGATTGCCGTTTCCGTTTACCCCGTTTCACCGTTAGCATTCAAATTTTTCCCACGCAGTCCCACCGTTAGCATTCAAATTTTTCCCGTGCAGTCCCACCATTTCAGCACATTCAAACCAGGTTTCCCACGCGATTGGTTTTCATTTGTCACTCGCGGTCTGTGCAAAAATGACAGCTTGGAACAAAGTATTGACGTACATTAAAGGATAACAAGTAGGGATTATTCAATATGCTCTGGTAGACATTTATGCAAACTGTGGAAGCATAGACAAAGCGCGTCAACTGTTTGACAGGATACCACAAATAAATCTGGTCACGTGGAATGTTATGCTTGCAGGATATGGACAGATTCTATTTGCTGAAAAGGATTTACAGACTTTCAATCAAATTTAATCGGCAGGTGTAAATTAGAACTTCGCAATCTTTGCCAACATCCTCCCTGCCTGTGCCAAAATGGGAGCTTTGGAACAAGATATGGACATCCATCACAGCATAAAGGAAAGCATTTTTTGTCAGATGGTGTAGCTGCAACCGCCCTGCTAGACATGTACGCAAAATGTGGAAGCATAGACAAGGCACGTGAACTGTTTGACCAAATGCCTCAAAAAAATGTGATCTCATGGAATGCCATGATTGCAGGGTATGCACAAAAGGGTTTATTGAAAAGGCTTCAGAAACTTTCAAGCAAATGCAATTGGCAGGTGTACAGGCAGGCTCTCGCAACCTTTGCCAGCATCCTCCTTGCCTGTTCCAAAATGGGAGCTTTGGAGCAGGGTATGGACATTCGTCAAAGCATAAAGGATAGAGCGATTATGTAATCTAAACCTGTGGTGGATGTGCGGATGTATTTTCTTTCTGCCTGCAGATCACATATGAATATAGGATTAAGATTATTTACAGCAATGCTATATTTTATTTGGATCTTAAAAAGATTGACTTGTGTTCTTCCAAGCATCTATGTAGTAGTCGACAGGTGGTGTGAGCGAATGGTAAAGGATAAGGAATTAACAAGCTCTTTGGATGTATTGAATGCCATGTGCTTATTTTGTAGCAGACAAATGACATCCACAGATACAGTAAATCTATGGAAAGTTGGAGAAATTGGCGTGGGAGATGAAGGCATTTGTGTCTTTTCCAGATGCAAGACACTTAGTGGTGTGGAAAAGGAGTGAAAAAAATTATTTCTCTACCATCATAGTGAAAAGATGTCAATTTCTTTTGGTTTTCTAAACATGCCTGTTGCAACAATTGTTAGTCTTCCTAAGAACCTTTGAGTATGTGTTAATTGTCACAATGAAATGAAATTTATCTCCAAGATTGTTGCAATTCCTACTTTTAACGATTAGTTTAGTTGATTTCATGAAGAGGAAATGAATTCACTTGCATAGACATTTTGTCATAGATCAATCAAAGGCCCCGTAATTCATGAGGATTGATCTCATTAATGAAGTTATTTTGAAAATCTTTACTTATGATAAACCTTAATAAATGGGTTCTTAAGTTGGTTTGATTATCCTAGAATGCTTATGAACATTCTCTAATTACATTTCCACTTATTTATGCCTTGCAACACCATTTCTAGTTTAAGATAAAATCAGAGAACTCCTTTATTGATGTTTGTCCTTTTGAGCCTTTATCTTAACATATTATTTTTAATGAAAGTACCCTATTGTGCTTCTAATTATTTTTTAGTTTGATTTTTTTGTAGAGTCCTCCATTGATATTTGATCAAAGACATATTTTTTCCCTATAGTTTTTATGTGATATCTTTGTCTTGCCCCTTTCTAGGTGATATTGGGACCTATATTAGTAAGGGAAAATTTATCCAAGTTAAGTGCTTCCTTTCTTAATAAGAAAATGTTTTGGCCACCATCTATAACCAATCTAAGAATTCATTCAATAGATCCTCTTATTAAAAATGTTCTTGTTGTAGTGTTTTGTCTTTCAATATACTCATCACATTCCTAAATATCTCAAACTATAGAAATTTCTAAGTGTTAGGGGTGATTATGTCTATTTGTAGCTCTTATTAGGTTTGTTGGTTTCCTCTTGCTAATATATTTTCCCTCCATTCCTTGAAACCTAGCATTTTCATTTCTTTTTGAGACCTTTGGCTACTTCTCATTACTTAGGTACTTTATCATGGCTTTACCCACCCTTCCACTCCCTACTCTACCTTTTCCTTTGGCCTTAGGATTTTAGGTCTCCATATAATAATGCACTTCTTAAGCTATAAGACTAATCAATGAACCTCAATTATTTTCCACTTACAATTTTCCATGTTTCCTCTTCTTTTGCATTGAGTATTTACTATCCTTAATTCCTAATATATGAAGATTTACTTTTCCTTTAAGTCTCAAAATCTTGGGATTTTAGCATTTTCCCTACCCATTTCCCTCAACTTGCTTCCCATATCCCTTCCTCCTTGTGGAACCCATACTTCTAGGATCACTCAGATCATCATATCCAAACGGTAAAATGTATGTGGCAAAACTAATCTCTAAACCTTGAAAGGCTTCCACCCTATTTCCCTCACTCTTTTTCCTTCTAGCATTTGGCACACCACATTAACGATCCTTAGCCCATTTCTCTTGAGTTATAGAGTTTTGGACTTCAATATTTTCCTTGAAGTACATCTAGCACTCTATATTCCTAATCCTGGATCCCTTTCCTTTATCCTTTTGTCCATATTATTTAGTGGTATCATATTTTCCCTCACCTTGATCCAACTTCTTCTTCCATCAGTATTGAATATCCTTTTCCTTGATTCTAATTCTTCCTTGCATATTTTACTTTCAAACTCCTAGCATTCTTTATACAACCTTCCCTAAAAGTAAGTTAGCTTGTGGTAAACCTAAAGCCTAGTTCCCAAAATTTCTCAATGCAACCTAGACTTCTTTAGATTTTACCAACCAATTAAAACCCACCACAAGATAATCCCTTAATGACCAAGCCAATGCCATATGTGGATATTAATATTTTCCTATGTCACTTGGTCAGTTTATTGTACTAATCACAACATGACACACATCTTACATGCACTTAACCACCCAAACAAATCGGGAAGATGCATTTGATGTGATTAAATTTTACAACATCCTTATCCAAGCAATGGTTTCCTTGTGAATTCCTTTCTAAAAATTAAAAGAGAGACCAATCAAAAGGCCTATGTATCTAAGTAACCAATATGCCTAGCCAAGCAACCTCTATTCCTTTTCACACCCCCCATATTATAAATAGATTTAGGGTTAGCCTTAGATAGATAGGAAATCCACCCTCTATTCCTAGAGATTATCTTGCAAGGGCCACCTTCATTAATGATCTATATATCTACCAATAAAATTTCCCAAATTTCCCAAATTTCTTTAGTCCTATGTAATGATCTAGCCCTTGAAAAAGGATTTTAGACTAAGGCATGGTGTACCTATAAATGACTTTCTAAAAATTCTAAATGGTGGTTGGATCTATTCCTATTAAATTGGAAAAAAAAAAAGTGTGGCCTAATGGACCATAAGTGAACTAGAAGGTAAGTCCTCTAAAATTAACCTAGTAGAATACAAAATAAGATAGAGATCATTGTAGGTATTAAAAATAAAGTTGTGAGAATATTGTGTGTCTTGTAGCACCTCTTGATAAATTAAGGTATTAAAAATAAAGGAGTTAAGGATGGATAAATTAAATCAATTAAATATTTATGAAAAAATTTGATAGTAAGAGAGTAAAAGAATGTATTGGTGAGATCAAGATACATTTTGAAGAGAATTTAATTATCATGGTAGAAAAGAAGGATGAAGGAAGAACATTGAAATAATCCTAGGATTGAGATGAAAGATAATGGATAAGAGAAGCATAAAGAGAGTATCAAGAGGGATGTACTTGAAATAGAGTGGTTTATCACCTAAATTAGATCTATATAGAAAAATCTAACTAAAATGATAACGAAATTGAAATGATATAAGACAAAAAAGAGCTTAGAGAATTTTAACCAAGTATTTGTAGGGATACTATAGATATAGTTGCTATCAGGTAGAAAAGAAAATAAATAATTGACGAAATAAAGAAGTTGTTAATAGGTGAAGAAGAGGAGAGAATACTTAACAATGGAGTAAAAGAAGTCACCAAAAAAAGAGTTTTACAAGGAAACTTTGGAGATTATAGAGAGAGAAATTCTAGGTCGAGGAAGAAAATAACTCAAAGAAAATTAAAGATAAATCAATTAATAAATGATGTGTTATTGTAGACATGGAAAATGAGCAATCTAGGTTCGACACACTTGATCCTGTTTATTAACAATATTTCTTCCTGAATCATACTCTTTGTTTTTCATCATATTCTATCTCTTAATTTAATAAATCATTGTTTATTTGATTAAGTCTTTCTCCTCCAGTGATTAAATTAATCAATTAAATTTAATTAACCTTATGTTTATGTTTAATTAAATAATAAATCATTTTATTTGATTAAAGTCTCTAAAGTCCTCTTATTAAATTAAATAAATAAAAACCTTATTTGATTTAATCTAACATCTTCCCACTTAGTTAAATAAACCAAAGTCATTTATTTAATTAAACCAATTCCTCTCAATTTTGATTTAAATTAATCAATTTAAGTCTAAATTATCACATCTCCTAAATTACTCATTAGATTAATTAAGCTTTTATTACCTTAATCTTAATCTATGTCACATTCTCTAGAGAATGCAACTTGCACAATAAAAAAAATACTTTGATTTATTAATTAATCTATTTGCCCTCACATGGCATCAAAGGAAATATTCCCTCAATTTGAATTCAAATAAGTCCAAGTGGATTTTTACATCCAACAAGGCATTCATTCCTCTTACATGTCCTTGTGCATTGAGCCAAGTGACATTTATTTCATTCTTTTTTCCCTCTCACATGTCATTTCTCAAATTTGAAATTCCACCTAATTGCATTTATCATGCACATTGGCCAAAATGTGTTCATTCTTCAACTATTCACATCTTGACAAGTGACACTTGGCCATTAGATGTTGAATGATCCCACATTGCTCTATTTCATTCTCTCTTCCATTTTGGAAATCTATAAATGGAAGCTTCTTTCCTCATTTGAGCATCCACAACTTTGAGTAAACTTACTATGCTCAAATTCATCTTCATTCCACAAATTTTATGCAAGGTTACTCTCTTAAATTGAGATCTAATCTTGTTCATTCCATTCAAACTAGTTGATATCATCATCAAGAGTCGCAAAGCTTACAAACAAGAATTCGGAAAGGGTTGATTTCGACATACCAATCAGCACCAATTCCCCCATGGGATTGATAGTTGCTTGTTTAAAATAGGATCTCTTTATTTCATATTGTTCTTTACCTATTTTCCAGCTATGACAATGTGGCAATCTAATTTCATGGGGAACCTTTATTTCTTTCCTATATATGATCTAACAATGTGATATGTCTTGTTGTGTTTGTGCAGGTAAATTGAATTCTGTGTTCATAGTTATCAACCAATGCATTCCCCAAGTTAAAGAGACACTATGAGATGAACCTCATGGAATAAGAGTCACATCCCATGCTGTCAAAATGAAGAAGAATTTCTAAAGATTCCATTAAGTAGTGAATCCTTAATTGGGTTAGAAAAAAATAATAATAAGAAGCAATTGTGTATGATATTTGTGACAAATATTAGGAAGTGAGTTATTAGATGTTCAATTGCGAAGAGAAAATGGTAGAGAAAGAACTTTGGTCAAGTAGAAAAGGAGTGAAACTAGGTAGGTAAAGAATCCATGATAGCAAGAGATAAAGAAACCCAAGAGTAGTTAATAGGTTAGGAGAAAGGATAATCCAAATATGGATCCACATAAAATTAAGCTCCCTATTTTTGGTAAATACACCAAGGATGCTAGTGAACATCTCTTTACCTTTAAATTTTATTGGAGTGGGGTTGACATTGATGATGACTAAACCCAATTGTACAATTTTGTGGAGAACCTCAATGATGAGGCACTAATATGGTGCATTAAAGAATTCCATAAGTATGATAGAACATGGAAATAATTGAGTGACTTATCTATGGAAACTTTACACTCACCTAATGTATGAATAAATAAATAAATAAAATATGGAAGATGATAAAAACTAATGAGGAATCAATAAAATATCAGGAATGATGATTTAAAAGTGTGGTTAGAAATCTAGAAGAAAACTTGACATAAAATAAATGAATTGAGTTTTTTATTTTAGGATTAACCTCTCACATTATAGAAGAAGTAGATGAGAAAATTTCCTCTTCATATAAGGATGTAATAGAATTGATAACTAGAATATACACCTGTAGACATGCAAAATCAACATTATTGATTAAACATCATAGTTGATCATTTTCTTCTCAATTAATTAAATCAAATTAATTAATTAATCTCCTAAAGTCTCTTGATTTAATTAAATCATGAGTATTTAATTAAATGACTAATATTCATTTTCCTCTCATTTGATTTAAAATAAACCCAAAAATGCAAATCAAATGTCACACCACCTAATCACTAGCTTAATTAGTCAAATCTCTGATTAATACTAAGACTAACCCATGTCCCACCCATTTGCACAATAAATCATTAAATTTGATTTATTAAAACACCTATTTTCCTCACAAGGCATATTCCCAAGGAAAATGCCCTCATTAACTCCCCTTGTTTGAATTTTTTTTTCAAACAAAATTCCCCCCAAATCCCTCAACCATATGCATTTAATGCCATTTTCAAATTTGAAATGGGCACATTGGCCAAAACTTGCATATTCCTCATCCTCTCAAATCTTGACAAGTGGAATCTTGTCATTGGCTTATGAATAATCCCACATTCATCAAAATATCACTCTTCGAACCTTGAATCTATAAAAGCAAGGCTTTTCAACAACACAATTTGAGGACAACACACTCTCATGCAAAGTTATTCTCTTGATTTGAGAACTAATTTTGTCCATTATCACATGCATTTGAATTATCACTATCATCTTGGCAATCTTGCTTATCAGGGATTGGGAAAGGGCTCTCTTCTCACATCAAGGGGCACCAATCCCCCTATGGCATGGTGATTGGTTAACTTAGATTAGATTTACATATTTTCAGTTGCAGATGGTTTACTTCATGTTTTTCTCTTCTATGTTTGATCAACAATTTCATAGGGAGGGGTTTATTTCAATGTACTAAAAATAGCTAATCCATCTATTGTTAGGAATTGCAGATTTGCCTCTCACAACTCCTAATCAAATACATAGGATAATAATTTAATGGGAAAGTGAAATTGATAATTTCACATTAGAGTTAGAAAATGTAATGTTGGAGTAATAAATTATAATGAAATGTGAGATATTTGAGACTTCTCCCCCACCTAGAAGAAGTAAATTTTGGTTTAAAAATTATAGTAGGGAAGAACATCTATGGAATGAATGTTTGATAATCAAAGGCATGAAGAAGGATTCCACACTAAGAGGGGAACTTGATGAATTCCATATAATGATAGTACATATATACTATAAAGTATAAAGTGGGAAAAACATAATGAAAATAGGTGTCAAATGTTAATTCATGAAGAAAATGAATATGAACCAATTGTTCATGGATTGGTCCTAAGGAAACATTTTTGGATTTGGGTATGGAGAGAGCATAGGCTTTAGTTATATATTGACATTCAATGTTTGTTTGGCACATGGCTAGTGAGAACTTCAATTGAGAAAAAGTATAAGACGACCTAAAGATATACACTATATGGTACTACAAATTCAAGATATATAGGTTGCTCCATGATTTATCATCATAGCTATTCAAAAGGTGATAGGGGAGGCTACAACAACAATAATAATATAGGTACTAGAGAAAGAGGAAGGACCAAAAGGCCAAAATGTTATAACTATGGTACACTCTCAGACATTATGCTAATGAGTGTAGAAAAAAAGGAGGAAAATCCACATGTGATTTATGTGGTGATAAATTGCATGATATTTATATTTATCCCAAATATAATAGTTCTATAAGAATGTGTTGGCACCATGTCTATAAAATGAATAGTTTTCTAGTTCAAGTGTAACCTATGATTCTAAAGTAGTAATGAATATGTAAAGTAGAGAGAAAATGTTAAACAATGTAAGAAATCAAATGTAAGAAAAAATGGTAGAATAGGAGAATCCTCATTGACAAAAGAGAATATGGAAAACTAATACAAAGGAAAAATGGAAAAACTCAAGGAAAATGCCATGTAGAAACTTAAGAAAAAGAGAAAAATAACTTTATTAATTACTAGTGTTGGATTAACATAAGGATATCTTAGGAGAATTTATGAAAAATGAAGATTAAAAAAAATAGGTAAAGGGGAATATGATTTGGTGATAAGGTAGTCCAAAGAGCTAATTAAGAAAAATAAAAAGGAGAGGATAATAGTAAGGCATGTTTCATAGAAAAATAGGTCTAGATATATAGTAAAAAGATTTGGAAATTTCGGTAGAATAAGAAAGGTTGGGGTTCAAGAGTTGAATAGGATGAAATTGGATGAGGTTATTGGAAAGAAACTCATGAAAGATAGAATTTGGATTTTTCCTAGCTTTATCCAATTAGAGTTAGCTTGTGAATGGAGATTGTAAGTTCAAAGGATGAAGAGGAGGAGAAAGAAATATTCAATTAGTTTACTTAATTATTAGGCTTGGATTAAGGAGAAAATCATAAGTTATTGGTGTTTATTTTTTGTATAATTATTGGTTTCTTGAGAAGATGATAGGATTAAAGAAATAGAGGTATAAATGTCAAAGAGAAGATGGCCTTAAACTGATCTATCACCTATGTATAATCATAGAAGGTGGTGTAAAGTGTTATAAAAGTTGGATATTTATGCAAGAGATTTTTATTGCAAAGCTTTGGGGAAATATTCTTAATAACTTCCCTCTCAATATTAAATTTAAGAAGTTATAGGAGATCTATGAAATGACACATTAATAATAGAGGATAAAATCCATCACCTTTCTCATTTATACCTTGATTACAAATAAAAGTGGTAGAAAAAGCACCTAAAAGGATGAAAGTAGAATTATTTTTTTGAAGAATAAGAATACATGTAATAGATGTCCAATTGTTGTATAGGTCATTTTTTTTACAATAGGAATGCCTACACAAGAAAAATATATACACACAATAATCCAACAAAAATAAATGAATTATTTTAAAAGTAATGTTAGAGTAAACATGAAGTCTCATATGATGCTACAAATCATCAAGAAGTTTCTTGAAGAATTCGTAAACATATTTAAGAAAAAAGAGAAGAGATAGTATAATGAAATAAATAATAAGGATATATGTCTTAGAAAAGATAGCCAATGATCTCTTATAAATAGTAGAGACAAACTAGTATAAAATATACAGTTATCTAAATAAAGAGTAAATACTCTCTTGTCAAAAGATATAGAAGTCAATAAGAGTGTCAATAATGAAAAATAGAGGCTACAAAGAAGGCCTAGAAAACCTTATTAACAAAAATAGATAAAATAGATAAAAACCATTTAGGTCAAGTATAATATCTATTTTATGATATGGGATATATAATTTGGATGAATTGGTGAAAGATTTACATGATGAAATTGCACAATGAGAATAGAAAATAAATTTATGTCAAAAAGAGTTAGAAAAATACTACTCATATAGAAGAAATGAGAATATAATAAAGATGGATAGAGAAAGAAACACAAATATTTCTAAAGATGGAACTATTTAATAAAATTAATAAAGGAGACTACCAACACATTAATAATACACCATATGGTAGGGGGTTGGGTTAAAAAATAGGAAGTAAAGGCTTAAAAAATAAAAATAAAAAGAGTGGACAAATTTATTACTCTTATATAATATAAAATTTTGGAACTTTTGAGAAAAATTAAGGACTTTATTGTCCAACACGAGTAATTAGAACCTCCCAACTACAACACTTTTTACATCTACACCATAATATCAATAGGTGAAACTAATATGAATCTCCCTATCCAACAATTTTAAATATGATATATCATGCATAACAATGTTGGGGAACAACTACTAAATTAATGAATCCCTAAAGTAAACAATAGTAAATATTGAAGAGTATCTACTACAAATATCTATAGAATGCTCCCTACCTAAAGAAAAATAGTTGAAATAGGTTATTACAAGCGTTATTGTATAATTTTAGTCTTGGAAGCTACACCAAGATAAATTGAATTAAGAATTCTAAGAAGAACAAGAAAAAAAGATAAAGAAGGTTAGACTAAAATGTGCCACCACTATCCTAAACTTGGATAATAATGTGAAAAATATGAAATAAATTTTTGTCAATATATTTGAATTTTTACATAAACAAATTAAAATTTCAAATAATACAAAATTAGTCTCATACAATAAATTACATAAGAATTATATAAAACTATAATAATAGAAATTGAAAATACCCATAATCAATTACACAAATAAGCAATTTCTCCTTATTTTTGTCAGCTTGCAAGTGACACTTAATCGTTTTTTTAAATAGATACATGCTAAATAATAGATCCTACCAAGGTTGCAGCTACAACATCCGACAAAAAAATGCTTTGCTTTATGCTGTGATGGATGTCCATACCCCGTTCCAAAGCTCCCATTTTGGCACAGGAAGGGAGGATGTTGGCAGAGATTGCAGAGTTCTGATTTACACTTGCCGATTAAATTTGATTGAAAGTCTGTAAATCCTTTTCAGCAAATGCATTTTGTCCATATCATAGCATTCCACGAGACCAGATTTCTTTGTGGTATCCTGTCAAACAAATGACATGCCTTGTCCATGTTTCCACAGTTTGCATACATGTCTACCAGAGCATATTGAATAATCCCTAGTCCGTTATGCTTTTATGGACGTTCATACTTTGTTCCAAAGCTGCCATTTTTGCACATACCGTGAGTGACAAATGAAAACCAATCGCATGGAATACCTGGTTTTGAATGTGCTGAAACGGTGGGACTGCGTGAGAAAAAATTGAATGCTAATGGTGAACGGGGTAAACGGAAATGGCAATCAGCAAGCGGGATAGGTAATTGGGCCCATACCAACCACCTAAGCATGGTCAACGCTTAAAGTGTGCTAGTTAAGCCCAGCCGATGGCCCCGTACTTGTTTGCCAGGTCTGCCAGGAACTGGTGGCCAATCTCAACTCCTCGTTGTTGCTCTTGCTCTTCTTTTTTGTCACAAATTTGTATACTATCCAGAGGAAGACGAGCGCAAAACCCAACTCGACAGCAGGGGAATTTAGCGGCCATGTCATATTTTGATAGGCCGGCTTGCAAATATTTGATATGAATCAATTAGTATTTAACACAACTTACGGGCAAAAGCCAGGCACGTTTCCGGACTAAATGCGATACACTGATGAGGAACGTTCTCGGACTAAATACGATTGACTGAGGAGGCACGTTCTCGGACTGAATGCAGCTCAACAAGATGCCTTTTGCATCGTAGTCAGTTCGAAGCTATTCAGGCACGTTATCAGGCTAAATGCTGCTCGACAAAATTGTCTTTCCCATCGTATTGATAAATAAGTAATAGAATTTGATTGTGATAATCTCTTGGACATATTTCTTAAGTACCACGTCTGCATTGATATATTGCAAAGCATGCCAGTCAAAGAAGATTGTCTTCCATCAATTAACCAACTGACCCAGAGAACTTATCAGCATTTATGCCAGAAGGTTTGACGAAATAAGTGTTCAACCCGATCAGTTCACATTTGGCAGTATCCTCCCAGCCCGTGCCAAAATGAGAGCTTTGGAACAGGGTATGGATATCCATCAAGGCATAATAGAGACCGGATATATGAGTGCTCTGATGTCGTCGTTGTGAGTGCTCTGGTGTCGCCGTTGATACATACATGTTGTCCATTGGTAATTATTACATGTTTACACGATGGTTTTATCTTTGATGATTGGTTTATTTTACACAATGTTATCATTGTTTTTCTTGTATTTCTTATTGTATCATTTCTATTGAGCAAATTAGAGGGGCCATATATTATAACTAGCTATTGCACCTTTGGTGTGCAATGGGTTATGCCGAATAACTGTATGGATGTATTTTAGTAATTGATACATATTGGTTGAAATAGAAAATAGTTTAGATAATCTATAGACAAGAAATGAAATATAAATTACTATACAAATAATTTATGTGAATAAATAATGTAGAATTCATATATTATACAAATAAATAGGAACTTACATTTATGTGATTAAAAATTGTAGAATAAGGATACATATACAATGATGAAAATAAATTGTTTTAATAGAATGCTTAAATTGCATTACAAGAATTCTTGCAATTGAGTACAATGGTATAGCAATCTTGTAACATTTTTTCATGGAATTCCAATGTATTTGTAATAAACAAAAAATATATTTAGTATTTGAAAAAGTGAGAGGATATGTAGTAAAGCAAGAAGAGAGATATAATTTATAACAAATAATCTATATAAATTTTGGTAATAAAGCAAATAAGAAAGTGACATACCCATAGTAGTTCAAATGCATGTCAAGTGCCTGAGGAGGGTGATTAAAAAATGTAGAGTAAGGATATATATACAATGATGAAATTAGATTTTTTTTATAGAATTCTTAATTTGCATTACAAGAATGTTTGCAATTGAGTAAAATGGTATTGTGAGGATAAATATAATTAGGTACCTTTGGTTGAGTAGTTTGTAGGTCTTAGACAATGAGAACATAGTGTAAATGACCAATGAGAGGATCCTGTAGTAAACGAAGAAGAGAGACAATTTACAGCAAAGAATCTATATAAATTTTGATAATGAAGCAAATAAGAAAGTTATATACCTGTAGTGGTTCAAATGCATTTTAAGTGCCTAAGGAGGTTGAATTTGACAATGTTGTTAATCGGCTCTCTTCGCTTTTTCGGCACGTAACATATGGGCTTTGTTGCATGCATGCATATCATTGGAATGTGAAGGTTGGGTGTATGCGAAGACTTTGTAGATCAGGTATTCTTGAAAAAGCTGTGAATGTGAGGTCCTGTAGGTCTATGTTGCCAATGTCAATTGTGGCCCTTGGAAGTGTTAGTCCTTGTGACTTGTGTATTGTCAATGCCCATGCCATTTTAAGTGGAATTTGACAGCGAAGCCCTCGGCTAAGTGACGATATTGGGACATTATTTGGATTGTTATGGTCCCAAGGTGGTCCAATGTAGTGTTTGAATTGCACAACAACAAACAAGGGTAGTTGAGGTGGTTCTTCACCCTCACTATATACAATTGCTTTTATTTGTCCAAGTGCACCATTTACGAGCCCTGCTTCGACCCATATATTTGAGCATAGCATGAACTTGGCCAATAGATAAAAAAATTTGAGCTTGAAGTTGTTCTTCGTCTGCATTTGTGTATGTCAATCCCCTGAGTTGCTCTGCAATGGAAAGTGCAGCTAGTGTTGCCAAAGACAACAAAATACATTTGTTGTGTAGTAACACCATTTCATTTGTTGCAAATAGATGTATGGCAGATAAGAAAATGAAGTTTTTTGTAGAACTGATGATGAACTTGAGCGTGACATTAGAACTTTCCAATCTTCTTGTGTAGGCTCTGCATTTCGTAGATTTGATAGAAGTGCATGAAAAGCAATTTGGGGAGGATTTTCACCAATTTGTTGAAATATTTTTGTCAGAGTCACCACTACTGTGAAGCTGCGCCATAGAGTCCCGCCATAGGAAGTAGAAGCATACATGGGGATATCTTTAACTGGTGGTAGTTGGCCCAAGTCACCAAAGAGAATAATTGATCGCCCTCCAAAGGGTAGGTGGTTGTGGATAGGGAATGCTTCCCGTAGTCTCATATCAATATGTTCTAGCAACTTTGAACCAATGAAGCTCATCTCATCTAAAGAGGCAAGAAAATCTAAAGATATAAATTAACATATTTTGTTGTGGTTCAGGATATTATTTTAGGTGTCTATAGCATTAAAATATAAATTAAGAAGTCTATGTGATATTATTGTTATGCCTTCTTCATATTTTGTTACAATATAAAATACTAAATAAGTGTGATAATATATAATCTACCATTCTTTAAGCAAGACAAAGTATAAATATGTTAAATACAACGAAAAAAATATTTACAAATATACAACATTTGACAAAAACAACTTTATAATATTAATTTTACCAAAAACTTGTTTTTTATAAATAACATTTTTCACACTGAACTAAATAAATTGTTAAACAATTTGACGGGCTGTGTAAATCATTGATGAAATGATCTTTTTTGGCAGTGGAAACAGATTTGTCAAGATTTGTTTGGCCCAAATGCATATTCAGACCAAATGTCAAACTGTAAAAATAATTTTATTACTTTAAAACAGGGTGAAGAGCACCAACACAATATACTCTCCAGGTAATCCAACTACCAAACAAGAGGTATACTAAATTTGGTATTCAATTTCTAGCACCCTAGAAATTAGATTTAAAGGCATATCATTCGCAAACTTCAAATCCTCGAGATCTGCATCAAATTTATGACTGATGGATTCCAACGAATGTGCTATCTACATATTGATCCCTTTCCTAATTTCGACTTTGGATGGACACTCACACCTAATTGGAAAGATACCTGGAGTACCAATAGTGAGATTTTCGGATGCCAAAGTAGGATTTGAAACTTCTACAACATGGCAAACCACTGGCTGCTCCTATAACTAAATTTGCCTGAATACGGACAAAGTCCCTTCATTTCATTAGCATATACTAACGAATTGTGAATGGACTTGAAAAGAAAATAGCTTACAGAAGCATAATGTAGTCCAACCACAGGAGATGAGCTTTTCCAGAAAATGAGGTTTGATAGCTGGGAGTTTTTTCTAGTTGAAGAATGAGGAAATTTGATACTTTGAGAAAATTTCCCATGCCCTTCTGTTGAAATTATGATGCTGCTTGGCCAAATTTTCTCATCTTTGCCTTTAAGTGAAGGACTAAGAATTGAAAACTCAAAGTGACTTGATAACACTTAGTATTTTGTCCAGATGAATTTGTGAGTCTCATTGATAACACTTAGTATTTTTCTCAGACATACAACCTTCAATTCTGGGGATAAATAGCTGAATATTTTGTCTAGAAAGAGCTCAACATGGTCGTTGCCTTCACGTTTATAGATGAAATAGAGGTACTTGTCACTTGTTTTTGAGTTTTTATGAGTAAATTCAATTGAACTTTCTTCTAAGTTAGAGATTAAATTATTAGAAATTTCTGAGCATGCAAGTTTAGTTTGTGGACATTGTTGTGGTAGGAAAAGTTCTGTTAATTTATGTAGCAGAATTTGGAAGCATATTGTGAAGATGTCCAACCTACTAAAAGTTGTAGATCTAATGGCCTTTGTTTGTTTTGTTGGTCTATGAGGGATGATAATGGTTCTCCCACACATTTAAAAAAATACACCTATTTCTTAAACCTTGGAACTAAGGAGTTCCCTAAGCTCATACCCACCTCAATACCCCTAAAGTGCGATGTCAGAATGGTTGCATCCAAGATGAATTTGATCAACCCAAAGAATTTTCCAACCACAAATGACAATGGACAAGGTAGAGTTCATTGGTAAAGGAAATATCTCAAATATTGAATGTCTATCAAAGCACCTCAATTTTTTCATTTGCATGTTCCATTCAGGCAGGCTCAAGATCTATCAATATGGTAGCATTACCTACAAATAATGAGTCCAAGGAATATGGAGTCACTGGAAGGCTCATTGGCAACTAGGAATTAGTTAGATTTGCAATTTGAATGAATTAGGGGATGTGAAACATTTTCTATTACTTTGTCTACCACGATATGAGGCTCAATTACACACACAACAAGTATGGAGAGCTAACAAATGTAGGTATAGTGAAGGACCGTGTGGCCACAACGAGTGAGAGTCAGGCTAGGAAGAAGGGATTATCCTTTGTCTCTGAAGCATTAATGCTCAATCTACTTTTCATTCATATCTACTCATCTATCTTTGCGTGGAGAAGAGTTCCAACATGTAGTTTATCACTACAGATTATGATTCTGATTTGATCACTTTAAGGCAATGCAAACGGTCAAAGTAGAAGCTTTCCGTACTAGATAAACATTAACAGCTGGCTGTGAAAAATTTAAGGCTATTTTGCTCGCTTGATAGTAGGTTTTCTGCATCAACACACAATCTAGATAGATATATTTTGCACTTGTATATCCGTTACTGCTGGAAGTGCATATGCAAAGGTGATCACTAATTGTGGTCTGAGGCCTTACGAGATAAGCCTCTTGGGCCTAATAATCCACCCAGGTTTAAGAATAACAATCTGTACAGAAGAGATGTAGATGTGAAAAATATAATTGAAACTAAAAATTGATGGTTTTTGATAACTGGGTAGGGTGGGGATTATGAGTCGGGGGTGTGGAAATTTGAAGGAGATATGTAAGTGCCATCTGGAACCACACGCGTATCAATCACACAACCATAAATTATCTTGTCTAAAACTCCTCCCACGGAGTGTTTAACAGGGTTGTGCAAAACTGATATGGACAGAGAGGTTTGGACGGTTTCAAGAAGTGATGGAGCCAGGGTTACACTATGTGCCTTGGATTTTTGGGACCCAAGTCACTCGTCACCTTTCCTTGAGAGTATAAAGTCTGGATGTCTGTTGTGAAACAAAGACCAAGGTATATGTTTAGGTTAAAGAAAATCCCCTGAGTTTTTTATAATTTTAAAAAAATTCTAGAATATAAACAAATGACTGTGAGATCCACAAAAAATGAAAATCATTAAAAAACACGTGTAGGTTTATATTTCCAAGAGCTTAAGTGTAGGGTTTGATTTTGGTTTTTTTTTTTTTTAATAAGAATGTTGAAGCTTCTTCAGAAATGATTATGTTTGTATTTTGAGAGTAATTTGTTTTTCGATTTGTTGCAGGATAATATTTTTGTGACTATGGTGGCCTATGTTCAATACCGTGCACTTGTGGAAAAGGCTAGTGAGGCTTTTTATAAGCTAAGTGATAAAAAGGGACAAATTCAGGCTTATGTATTTGATGGTAAATTTTGAAAAAAAAAAAAATCAGAGTAATTTTAAATGAATAGTTTGTGCAGATATGGTAGTCAAATAGCTTAGTGAATTTCAGAATGCTAAGTAAAAATGAAATCTCTGACCCATATCTGTAATAGAATTGTTGTTTCTAGTATACATGGTTAACTTTGTGAATCTGACTTTACTGTGCTGCCTGGACCACTTTAATTATAAAATCATCTGATAGACTATTTTTTATAGTTGTCCATTCAAGTGTCCCAAAGATGAATTTGGATGATGTCTTTGAGCAAAAAAGTGAGGTTGCTAAAGTTGTTGAAGCTGAACTTGAAAAGGTTGGGCACTTCAAGCTCATTTAATTTTATTATTGATTTATTTTCTCAATTGACCTTATTGAAAAATATTTTATAAATATTACACAACATTAATATTTATATATTTATTTATTTCTATAATTTATATCCTTTGATTTGTTCTTAATATTTGTTTTAAAAGAAGCAAATATTAGAAGAATTTTGAATGCAATATGATTCAATCTTTGGTTTGTTATGTTTACAAGCTATGTCAAACTATGGATATAAGATAGTGCAAACACTTAATTGTAGATATAGAACCTGATGTGCTTGTAAAAAGATCAATCAATGAAATAAATGCAAGTCAAATTGGACTTTCATATTCAGTAGTGCATGCCCTCTGATTTAAAAGTTTTTTTGGAGATTGTTGGCATTAGCTTTTCCATTTTGTGAATGGATGGATGGTATTCATTTAAGAAATGCATTCAATGTTACTAAATAGAGAATTCACATCAATCTTAGAACAGGGATTTTTTTTAAAACTAACCAATGTCTTTCCCACCAGATGCATTGACTCAACATCTTTGTTATTATTTTTTGATTTACTTTGATAAACAACACCTATTTTTGCCTTGACTCTTTCAACATATCTAAACCAATCTGGGTCTTTATTATTTTTATAAGCTTGGACATACATTCTGTTTTCCACACAAATCCTATAAGGATCAACAATTTTAACATGTCACAATCAGTTTTTAGTTGTCCCTAATCATTAGATTGTTACCTAGTAGGAGATCTTTAGAAAAGAGGAATGCTAATAACAGACTAAATCCATCGTGAAACCAATTCTAAAAGAAATATAGGTTAGGAAAAGAAATATACCAGGACAGGGAAAGGGAAATAATACAGAGAAGTGTAGAGGAAATAACTTCAAAGCAATGTAGGGGAGATATACATAAAGCAACACAAGGTTAAAAAACAGAGCAACAAAAGTGTAGGGCAAATAAATGCAGAGAAGTGCAAAACAAAAAATACAACCACACAGAGAATAACAAAAAGTATATATTCAATGCAGTGCGGGGGAAATTTATTGAGCAATGGAAAGGGAATTTATAGTGTAGTGAAAACAAAAAAAATGCATTGAAGGGGGTGAAAATATAGAGCTTTAAAAGAATGGGATCAACATAAGAGTGATAAACAATAAGAAGAAGTCCCGAATTCAAATCTATAAAGAAGATACTTAAATTGAACAAGAAATGAAAATTGAAACCATAAACAAGTCCATTGGGATGTGCTTTATGTTGAATAATTGAAAGCCCTTGGTTCAAATCCCAATCAGTATATGGTATACATTAAAAGTGCTGAAATTGATAGTGAACAAAACATAAGTGATGAATCTCTCAAATCTGGATTGAAATTGTAGAAAAAACTGAACATAATACGTCATTCAATTTTGTCCCAGGGTTCCAATAAGATATCCCAGTGAATTATGAACAAACACTAAAATCAGACGAGGCATCCAACTCTGAGCTAAGAATCAAATAGATATCACATCCAATTCCACACAAAGTTTAAACAAACCCATGAGAAAAATGCCACATATGCAAGTTCCGATGCATCATGCATGCACTAGGCGGACCTTCAATTGAAAAAACCAAAGGCAAAATGAAAAAATACGAGACAATTCTATATGGTATAATAGCTAAGCCCTGAGTTGAAGTCTCTAGTGGGCACTTTTTTTTGTCTTGAAAAAGGAAAGCTTACTATTTGAGGAGCACCATCAATTTCAACAACTTCCATGTCGGCGACAATCATGCCTGGCATAACCTCCCTAGCGGGGCGGATGATGGCATCCTCGGCAGCGTTCATATCGAGGCACTTCATTCTAGGCACATTGTCAATCATCTCGACGCTATGGAGTCTCTTGACACCAGTGGCTCCAAAGGGGCCATCATGGCTGCAGGAGCTAATCACCAGCTTGGACTTCATGACGTTGGGATCCATGCACGATTGTGTGCCATGTTTCATGTTTCTCATTCACATTCGCATGTCCACCATTCTCAGAAAGCTAGAGCCGAAGAGATCCAAGTAGTGGAAATTAGACATGCTCCCCAGCGTGCGTCAAGTCCAAGTAGCACAATTTGATCTTGAGTCTGCTCTGCCCAATCTAGGAGGGATAGGAAGTCCAAAGAAGTCATTCCAGTTGAGATTGCAGTGCTCCAACTGTTCCAGATTGAACAACGAGGAAAGAACATCCCCAGAGATGAGCATCACCAGAATGATACTCATCCTCAGAACTGTGCCCACTTCGTGACAACCCCAGAGACTGTTTTCCTTTGTAATGAGTTCTTCCGTAGCAACGAAATTAAAGAGCTTTGAAGTGCTCACATTAACTTCATTTAGTTGCAATGCGCGGTGATGTACAGTGCAATGCATTAATGCATATGCCAACTGCATAGACTGCATTAAAAGCAAATTTATGGCGTTCAAAGCATATGAGATATTTAGTATGCGATATCTGATTTGATAATGCAAGACGAGGTAATGGTGCCGGTCGTATCAATGCAAAACGATTAAACGAATCTCACCCGTTCATCAATTTTCGTCCTTTTCTCGACTGTTTTTCATTGCTTTCGCTGCCTCTATTGGTATCCGCTCCTCCAATCACTTGCTGGTATTTGACTTTTCACTTCTCCAATTTGGCGAGCTGCAGCTTGGAAAGAAGGTTTTGACGACTGAAAAAGATACAGCATTAATGCCTCAGAGACAAAGACGTGAATGGCTGCAATCAAAGTAGGCGTCTCTCGACCACTCTTACACCATAGGCTATAGAAATTAGCTTCGACAGTTTCATATTGGATACGCTTTCGGCATAAATTAATTTCTCTTTATAATTATGATAACAATGATACATTATTTTTTGGTATTAGATAGATCTTTAATGTCATATCATGTTAGATTACGCTTCGGCTTAGTCAAAACCCTTATTTTGCTATTTGCAAATGTAGATCATATTCAACATAGTCAAAGTCCATTAGCACCCTATCAACTTGGTTAGAGTAATCCCCATTTTTTCTTGGGTCATATCCTTTTTCTACTTGATTGAAGTGATACTACTTTCCATATTTTTAGAATTTATGACCCTAAAACCTATACTTTTGTCACATTTTGATTTAAGATTGTGACTAAAAAATTACATTTTTTTTCCTTACCATTATATTTGTATTAAACCTAGTCTTATTGTTGTCTAAATAGGTTGTTATATTGGTTACTAACAATTTAGATGTGATAAGTATGCCACATTATTGCCTAGGATATGTGTATCAACTATGTGTAAGGTAGTTGCATTGATATAATACTTAATTCAAGATCACACTATAAGTATCTAATTGAAATAAAATGTACTCATAAATAATCCTTTAAATTTATGAACTAAAATAAGTACAATCAATAGCTTAATTGATTCTTCTATCGTTTCTAATCTTATGCTTCTCATATAGTTTCTTGCAACAACCATTCATATCACCATGAAAATTGGTATTTATCAAGACAAACATAAGTAACAGTACAATTATAATCACATGGTAGTATATTAAATTAAAAAACCATATTCGAAAAATCTTTCCTTCAATTTCTACAACTTGTGCATAATGATCAATCTTGACCCTCCCTTCTCTACTTTAATATCACTCAAGTTTGTGGATTGCCACACTACTTGGAATTCTTTAACAAAGTACATATTATGGTCTTATAGGCTTCTCTAGATTCTTTGAAAAACTCAATATCTTTGGTTTAGTAGTTTGGTTAATACGTGGCACATCCTCTTCAAGGATCATGACTATCTAATAAGCTCTCTGGGATCTTTTGAAGGATACAATTATGGGAAACATAACTGAGTTTCTTCACTTCTTTATTTACAACACCCATTTAGAAATGCATATCAATATATTTTTAGAATATATATGCATGATCTTTTAGAATGTGTATGTGTTTTATAATGGGTACATGTTTTGTGAAAATTAAAATTTCAAACTCACACTTTTGTTTTAGTTTTAGGATCATCATATATCTGGAAACCCAACCTTAAACCTTGGAGCTACAAGTATAATGCTACAAAACTAGCAAGAGTAAAAATTGACTTTGGCAATATTACTAACCATTTTTATAAATTTTTTAGATGAAATTAAAATAAATTATAGAGGACAATATCTTGTTTTCAAATATCTATTTTTTTGTATTGTTGAACATATTTTTTCGATATATTATATATTTTTTAAACAAGAAGCTTCATAAAATTGAAATACCATATGTTATATATTTTATTCTTTTTCTTTTCATATTTTTTGAAAAATAATTATGTACAATCAATCTAGACATCAATATATAGTTATGAAAAAGATCATGTCACAACTATTTTACTTCAAATTATGTTGGCGATACATGAGAGTTTTAAAAAAAATAGTTTAATCTTTAGTAAAAAATATTTTAAAATTAGAAACAAAATATCTTTACCAAACTTTAGCATCATATTTGTCTTTCCAAAAAAGGATTTTCAAAAGTAATTTTATATACTATTTATGTTTTTGGTCATACACATGTATGGTTTGACCTAAAACACACTTCTTAAGAAAGGTCAATTTTGTACATCCTATACTAAACCAACTTTTATCATCTTGGTATTAGAATAAATTAGAATTTAAAAAAACTAGAAATGAAAACCCTACATTTTATATTTTTACACCATGTAAATATTTTTTGCAAGTGTTTCAAATTTTTACCTCAACTACGACAAACTTTAGTTTTTAAGAAAAATGCTTCCAATTTTTTGCCAAAAAATAGACTCAATTCCTTGAACTTACCCTTTATTTGTGTGTATAAGTTATTTTTTTATATGTTGAGTTCATGATGATTAGGCTATATTGTTCTTCATGCATTCATTAGTGTATAAGATGTATTTTACACGTGCATGTTCTAGTCAATATCATTGTCCCACCTCGATCATTATTATTTATCCTTAACAATTAATGTCATCCCTATATATATTATTTATTACTCTAATTCACATTTGTGAGTATGTAATTAGTTAAAAGTTCCCTAAAAAATCCAACTCCCAAAATCTACTACAGGAGAATTAAGCCATACCATATTCGAGTCGTCTAGCTTATAGATTTGGATCCCAAATTTCAAAATTTAATTATTCTTTCACTTTTATCATTTGTTATTAGTTGACTAAGCTATGAATTATTACAATTTACATGTTATGATAGTGTATTCAAGGATTAAACCTAGTTTAAAATGAATCTTTAGGTACATAACTACAGATCTATGAAGAACATCTAGAATTCAATTGCAAAAGGTTTAAAAATGTTACATCAACATTACATCATCATCCTAGGAGTACATTGCATGCTTTCCTACTATCTTCGACCTCGGTTCACCATTATTGAATTAGTTCATCCAATTTTTTTACTAATGAGAACACAACCATAATAATGCAATATATAACCCAAAGGGTTTTTATAAATAATACACGTTCCTTACTATAATAAGAGTGCAATGATAAAGGAAAACCAATATTAGACAAAATAAAATTCTTAGAGATAAAATTTATGGATCATACTTATTTTGTTTCACACCCATAAATATCACCTACATACTTGTGGAAGTAAAATAGGATGGTACATAATTGATTTTTTATATTGGTAATATTTATCTAACAAGAATTTATTTTCTAACACCTTGTTGAGTGAATTTTTGATATTTGTTCTTGAAATGAAGAAAATATGGTTTGTTCACCTTTTAGGAGATGAACAACTAAGGGAACCCTATTCAATGTATTTCATTCAAGGAAGCCTTATAGATATCAATCTAGGGATGGAATGAGGGCAAGAGATCTGAAATAAGGTGTCCTAGGGTGTAATTAATGACAATAATGGGGTTTACCACCAAGCAAAGGCTTGGAAAGACAAGAAATGTAAATGACATGCAAAACTTAATGATATGGCCTAGAAAATGAACTCAAATCAGAATAACCAATTGGAGATAAATAAAGGTGCACTTGGAAAGTTGAAGATGCTCAAAACAAGGTCTAAAATATAGAAAATATGACTTTTAAAGCACACTAGGACTCATAAGCTAGTAGGGGCGATTTAGTCCCAGTTTAGGGTTTTTGGGCAGAAACTCCAATTTAATAGTGGTAAGTTTGAATCCTTTTAAATCCGAACAAGGTGATATACTAGGAATCATACGCCACAAGTGGCATATTGTTCTTGAATTGCTTTTTCAGAAAATTAAGATCTAAGTTTGTTCTTATATCTCTACTCCTTCTTCACCTTGCTTGCAAGTCTAAATTGATTAAAATATTACAAAATAGAATGTTGTATTGATTTTCTTATGGGGGGTTTGCCTTAGTTAAACCCCTAGTTTGGTAATTAAACCCTGATAGAAATAATAGATCTTCAAATTAAATGTGAGTTCAAACCATAAATGTTAAGTGCATCTAAGATTAGGAAAACTAAGGTGCAATGAAACCCTATTCTAATGTGCTAGAATAAGATGCATGAATGAAACATAGAGATTATGAATCACTTTGGGATATCTCTAATCACCCTAATAAGCCACAAAAATGCATGTACCTTCTATTAGGACTAATAAAATTAGCCTCAATTTCCCACAAAAAATCTATTTTTACAGCAAAATACCCTATCACCTAGCATGCTAGTTAAAATTTTATCATTCAAAACACTCCATTTATCCTCCCCATAGTCATTACCCTAACAAATTCACATTCATCATCCTACCCATATATAAAGGAATTCATGTCGATGAGACTACATTATATCGACAAGAGTCATTTTAGGGTCCCTTCAAAGGAGTGATGGAGTAAGAGAGTATGAACATTATTGAGTAAAGTATATCATATCGAGAAAACTTGTTTTAATAGTGTCCCTTTGACAATCCAGCCGAAATCCTATCAAAGACACCTAGGCATATCAAAAGGTAATGTTTTAGGGTCTTTTCAATAACCTAGGATATAGACCAGCAAGGAGCATATGATTTTAAATTATTTTACTCTGGCACAACTTGCAGAGTAATTACACCTCAATATTCAGGAAATAGAAAAACATCTCTCAGACATGACACAACAATATATCAGAGTGAAGATGAAAATTCAAAGAAACAATGCTAGACTTATACACCTCAAGAGTTGAAGAGACTTTGGAATGTCGGGATGAGTGGTTTATGGGTCCCCTTGATATAACAAAAGTGGAAAATTTTATCGAAGAGAAAGGTATATATTGATAGGATGGGGAAATTTGTTTCTTTGATGAAGTGATAGCATTTACTAGCAGGGAACAAAAGAACATTAAAAGGAGTTCGAAAGGACTCTAGAATATCAGAGTAAAGTAGTTCATAGTCCCTCCAAAAGCTAGAAAAGGAAAAAGATAGATCAATCAGAAGGATATCAAGGAAATGATGTATATCGATGAGAAAAAAATATCAGTCCCTCCCTAAAAGTAAACAAGAAAATGAGTGAACTAAGGACTCCATCAAAGATAATAACACATATCAAAAGAACAAGGACATTGGTCCCTTCGATGAAACAATAACACGCATTGCATCAACTATAATAATATAATTCAATAAACTCATAAATATATTGAAGCGATAAAATAATTTCAAAGAGAATACTTGCAAGCAAAGGTTCGAGAGGACACTGTGATATCAGAATGAAGCCATATGGAGTCTATTTGAAATATCGAAAGAAAGGAAGAGTATACCATTCAAAAGGATATCAGGGGAAAACAAAAATATTGGTAAGAACAAAATATTGTCCTCTTGATACAACGAAAGCATTGACAAGATAGTTGCATGACAAGGAGAGAATTTGGTGGTGATGATGAGAAAAATGATGATATATATTCTAAATAATTGATTATACTCTTGATGACATGAAATTGCCATCAAATAGAATTAATGAACCAGAACTGACGACATTAAAGATTAAATCCTAAAACTACTTGAGAATCATTGAGCAACTAGAGAGAAAGCAAATAGAGCATAGCAATGGACGATGGCAATAGGACCAAAAAAGGCATTTTTTGTTCAATTAAGTACCCCAAGCCTAAGCGAAAATTCTTAGTATCTAAAAACTAGTTAAATTATCAAGGACAAAAGTATGGTTCTCTAAAAAAATCATATTCTGGAAAGTACATCTGAATCAAGACTTGATTGATCAATGCCCTGGCTCTAGATAGAGGTCTAGGCAAAATGCACAGCTAAAACCTCAAGCTGAGAAATTGGAGAATAGAAATGAGGAAGTGGTTGATACATGGACCCCAACAAAGGGGTATGATTTGTTAATATAACACTAGAATAAGATGCATAGATACCAATCGGTCTCCAACCCATGAAGACTCAATTTAGGGGAGTCGGTGGTACCTAACATGTTCATCAATGTTGAATTGATTAAGGCACTTACCAATAGATATGATCCTCAAACCCGCATGATTAAATTGAAAGACAGGTCTTCTTTCATTCATATTACCAAGAACTATATTTCCATGGAGTTCCATTTAGACACCAACACAAACATGAAATTCAGGATCTAAGACCTTCTTGATGAATACCACAAAATGAGCGGAAGTTACAAAACTTGGAGATTCCCATTACACAGGCCCCGTAATGAAGGAAATCAACTTAAGGTATTTTTAGTAGAGGAACACCCTCCATATTTTGTGAACTTGTTTGAAGAATACTTCCAATACACATACTACTCTATTTTCCAGGAGCTTGGTTTGGATGCCCCCACATTTATGGCCATAGCACCAATGGTCCTAACAAATGATGTGCAAATTCAAGATGCACGACCCCTTGATTAAGTTGAATACTTAGCCAATGATATCCACAATGCACTTTTTTCTATCAAAAATAAAGATGGAGGTATCAGTATTAGGCATTATTCATTATTCATGCATCTCGTTCTCTATGAGAGACAAAGTATAGGAATATGGATTGAGAATATAAGGATAAATGGCATAGATGATAATGGAGACATAAGACCAGTACAAACGTGGAAAACTATTTAGGATAGTAGATGTGCAAGATCACACTTTGTATTTTGAAGATTATTTTGTGGAACCTTTATATAAACTCCTAGGTCACCCATATGAATATAGTATGTCACTTGAAATACAAAGATTCCTCAAACCCAAGCATAAGGATTCACTATTGGGGTGATTGGTATGACTGTGATGAATGTATGAAAATTAGAGTATATGGTTATGAGGGAGCAATATTTTTGTTAACAAAAACTTGTCCAAACAGGGTTGCATACTTAGAGATTGCAAGGCAACTTGCTTATTCAATTTTAATTGCATCTTAAGAGTCATAACAATAAATCCATTATGCATGCCACATTGTGTTTGGGTATGTGTAGGATCATCATGGAAAAAACAGGCCCTTAAGTGGCAATAAAATTAAGAAAAATCAAAGTTAGGCAACTTGACGTAAAATTTGAATAAGTTATCTATATTATTTCAAAAATATGTAACAATAGAATCTGTAGAAAATTGAATTAAGTTTCTAAACTACTAGGGTTTTTTTTTTTTTTTTTAAATCTATTTGGTAAAAAATTGAAATTTCAGCGCAATAGTACTTAAATTTCAGGGAAAAAATAAGAAGTAGGTGTCTGTCTGACCACCCTAACCACAATAAAATTATAATATTTTTTTATAATATTTTATATATAAGTAGAGGACTCATGTCCCGATGTGATGCATATTTTTTTGTAATTTGTTTCCAAGTAAATAATTAATTATGATTTTTTTATTAAAAAATTTTAAAAATATAAAAACTCGTACGTCTAACCACCTTAACTTGGTCAAAACTTCATGAAATTCAATTCATTTTTTTTTAATCCTATAGTATGAGAAGCATAGAATGTGACACATGTTTTGGATTCAAAAAATATGATACTCTTTGAAAGCTATAGATGTTTTTCAATTAGCCTATCAATCAGGACTTTAGTCGTAATTCAAATAGAAAATGAATAATAACTATTTATTAAATTCAAAGTAAAGCATAATTTATATTGGTGGAAAGATACGAATCTCCTTTAAAAACCCTTTTCGTTTCATCAATTTTGGGTAAAAAGAAAGTCGTCAGCCACATGGGCCATCATATCACTTACATATCGCCACTTTTTGGCCCATCATGATCCTGCACATACCCGTTTTGTAGATTTTACCGTAGTTTCTGAAAAGGGATATGAGTTGATTGATAAAAAGATAGAATATTGTAATCTACCCAAAGGGAATGAAAGGGAGAAGTTTGACCTTGAGCATTTTATAAATGAGGTTAAAACAAGTGAAAAGGTATCACCATATACCTTTTCAAGAGGATGATTTGATAAGAAATTTTGATGAAGATCAAGCTTATAGGAAAAGAAGCTTGTATAATATAGTAATGACAGTAGAAGCTTGGAGAACATGCAACACTACCCTATATGAAGGTGACTTTCTGGAAATTGAAGATCCCTTAAAAAGGTTAGATTTATTAATATCACATGAAGTATAATTGACTAGGGATGTGCCTCCTTTGGTATTCAAAAAGAAAAGAAATGCAAATATTGTGGGGATGCAATCTGAAAGTGAAACTCCATTGTGTCGACTCTCTCCTCAAACTACACCTGATATTAGCTTTTTGGTTGACACACCTACTGAAGAAGAAGAGGATATAACGGATGATGATGAAGGTGTGAAAATGGTTAAACCTATGATTGAAAATTATGAGCTCCCACTAGAAAGAAACATTGTTGTGATAGAGTCCTTAAATGAGATTTCAGATGATGTGAGGCATTGTGCCAGCCAAAAGTTTGTTTCTAATGATGCTTTTGTTAGAACCCCTAAATTTAAGACATTTGTTTATGAGTATAAAGGTAGATTGATTAGGGAAATGATTAAGGATATCACACCTGAAAAGGAAGAAGAATTTTTAAAAGAGCCACAAGAAGAAGTTGATAAAGAAATGGAAGACATCACCCCAAAAAAGGGAAGACAATTTCTAGAAGAGGTAGGTCATGTTGCTCCCTAGGTGGGACATGAGCTCTACTATTGTATTTGACAACTTCCAAAGAAGTCAGAATAAAACCCTACAATTGAGCATAGTAGGAGTAAATAAAGTATACACTAGATCAGGTTTCAATCAAGATAATGAAACTTTGTTAATGTGGGCCCTCTACCCACCAAACAAAACAACTATATTCATTAATGATCCTAACAAGGCATTTGGCCATCTCATTGTACAATAGGTTGGAGATAGTGATCCTTTGCAAACTACATATTTGAATATTAATGTTTCTATGTTTACCAAAGCTGGGATTGAAAGGCTAGTGAAAGATAATAAAATATATATGACTAGAAATGAGAACCTGGGACAACAAATAGCTAGCTATAAAGATAAGTTTCCATCTTCCTTGAGTACTTACTCCCCATTGATAGAAAATGATAAAATGGTGTTAGAAGCCATGGCTGAAAGTACTTATTGGAGGTACAAGGTTGAGAAATTCTAGAAGAAAAGTGATAAAATGGAAGTAGAAACAAAGTCCATCAAGTTCATGTTCATCCTAGAATTTCTCAAGAAAAGGTTTGAAAAAATGCTCGAGAATGCTGAAAAGGTATGGATAGTTTACAGTAGAACACATGTTGCTTTCTAGGAGCATAAAATATTGCATCTTAGAATGATGGAAAAGAAGGAAAAATTAACATCCAAGGGAAATTTTGATGATCAGGTTTTCAAAATTTATGATGAATTGATTGATATGCATGATTTTTTTTGTATTATACTAACAAAAGAGCTAGGTGATTTCAATCAACCCCTGGATATGGATCTACCTAATTTATTTGGTGATGAAGGAGATCTAAAAGAATAGAGCATATGGAAGAATAAATTGGCTCAGTTGTTACTAGTGGCTCTCAACAAAGCAAACAATGAATCAATGGTAGTGGAAAATACACATTCACAGTTGGAGAAAATTTTCACTTTAGAGTTTTTTATGAAATATAATCACTAATTTTGATATATATGTTGGCCAAGACTATATCGAGCATATTTCCAAGGTCAACATGTTCATTGATCGATCAACATAGGGATCAAAAGTTTCATCGAATTCATTGAGCATTAGATACACTATTATGAAGAAAGGAACTTGACCAGATCTTAAGTGATCATGAGTGCCTTACGAAGATTAAAGGAATATGGTGTATCACAATTGCTTTGGAATTCATTGTTTCTCCTTGTTAATTGCATTTGTTAGGGTTTTAGTTTATGATTAGCAAATTTTAAATCAAGAGACATCACTTTAGATATAATGGTTTGAAGCTTTTTGCTTCTCATTTATAAATGGAAACCATGATTGAGTTATTATCATCAGCCAACACATATTTAAACATAATAGAATACAAAATATACTTTCAATATGAATTTTATTATCGTTTGAAGCAATTTAATGGAGAAGAAAGTTTAATCTAGTTGCCAAATTTTGGTGTTCAATTTCTTGTTGATATTGATTCATACATTTTATCTTGTTTTCTCCAAAGTGGTCTTTTCTTGTTATTAAAATTGAATATGTGAAGCATATACTTAATTTTTCAAGACACATTTGTTACCTCTATGTTATTTTCTTGATTGGTTTTTGTAAGAAGAGAATTAAAATTCCTTTAAAGAGATTCCTTTTAATTAGTTTCTTCCCAAAACTAATATCCTTTTAAATTGATAATCTTAACTGGTTTCCTTCAAACAAGAATTTAAACCCTTTCAAATATCACAATAACTTGGGGAGATATATCATTAGGATTTGTAAGAAGAGCATGATAATTGACAACCTTGCATGTTTATACAAGGTATAAACTTCTGAAAGTGCAAAACAATTAGAGTTAATCCAAGAAGGAGGATCTACTTATCATACACATCTTGACTCCATTGCCCAATAGGATAAAAAACTGATCAAATGTAGCTTAATACAAATTTCATCAAATCTTATGCATAAAAAACCATATTTCATCTATATAAGGGTAAACCCACAAAAGTGGTTTACAATTTGAGCGAGGAAGGAAAGTTGAAAAAAATGACCCCATGTAAAAAAAAAAAAAATTAGGGGTTCGAACAAACTATTTGGTTCAAGGAAAAAAAAATAGGGTTCACTAGAACCTCAGCTCAAGTGAACCCATTAAATGTTGGCCCCACATTTCTTGTTCAAAAAAAGAAAAGAAAATGCAAAAGAAAAGGGGGTTCGCTCGATCCACGGTTTCAACGAACCCTCCTTTCCCCCTTTCTCCCCCTCAGGCACCAAAAAAGTCCATAATTTTGCGCTTCAAAGCTCGGGTTGAGGATGAAAATGGAAGAGAATTCACAAACCCAACCGATGATGGTAGTCCTCGAAATGAGCTATCCAATGGATATAATTTTGATATGTTTTGGTTTTATTAAGTTTTTTTTTTTTAGTTTTATAAAACATAGGTTTTTCACTGAAAATCAATCTTTGTTCTGCACATGTGGAAAAACAGCAAATTATCTGTGGATGCTAAAATCTACAAAAAGGCTTAAACTATGCACACTCATTAGTATGGTTAGTTTTCCAAAACCAAGCAAATATAACATCCTTATGAGATAATCCAACATGCTTCATAATGCCAACAAAAGATCTGTGGACATGAAAATCTGCAAGATAGACTTAAACAATTTCATGTTGTTAGCGCAAAAGTTAGTTTAAATCAGCAAACTTAAACATCCCTATGAAATATAGAATCATGTTAAACAATGCAATTAATAAGAACAATGTAAAAACATGAATCATTCCTATCCCATAGTAGATTGGTGCTCTTTGAGTATGTGAAAGAGCCCTTTCCCAATCCTTGATAAGCTTAATGATATGATAGACAATGAGATGCTTGAACTCAAGTTTCCTATAGTGTAGATGTTTTCAAAATGTGTGTAGATTGTAGATGATGAAGAGAAAGATTGATTCTCAAATGAAGAGAGTAACCTTGCAATGAGTAAGTGTTGTTGTGTTGTAGATGATTTGTGTTGAAATGCTTTGCATTTTATAGATTCAAGATTAGGAAGAGTGATAGATTTTGATGAATGTGGGATAATTCACAAACCAATGACAAGGTGCCACTTGTCAAGTTGTGAGAGGGTGAGGAATGTGCAAGTCTTGGCCAATGTGACAATTTGAAATTCAAATTTGGATGAGAAGACATGAAAGGTGCATTAAATGCCAAGTTTGACTTGTGCAAATAGCATTTAATACCTTGTTGGAAGGGACAAGTCCTTTTTTGGGGGGAAGATTCAAATTGGAAGAATATTCCATTTTGATTCCATTTTGAATGTAATTAGAGGAAATAATAAATCAAATAAATGATTTATTGGTGCAAGTGGGTGGGTTAGTTAGGAGTTTGGATTTGACTCTAGTTGAGTCAAAAGCTAGAGAATGATAATCATGATTAGAAGTTAATAAATGTAGATTAATTAACTTGGATGATATTAGGAGGTGACATTTGATTAAATCAGTTTGATTTATTAAATCAAATGAGAAGAACATAAGGATTAAATAATTTGATTTATTTAATGAACCTTAGGAAATTAATCAATAAATATTTTAATTGATTAATAGAAGAAATGAATGTTAATTTGTATGATGCATGACTGTTATTTTTGCATGTCTACAAGATCAAGCAAACTTAATTGAAAGCATACAAAAACATGTTCATACCTATCCCATAGTGGATTGGTACACCTTTGATATGAAAAGGAGAGCTTTCCCAATCCTTTATAAGCTTCAAGATTGATGATCAACAGAAAGATGCAAGATGATGATAAACTCAAAAATGCCTATAATACAAATTCTCAAACTATAGATGAAAATGAAGGAAGAAGAGCTTTGAATTTATAGATTCAAGAGTTGGAGTTTGAAGGATTTGGATGACTGTGTATCATTCAACATCCAATGGCTAAGTGCCAGTTGTCAAGATGTGAATGGAGGAAGCTTGATCACATTTTAGAGATTGTGTAAGTAAATGCAATTAGGTGAGTTTGAAATTTGAAAAAAGGCTTTAAATGCATATGGTTGAGAGATTTGGGAGGGAAATTTGTTTGGACAAGAAAGTCAAACAAATGTAGTTAATGAGAGAATATTCCTTGGGAATATTCCTTGTGAGGGAAAATAGAGATAATTAGATAATGAATTAAAATGAATTTCGTGTGCAAGTGGGTGGGTTAGTTAAGGGTTTAGGTTTGAAACAGGTTTAGTCAAAACCTAGAGGATGAGTGATTATGATTGGAGGTTAATTAATTTAGATTAACTAACTTGGAGGATTTTAGGGGTTTTGATATTTGATTTAAATCATTTTGATTTATTGAATCAAATAAGAAGAACTTTAGGACTTAATCAAATAATTTGATTTATTTAATTAAGTATGATGAAGCTTAGTGAATTAATTAAATAAATTTATTTATTTGATTAATAGAGGAAATGTTGCTAACTGAGTGGGATTAGATGCATGATGTTAGTTAGGATTATTTTCATGTCTAAATTTTCCCCCTCTTTGAAGCAATGTACTTGTTGCATTAGTTCAAAGAATGATGCCGCTGAGATCGAAATTAAAAAAAAAAAATTAATATTTTTTAGATGCCCCAATGGAAAGAAGTACGTTGGTACATTGCCCCCTCAAGAGATTAAGCAAAAATTTCAATTTGAGGATCGATCTAGTGACAAACAGGTTCAATATGGATGCATGGATTCTTAGACTAACAGATCTATATGATAATGATTATGCAAATGATATGTTCTTAAGATGCTTAGGATAACAAATCTATATTATTTTAAACAACTTCAATGATGATGCAATTCATGTGAGATGGATGAGATGAATGATGTTGTCCTATGATGATATGACATGATTATGCAGGATTAGAGTGTAAATGTTATATGAATGCATGATGGATGCATTGATGAAATGATACTATGTTAGCGTGAAAGAGGATAGAAGAATGAGAGGGATCAACCCTTGAATCTAAGATGTAGAAGTCCAACAATTCTATTAGTCATCGAGACTTTATTAGATATGAGGATGAATGATGATGATGTATTGCTTATCCAAGGATGGGAGAGATAAAGAGCATAAATTTCCTTATGTTTGATAACACACATAAGTACGATCCATCAAGGTATAAAGAACCAGGATGGCATTGCACCTAATGTGATGGAATTTGACTCGATAATTAGATAGGAGTACTCTTGTTCACACCTGACATATGAAACCTTATTCAGAATGCAGTTTAGATATTCTAAAAATCTCAGACCCAAAAATAGAAAAGGAAGCCTTCCTATGTGGTCAACAAGACATCTAAAACACCTTCCCTACAAACCAGACAAAGCACACATGACCAAGTTATATTACAAGAACATCCAAAAATTATAGTAGATAAAAAGATAATGGTTTTTGCCCCATTCCTTTCTCTCTAATCATTTTTATCAGGCATCATCGAGAGGTCATTGGAATGAGCGCAAAATAAGATAAGTCAAAAAGACAAAGATAAAGTAAAAAAACAAGCTAATGTTCTTCATACAGCTAGCCAAGACTAAACTACGATGATGCCTGATGTTGATGTCCATTGTAGGAAGGATGCATTTTAGGACATGTTGTGATCAGGTGATGATGAGATTTGACTGGATGATAAGCTATTGATACCAAGGGTTGACCAACTTGCTCACTTACTGACCTAAACTTGAGACTTTGACAATTGAGCTTTTAACTTTAAAACTAATAGGCTTGCTTCCGACTGACTTACCAAAGGATGAAAATGACAATTGATTTATTATGAATGATGATTATTTTGGGTGAGAGTGAGATGAGATGGGTGCACCATTTTTTTTTTCAAATATTTGGATGTTTTTGGTGTTTTGAAATGTTTTGAGGCTATTTTGATTTTTTGGGTTTTTCAATTTTTTTGGATTTTCTAAAATTTTGACCAAGAACCTAACCTAAAGACCTATCCTAGGGGTCTCGGGAGTTGATCAACAGATTAGAATTGCCTACGTTATACTTGTAGAGACCACATACTTTTATTGATGACTTGACCACTAATGAGATGGATGGAAAAATGAATTTCCATTTTATTGCAACAGACGCCTAAAGGACTGACCTAAGGTATCTCGAGGGATGATCAATGATCAACCTTGCCTACGTTCAAGCTCAGAGATGACCTAGTTCGATTATATGACTATTTTTTTGGATTTTTGACATGTTTTGGATTTTGATATTATTTGGATGTTTTTTGGATTTTTTGATTTTATGATGTTTTTAGATTTTTTGAATGTTTTTGGATTTTGGATTTTTTGATTTTTTTTTTGTATTTTAAGGAAGATCACAAGAATATACAAGAATCTGATCCAATGCAAGTACAATAACATGCCCCCAAAATGGTGTGGTAGACTAGTTCGATATAAGTAGGAAAAACTGACCTTAGGAACAGCCAAGTAGTACTAGTGTGGAATGAACAGAAGATCAAGCTATGGTACAAACACAAATGGATGGATGGAAGGATAAATGGAATGCAATGGATGAATGGTAAGTATGTATAATAAGCCGTGAAGATCCTGGTGGATGGAGAGAGCTTTATTTACGCTTGACACCAGTTTGCCAGGTTTTCACCAAGGTACTTGTCCAAAGTGCCACCGAAGTGGTTTTCACTAAACAATGATTCTTTTCTTTACTGTTTTCAATCCTTTTTTAATTTTTAATTTTTTGTATTTTTTTGTATTTTTTGTTTTATCCATAAAATATGAAGCATAAAACTTTTTGAGATGGGATTTGTTCATGGGTTCCTATAGAGGCTCCCCTTCAAGCGTTGATAGCTGGAAGGCTCCCGATTTATAGATTGCAGTGATGATGAAGGGTCCCAGCCAATAGGGTTCAAATTTTCCCTTGCTCTCTAGATTTGGCAGGTTCTTTTGATTCTCCTTTAGTACTAGTTCACTGACTTGTAAGTTCTGCCTCTTTATTTTCTTGTTGTAGCTACATTTGAGGCAATTCTAATAGATTTTCAAGTGGTTTAGGCCAGTGATGCACCGTTCATCCAATAGCTCTAGCTCATTGAGTCATGAGACCTGATATTCGTCATTTGTAATGAGATTCTGCAGTGATATCCTTATGGATGGGAGCTCGATCTTGATGGGGAGGATGGATTTTGATCCGTAGACTAGGGTGAAGGGGGTGGCACCTATTGGTGTGTGAATGATGGTGTGGTAGGCCCATATGGTGGAATTTATCTATAGATTCTAGTCATGACCAACATCATTAACTATTTTCTTAAGGATTTTTAGAATGGTTTTATTGGTGGCTTTTGCTTGGCCATTGCCTTGGGGATAATATGAAGTGGAAAAGTGATGTTGGATGTTGAATTTTTGGCAAAGGTCACATACATCCTGATTTTTGAAGGGTGTCCCATTATCTGAGATAATGGCTTGAGAGACACTGCATCGAAAAATAAGGTAGTTTAGGATGAACTTGGATATATTCTTTCCAATTATGTAGGTCATGGAAATGGCTTCGACCCACTTTGTAAAGTACTTTGTGGTGGTGATGATGAATTTATGGCCATTGGATGAGGTAGGGGTGATTTAACAATGAGATCGAGCCCCCATTTTGAAAAGGGCCAAGGTTTAACAATGGGATGAAGCTCTTAAGTTGGTGCATGGATGAGGTCCCCATGTTAACACTGGAAACATATTTTGACAATGTCATGTGCGTCTCTTTCCATAATGGGCCAATAGTATCTAGTCCTTAACAATTTCTTCACCAAAGTCATACCACTCGAGTGGGAACCACAAATGTCATTGTGTACCTTGGTTAAAGTAGTCAGGGCTTCCTCAGTATTTAGGCAATGTAATAGGGTCCCTTCAATGTTCCTATGGTAGAGGGTTTCTCCTAGGATGACGAAACGTGAATACCTTTTCACAAAATATTTTTTGAGGTTCAGAGTTATGTCAGCAGGAAGGACTCCTATTCTCAAGTAGGCATAAATGTCGTGGTACCAGGGATCACTGGGACCAACGATTTCACACACAAATTCAAACTCTCGTACCTCGAATGCTAGTATGAGAAGTTGATCTAGGAGGAATTCCTATTTTGGGACTTTGTGTTGGATTTCCAAGAGTGATCCAATTGTAGCCATTGTGTCTGTTGCTCTATTGTTTTCTCTAGGTAGCTGTTCGAATGTAATATCAATGAATGACTCCTTGAGGCTCTCCACCTGTTTCTTGTATGGAGTTAGTTTATCATCCTTTGTCATATATTCATTGTTTACTTGATTTATTATGAGCTGAGAGTCTCCATATACCTTGAGAGCCATAATCTGCCACTACACCACAATCCTTAGGCCTATGAAAAGAGATTCATATTCTGCTATGTTATTCGTGCATGGGAATGATAGTTTGTAGGATTTGGGTATGTAGTATCCTTGGGGAGTGATGAAGAAAATTCCTGCTCCTGACTCGTACTATGTGTATGATTCATCAAAATATATCTTCCAATGGTCCACTACACTTAGGCTGAAAATTGATTCATTGGGAAACTTTGAGATAAGTGGGTTTTTTGCATTTATAGGTGCCTCTACCAATTGATCCACAATTTCTTGTCCTTTAATGGGCTTGTGCTCTACATATTCAATGTCATACTTTGCTAAGATCATAACCCACTTTGTCTTCCATCCTGTGAGGGTTTCTTCGGAAAGTAGGTATTTGAGTGGATCTATTTTTATAACTAGCTTGATCTGATGTGCTAGCATGTAATGTCTGAACTTTGGAGCTACAAACACAACTACTAAAAAAGATTTCTCAATAGGTGTGTAGTTTAGCTCATGTCCTACCATGGTCTTGTTGATGCAATATATATCTCTCTCCCTTTCGTTTTCATCATGTTGGGCTAAGAGGGCATTGAGGGCTACCGTTGTTGTTGATATGTATAAGATCAATGGTTTCCATGGAATTGATGGCATTAGAATTAGTGGCGTGAGTAGGTATTCCTTTATTTTTTGAATGCCTGGTCGCATTTCTCATCCCATTTGTATGCTAAACCCTTGTGGAGTAGATGAGAATATTGGATTTGTTTGTCTGCCAGTTGGGCTATGAATCTGCGGATAGAATTGAGTCTTCCTTGTAGACATCTTAACTATTTTAGTGTCCTAGGTGCTTCCATTTCGAGGATCACCTTGAGTATGGTGGGATCTACTTCGATTCCTCTCATTGACATGATATAACCTAGGAGTTGGCCTGATTACACTCCAAAGGTGCACTTCTTTAGGTTGAGTCTAACCTTTATTTTCCAATCTATCAAAAATGGAACTCAGAGGTGATATGTACTCTCATCTTTTCCTTGATTTATCCAGTATGTCATCCACATAATATTCCATGATCTTATGAATCATGTCATGAAAGATCAATTTCATGGATCTTGGGTAAGTTTCTCTTGCATTCTTTAGCCCAAACGACATCATATTCTAGCAGTAGGTTCCCCATGAACATGTGAATGTTGTCTTGTGCTAGTCCTCCTTTGCTATCATAATTTGGTTGTATCCTGAGAATCTATCCATTAATGATAGCATCTTGTGTCCAACCATCATGTCCACTATCATGTCAATTTTTGGTAGCGGATAGTCATCTTTGGGGCACACTTTGTTTAAGCCTCTAAAATCGATGCAGATGTAGATGCCCCCAATGGGTTTTGAAACAAGTATCATGTTTCACACCCACTCTGGATAGTTGATTGGGGGTATGAACCCTACATCCAAGAGCTTCTGCAATTCCATTTTGACTAGCAAGGCTATTTGAGGATGCATCTTTCTTAATTTTTGTCTCAAAGGTTTTGCTTCAGGGTATACAGCCAAGTGATGAACTACTACCTCTCGATCAAGCCCAAGAATATCAACATAAGTCCAAGGAAATTTTATGTTTATGTCTTTCAAGAATGCAACTAAGAGTTCCTTTTCTTACATGAAAAGTGACTTAGCATAAAAATGTTATGTGTGGTAGCTCCTCTGTTCCCAGGTTGACAGGATTGCATTGTTCTTCTAGGACCGCTGATTTTTCCTGATGAAGTGTAGTGAGGGGAAGATTGAATCCTTCATCCTCCGGTACCTCAAAGAGGTTTTCACCATTGGATACGTCCTTTATTTTCACTGTTTTATGGTTAGAGAGTGCCATAGTGTGGTTTTCACTCAAGAACCTTGAGATTATTCTCAATTTCTCACTTTTGCAACTGAAGGATTCCCTCATCTCCTTGTAATAGGCTTGGGTGTCCAATGTGATGTCAAATCTAGCCTTATGATCCCCATATGGTACTGTATCCCACAATCCCATTAACTCTGAAAGAGCCTCATTATTTTTGAACCTTTCTGAAATCGGTGGTCCTCGTTGGTTGTAATCGATGAGTTGGGGATATACTAAGTTTATTTTGTGGGTTTGGTGGTTCGACTCAAAAGATAGGGTTCTAATCATGCATCGGGAGGATTCTTAAAACAACATATGTACATCAATTATGGGATCCCTGTCATCACTACTACACACATCGGTGATGTCAAAGGTGAAGTTATCTGAGGGCAGAACTATAGATATGGGTAGCTGAAGGGTGGCTACCATTGGCTAAGGGGGAGTCCTAACTGCTTTAACTAGGGGAGTTATGCCAAATATGGTTACACTTGGAGGGGTACGTCCAAGGACAATATTTTCCATTCATTTCTCAACAATGATGGGCTCCAGTCAGCCATTGTTGTTCCCATTATAGCCCATGGCCAACATTAATTGAAGTCCTTTATTTTCCTCATCCATAGGGAGAGTTGGTACAAGTCTCTCATCTTGATAGAGGAGACTAGATACATCTCTCTCATCCACCACTTCTCGGCCTAGATCACCCCAACTTCTGAATCAGGAGGGATCCACTCTAAATTTTTGAGATATTGTATTGGCAGGTTATGGTTTTCTGTGGGATCTAGGGGATTGAGGTAACACCTCAACCACAAAGGCTCCCTTCTTCATTTTTTATTCCCCACATCCATTGTCTTGGATTATAAGCTTGATGTTAGATATGTCCAGAATGGAGGGTGTCTCTATCCCAAAAGTGGAGGCTATATTGGGTACATCTATATATGGAGTTGAGGGGCCTTCATTGTTCTTTGGGACTTGGAGAAATTTATAGTACTTGGCTTCCAGATTCTTGTAGTAGGTGCAAGGCTTAGGATCATCGTGGATTGTGACCTCTTCATTTTGGTATGAAATCTTTATACATTGATGGAATGTGGATGCAACTGCTTGTATCCCATGGATCCATGGCTTCCCTAGGAGGATGTTGTAAGGTAGATCAAGGTCAAGCACTTGACAGGTAATTTCCATAACAACTAGTTCTACTCGAATAGGGAGTTGAATAGTGCCCTAAAACACTCTTTCTTGATCGTCATAAGCCCTGATTGTGATACCTTTACCTTTTTCAATGGAATTTTTAGAGGTTCCCAGATTCTTTATAAGGTTTAGTGAACATATATTGAGGCCTGCACCCCCATCCACCAAGACAATTTTGACCTTATTTTTGTGAACCAATACTTCAAGGTGTAATGCACGGTTATGAGATGGTTGGGTGGGGAAGTTTTTTTGGACAAGAAAATCAAACAAATGGAGCTAATGAGGGAATATGCCTTGTGAGAGAAAATAGAGATAATTAGATAATGAATTAAAATGAATTTCATGTGCAAGTAGGTGGGTTAGTTAAGGGTTTATGTTTCACCCAGGTTGAGTCAAAACCTAGAGGATGAGTGATTATGATTAGAGGTTAATTGATTTAGAGTAATTAACTTGGAGGATTTTAGGGGTTTTGATATGCGATTTAAATCATTTTGATTTATTGAATCAAATAAGAAGAACTTTAGGACTTAATTAAATAATTTGATTTGTTTAATTAAGTATGATGAAGCTTAGTGAATTAATTAAATAAATTGATTTATTTGATTAATAGAGGAAATGTTGTTAATTAAGCAGGATTAGATGCATGATGTTAGTTAGGATTATTTTCATTTCTACATTATAAAAATAAAATAAAAAAGATGAGTGCACCAATTATTGAAGTCCTTGATCCAAAAAAAATAAAATTAATTTTGATACATACAAAAAAAGTTACATTGTATACGGTCCACCTATGTCTGAATTGTAACTAGGAAGAGGACTAGACCTACATGAGCAAGGTATTCAAGAACCAATACAATTTTATGAAAATCCTAGAAATCAAGGTCTTGTATATTCTTCAATCAAAAAATCAAATGATGTTAGTGATACCTCCATGATATTAGGGGACACTTTATCCAATACAAACATAAAAATGGGGGCCATGAGTAGTCCTTGTCATAAGTTTGCTACCACCACTCCTTCCATCTCACCTATTCTGCTCACATACATCCACATCATAGATATGGATCAACAAGTCAAATCTCAAGACAAGGACAACGACAAGGGAAAATTTCAAAAATAAAAAATAAAAATTCCCTCTTTAAAAGGAGATCAAGAATCAAAAGACATGATCAAAAGAAAAAAAATCAACTAAATTCCTCTAGTCAATACAAAAATCAATTGGACCAATCAAAAATACAAATAAAAAATGAGCAAGAACACCGAGAAACGTCCTCTAGCCAACATAAAAAGCTATTGGATGAATCAAAAGTAAAAATCAAAAGTGAAAATAAAAAAGAAATGGTCTCCAAGAATTCTCTTCCATTAAAAATAATTGGTGGTATCTATTAGCATAAATAGTCAAGAACAGAGCTTGTTGATCCAAGGTCTTCATCTCCATCACTTTCACTCATTCTATACACACCATTAAAAATGTCAATATTCGCACATCCATCGTATCATTGCACCTTCATTAGCGATGTCTTTCAATGTACCTTTGACAACGACACCTTCATGTACTCTAGATCATTGGTGTAGATTAGGGATCATATCATAGCCTCTTTCGTCAACCACTTCTATCATCCTTCATATTTGACACTTACATTTCACTTCCAAATAAGGGGTAAGGGTATGTGCAGGATCATGATGGGCCAAAAAGTGGTGATATGTAAGTGATATGATGGCCCATGTGGATGATGACATTTTTTTTACCCAAAATTGATGAACTGAAAATGATTTTAAAGGAGATTCACATCTTTCCACCATTATAAATTATGTTTTACTTTGAATTTAATAAATTTTTAATTATTCATTTTCTATTTGAATTACGACTAAAGTCTTGATTAATATACTGATTGAAAAACATCTATAGCTTTCAAAGGGTATCACATTTTTTGAATATGAAACATGTGTCACATTCTATGCTTCACATACTATATGATTAAAAATAAATGAATTTCATGAAGTTTTGACCAAGTTAAGGTGGTTAGACATTCGAGTTTTAATATTTTCTAAAAGTTGTAATAAAAAAATCATAATTAATTATTTACTTGGAAAAAAATTAAACAAAAATATGCATCACATTGACACATGAGTCCTCTACTTATATATAAAATATTATAAAAAAATATTATCATTTTATTGTGGTTAGGGTGGTCAAACAAACACGTACTTCTTATTTTTTCCCTCAAATTTAAGTGCTACTGCATTGAAATTTTAAATTTTCACCAAATAGATTTAAAAAAAAAAAACTTTGTACTTTAAAAATTACATGTTCAATTTTCTACAAATTCTATTCTTACATATTTTTGAAATAATATAGATAACTTATTTAAATTTTTTTTGTCAAGTTGCCTAACTCTGATTTTTCTAATTTCTTTCCCCACTTAAGGGCCTTTGTTTTCCATGATGATCCTGCACATACCCTATTATGGGATCACCCAAAACTAGAAGTAGTAGTAGGTCATGTCATCTATTTCAAACCCCTATGCCATATTGAAGTAGATAGACAAAATTCTCATAAACATATTCAATTTTCCAAGTATCAATTTGTAAGAAATATCACTTATAAGGGTACACTCGCCTAGGTCTTGAAGAACCTAAAGTGCAAGGAGCTCCAAACAACACTGGTTAACTCCATTTGTTGGAAAAAACATTGTAAATATGACCATAGAGCTTGGCATACTCTTAGGGTTTGCAGTCTGTAATTTTGGGAACCAACAGATTGGCGACTCCACTGGGGATGACCTTGATAAATTCTAGTGGAAGACTTTCTTATCATGGCGTCAAGAATTTATATATATATATATATATATAACTTTCGTGGTGGAGAAATCCTAGAAGATAAAATCATTCCTCTTTTGGAAAGAGGTGGAAAATCTAGATAAAAAACACTGATACATTGCATGTATGAGTGATAAATTGAATATCAAATAAGAATTATTAAATTTTAGGCATCAAAGTATCACAGTCTCACCTAAGATGGATGGTTGTCACATACTGATTTTATTGATTATTTAAATGGAAATTATTAATCATGAGATTGTTAATTATTATGTTAAATGATTATTTAAATTGAAGTGAAATTGAAATTGAAATTGAAAGTGGAATTTAAATTGAAATTGAAATTTAAATGCAAATGAAATGATTTGAAATGCAATTTTATTAAATTTGGGGTTTGTCATTACTGATGAAAATTCAAATGCAAGTGAATGCAGGAACAGGTGAATATGAGTGAAGGCGAGAACATCGATCAGGTAGAGTCGTTTTAGCCATTAGATGTTTATGAGGATGATGGAATCTGACACACACACATAGTAATTATTTTAATGTATTTTTATGATTATTATGTTTGCAAATTTTAAATTAACTTTAATTGATTTCTCCAAAATGTGAAAAGAATCTATTGCTTTAAATGACAATTTAATTATTTTGTGAGAAAATAGATCTTATTTAAAAAACTAAATTATTTATGTCAATATTTTATTATTATTTAAAAATAATGATGATTTTATTTTCAAATTAATGGAATAGACTTCTAAATGTGAATAATTATTAAAATATAATTTTGTGTTATTTGATGTAATGGTATTTTTCTCATTTGATGAATAAGGAAAATAAATGTAAATGTTTAAATAAAAAAATATCAAAACTAAGTTATTGAAAAAGAAATTCAGAAAAACAAATTACATACAAATTTGAAATTGAATTTAAACAATAGTTGAACAAATTGAAGAAAATATCTTCAATCAATTTGGAAGGCAATCAAATTCTGAAACTTGGAGTTTGATGAATTGAACTCGAGATAAAACTAAAATTGTGGATCTTTCCTTGTGAATAACTCCACCAATTGCATGGAAGAAAAGATCACTCAGGGAGAAGAAATTCAAAATTGCAAAGAGAGATAAAAATCCTTTTTTGGAATTGGAGAGAAAACAAAGATTTTTTCCCCATGCGCCAGAGGAGTCTGGGATTCTTTTTGGTGTTACTGTTTTAGATTTTTTGGAGAAGAGAGTTACCTTGTAGGTGCAGATTTATTTCCTCATACTCATCATGCACGGCTAGAAGAGGCAGAGTTTTTTTGTTTAAAATTATACATTCTTTAATTGGTTGATTCCAATCTTCCATACGTAGCCAGAGGAGAGGGAGGGTGTTGATCACCAGAGTCTCCTCATTTACCCACACCAGAAAGAAGGAGGACTTTTGTCTGCTTGTAAAAAATCTCCTCATTCCCTTCTAAACACCACACTCGGTGAGGAGGGGAGAAACTTAATAATAACTATTCTTCCCATCATGCGTGGATGAGAAGGAAGAACAGTTTGGGTTAAAAATTTTGGACGCTACTTACCATATGTGGCCACAAGAGAAAGGTTTAGTAGTTAGCAGATCTTTGATACATTTGTTTCCCCTATCACCATGCGCGCACAGGAAGGAAGGAGACTGAACAAAATTTAAAGTCTACCCTGCCATCTCTCTTACGTATGGACAATAGAAAGAGATAAGGAAGAGGTGAGCTTGGAAGAAGGAGAGTAGAGGCACGGTAGAGGGGAGAATATAAGATAATCATCAACAACAAGTAGAAAAGAGCATAGAATATAAATTGACAAGAAAAGACATGAAAAATCAACTCTAGATTCAAGAATTACGAGGTAGATTCTTTACAAATTATTTAACTGGAATTATTATGAATCTATTTATCGACTTTAAGTTATTTTTTTGCAATCAAATGTATTTTATTATGTCTAATGAATGAAGTGTTGACTTTCTTTTGAATATAAATGAAATTATTTAAAGTTTTGTCGATGTTTTGATTTAAAGAGTTTCGCTCTTTACATTTGGTATAAGAGCCCTAGGTTTGAACACTAGAGTACTTTTTCCATTACGCTAAAGAAACATTCCTTGATGCGGGAATTGTTGATACATAATGGGTACAAGAGAAAAAGGAGCTGCTGCAAGTAATGAGAATGACAGGTTGGATCAGATTCTCAGTCTCTTGAATCAGCAGGGTTCCAGAATGGATAATCTGGAATAGGAAGTTTAAGGAGTCAGAGAAGGACAAAACCCTCATAATGAAATTCCCCGAATTCAGGAGCAACCCAATAATGATAATCCAAGGGTTGAAGAAGTACCAAATCCTCAAGCTAGGATTGAAGGGGAGTTGGCGAAAGACTTGAAAAGGGTAGCACAACCCAAGTTTGATGGTAAGACCATTGGTGATGGAGCTGAAGCCTGGGTTATTAAAATGGAAAATTAATTTGAGCTCAGGAATATGTCTAATGAGAACAAGATAGTTTGGGATGCATACCAGCTTACTGGAGAAGCTACTACTTGGTGGGATAACGAGAAGAGTGAGAAGAAGTTACTACCACCTAGGACTACATGGGAAATATTCTTGCAAATTTTCAAGAAGAGATGGCTTCCACAATTGCTCTTTGATAGGAAGATGACAGAGTTCGAGAATCTGACTTAGGGTGGTCTGACAGTTACTTAGTACTGGGAGAGGTTCACTAATCTCCTGATATACGTACCACAATATCATATGGATGAGCGGTTCCATAATTGGAAATTCATCCTAGGATTGAGGCCATAGATTGGAGCTGATGTGGATATTCATAATCCATTGACTATGGATGAGGTCTTTGAGAAGGCCATAAAACAGGAACAAAAGTTACAATAGGTGGAAAAATATAGAAAGAGTGTGAATTCTTATCCTAGTTTTGGAAATAGGAAATTCCAGAATAATAATAGCAATAACTAGAGGGGTAATAATAATCAGTAGATTAGGAATCTAAAGAGAGGAAAAAAACTCAGGATAAAGGAGAAGGGAGCTATGGTGGAAACAAGAAAGTAAATAATTTAATAACACCAACTTATCTAATATTAGGAATAGGATAGGTGGTCACCTAGGGCCACGAGGTGGATGCTATAATTGTGGAGGAGATTGTTATGCCTCCAATTGCACTTAGTGTATAGGAGGTTAGCAAGGTGGTAATGATCGACGAGCACTACAACACCAGATTCATGCAACGGTTGACAATCGTCAAGCATACTTTCAAGCTTCACCAATTCAGATGTCAAGTAAGCTTTTTGGTCAATTTGTTTCTATTTTGATAGATAAAAGAGCTACTAAATTATTTATTGATCCTAAAGTAGTTTCTAAATTACCTATTAGACCTAGTTATATGTCACATGCATGGATGGTTCAGTATGGAAATCAAGTAGAGAAGAGGGTAGATTCATGTCTATCATGCAGTGATTTAGAGCTACCTAATTTCCAAACCTAAGTTAACCTTTATGTAGCATCGTTGGGTTCTTATGATGTGATCTTAGGGATCAATTGGTTAACTGAGCATAAATCTATAGTGAACTATGAGGATAAGGTTGTGAGTTGTTTGGATGATTTTGGACATCCAGTTCAAATTTTAGGATCTTGAGAGCCTCTAAAGTTGAGACATATCTCAGCCATGCAGTTGAAGAAAGCACATCGGAAAGGATGTTCCATATATGCTATATTGGTGAGTGACTTGGATAATGTCTAGCAAAGTCCAGAGGGCTATCCATTTCTTATGCAGTTCTTGGATCTTTCCTAGAGAACTTACTGAGTTATCACCAAAGAGAGAATTTGATTTCTTGATTGAACTTTTACCTGGAATGAAGTCTTAATCCAAGGCTCCGTATAAAATGACTACTGCAAAGTTATATGAACTGAAGGGTCAATTGTAGGAGTTACTGAAGCAGGGATTTATTAGACCGAGTATGTCCCCATGGGGTGCACCAATAATCTTCTTTAAGAAGAAGGATGGAATCTTGAGACTATGTATTGATTACACGATGTTGAACAGGGTTATGATCAAGAACAAATATCCTTTACCTAGGATAGATGAGCTATTTGATCAGATGAAAGGGGCTACAATGTTTTCTAAGATTGATCCTAGATCAGGTTACCACCAGTTAAGGATTTAGGATGAGGAAATTCCAAAGACAACTTTCATAACTCGGTATGGACACTATGAGTTCACAGTGGTACCTTTTGGCCTAATGAATTCTCTAGCGGCATTCATGAATCTTATCAAAAGTATCTTTAGGGACTGTTTAGATGATTTAGTGAATATATTCATTGATGATATTCTGATTTACTCTAAAATAGAAGAGGATCATGACTAGCACTTGAGAATAGTCTTGCAACGACTAAGAGCCTGAAAGCTTTTTGGTAAGTTTTCTAGGTGTACTTTCTTTCAGAAGAAGGTTCACTACTTGGGACATGTCATATCTACTGAGGGAATCTCATTTGATCTTGTGAAGATAGAGGCAATTGTAGATTGGTCAACACCGCAAAGTGTTACTAAAGTGCGTAGTTTCATGGGACTTGCAGGATACTACAGGAAGTATGTGGAAGAATTTTCTAGGATAGCAGCACCTATAAATTTTGTTCAGAAGAAGGGAAGGAAATATGAGTGGACTGAGAAGTGTGAGGAAGCATTTCAAATTTTAAAATAGAAGTTGGCATTGACACCAGTATTGACTATACCAGATCCTAATGGGAACTTCATTGTGATTACAGATTCTTCAGGTGAAGGTGTAGGATATGTGTTGATGCAGGAAGGGAAAGTGGTTGCATATGAGTCCAGGAAACTAAAACAATATGAATTGAATTATGCGCCACATGATCTTGAGCTTACAACTATTCTTCATGCATTGCAGATGTGGAGACATTATCTCCTAGGGAAGCCATTTGATCTTAAGATAAATCATTTAGGACTTAAGTACATCTTCACACAGCCAAACCTCAATGTGAGACAGAGGAGGTGGCTTGAGTTCCTAATTGAGTATGATTTTGGTATTGAGTATATCAAGGGTAAGGAAAATAGAGTTGCTGATGCTCTTAGAAGGAGAAGACATCTCTCTGCTATGTTGACCACAAGGTCAAATTTGAGACATAAAGTGTTGTAGTATCTTCCAGCAGATGAGCATTATGACAAGGTTAGGCAAGCCTTAGAGGCAGATCCTTCAGATCATAGATTTGATGGATATGTGATGGATTATGATGGTATTGTCAGATATAAGGGAAGGATGTATATCCCTCAGGGGGGAGTCTTGAGGAATTTTATTCTTGAGGAAGTACATGATGCACCTTACTCAGAGCATCCAAGAGTTACGAAGATGGTAGCAGAGTTGAAGACTTTGTATTTTTGGCCTAAGCTCAAGAAAGATGTTATGGAGTATCTGGCTAGATGTTTGGAATGCCAGTGGGTCAAGGCTAAGCATGTGCATTGAGCAGGAATTTTGTATCCCCACGATATACTTGACAATAAGTGGCAATTAATCAGTATGGATTTTATCCAAGGATTACCTTTGAGCAAGAATATGCATGATACCATCTTAGTAGTTTTTGATAAGCTGATGAAGGTTTCATATTTCATACCAGGAAATTTGAAAGATGGATCCTTGACTCCTGTGAAGAAATTTGTGCAAGAGATATTCAGATTGCATGGTGTACTAGAGACCATTATTTCTGATAGGGATACCAGGATGACATCTAGGTTCTAGACTACACTGAATGCAGCTTTGGGAACTAAATTGAATTTTAGTTTTGCATATCACCCACAAATTGATGGCCAAACTGAAAGGGTCAATCAAGTTGTTAAGGATTTGCTAAGGATGTACTGCATGGATCAACAGTACAAGTGGGAGTAATATTTTCCATTGGTTGATTTTTCCTACAACAACTCATTTCATGCATCATTAGGTATGACACCTTTTGAGGCACTTTATGGATGGAAATGTTGCACACCGATTATTTGGGATAGAATGGAACATAGGATCATCATTGGTCCGGATATGCTCAAGGAAATGGGTGAGAAAATGAAGTTGATCAAGGGTAAGTTGAAGGAAGCAACTGATAGATAGAAGAGTTATGCTGATAGGAACAAGAATTTCAGGCAGTTTGCTGCAGGAGATAAAGTATTTTTGAGGGTTAAGCCTCATAAGAGCTCTATCTCATTTGGGAAATCATCAAAGTTGGCACCAAGAATTGTGGGACCCTTTGATGTACTAGAAGTTATTAATCCAATTGCTTATAGACTAGCATTACCACCTACTCTAGCTCGACTCCATAATGTATTCCATGTTTCTTTGTTGAAACCATACCATCATGATGCAACTCATATTCTTGATTGGCGTTCATTACAGGTACAAGATCCAGGGGTGGTGCTAGTGGACCCCATCCAAATCCTAGATAGGTGTAGCATTAAGTTGCGTAATAGGGATAGTACTCAGTACAAGGTCCAGTGGGACCAGTATACTAAGGATAATGCTACAAGGGAGGATTTTGAGATGATTGACCATCATTTTCCTCATTTGCTTTCATAGATTAGTATTTTCTTTATGCGAAGATACTTGATACTCTGGTTTTTTATTCACATGTTGTGAACTTTGATAGCATGGATGCTACTATGATTTGTTTATGCTTATGTTTGAGAACTATTATTTTAGTTACTATTTTATTATGATCGAGATACTATGTTTTACCTATTGAGATACTATGTTTTTACTAATTGAGATAGCATGTTTTATTGATTGAGATGATATGCTTATTGAATGATTAATAAGACATCGAGATGATGTCTCTTCCAAGAGTGGAAGGATTTCATTTACTAATTTTATTGATTATTTAAATGGAAATGATTAATCATGAGATTGTTAATTATTATGTTAAATGATTATTTAAATTGAAGTGAAATTGAAATTGAAATTGAAAGTGGAATTTAAATTGAAATTGAAATTTAAATGCAAATGAAATGATTTGAAATGCATTTTTATTAAATTTGGGGCTTGTCATTGCTGATGAAAATTCGAGTGCAAGTGAACGCAAGAATAGGTGAACGTGAGTGAAGGTGAGAACACCGATCAGGTAGAGTTGTTTTAGCCATTGGACGTTTATGAGGATGATGGAATCTCACACACACACTTAGTAATTATTTTAATGTATTTTTGTGATTATTATGCTTGCAAATTTTAAATTAAGTTTAATTGATTTCTCCAAAATGTGAAAAGAATATGTTGCTTTAAATGACGATTTTATTATTTTGTGAGAAAATAGATCTTATTTAAAAAACTAAATTATTTATGTCAATATTTTATTATTATTTAAAAATAATGATGCTTTTATTTTCAAATTAATGGAATAGACTTTTAAATGTGAAAAATTATTAAAATATAATTTTGTGTTATTTGATGTAATGGTATTTTTCTCATTTGATGAATAAGGAAAATAAATGTAAATGCTTAAATAAACAAATATCAAAACTGAGTTATTGAAAAAGAAATTGAAAAAACAAAATTACGTACAAATTTGAAATTGAATTTAAATAGCAGTTGAACAAATCGAAGAAAATATCTTCAATCAATTTGGAAGGCAATCAAATTTTGAAACTTGGAGTTTGATAAATTGAACTAGAGATCAAACTGAAATTGTGGATCTTGCTTTGTGAATAACTCCACCAATTGCATGGAACAAAAGATTAGTCAGGGAAAATAAATTTGAAATTGCAAAGAGAGGTAAAAATCCGTTTTTGGAATTGGAGAGAAAATAAAGAGTTTTTCCCCATGCGCCAGAGGAGTCTGGGATTCTTTTTGGTGTTACTGTTTTAGAGTTTTTGGAAAGGAGAGTTACCTTGCAGGTGCAGATTTATTTCCTCATACTTATCATGCGTGGATGGAAGAGGCAAAGTTTTTTTGTTTAAAATTATACATTCTTTACTTGGTTGATTCCCATATTCCATATGAAGCCAGAGGACAGGCAGGGTTTTGATCACTAGAGTCTCCTCATTTGCCCATGCTAGACAGAAGGAGGTTTGTTGTCTACTTGTCAAAAATCTGCTCATTCCCTTCTAAACCCCACGCGCGGCCTGGAGAAGAGGGGAGAAAATTAATAATTATTGTTCTTCCCATCATGCGCGGCTGAGAAGGAAGAAAAATTTGGGTTAATTTTTTGGAGACTACTTACCATACGTGGCCACATGAGAAAGGTTTAGCATTTAGTAGATCTTTGATACATTTCTTTCCCCTATCACCATGCGCGCACAGGAAGGAAGGAGACTGAACAAAATTTAAAGTCTACCCTGTCATCTCTCTTATGTATGGACAGTAGAAAGAGATAAGGAAGAGGTGAGCTTGGAAGAAGGAGAGAAGAGGCAGGACATAGGGGAGAAAATAAGATAATCATCAACAATAAGTAGAAAAGAGCATAGAATAGAAATTGATAGGAAAAGACACGAAAAATCAACTCCGGATTCAAGAATTACCAGGTAGAATCTTTACAAATTATTTAAATAGAAATATTATGAATCTATTTATCGAATTTAAGTCATTGTTTTGCAATCGAATGGATTTTATGATGTCTAATGAATGAAGTGTTGAATTTCCTTTGAATATAAATGAAATTATTTAAAGTTTGTTGATGGTTTGATTTAAAGAGTTTCACTCTTTACAATGGTATAAGGTCTCTAAATAAGGGAAGCCCAAAGAAAACCAATGTTTAATGGAATGATAAATAATCCACCCCATTTTAAAATGCCACTACTAATAAGGGAGGAGTAACATCAAATCTAACAGAGGTCACACAAAAAAATACCCACAATGATCAAGAAAATACCTTAGAATAGCCTTTCATAATACACAATAGGTTTACTCCATTACATGAATCCAAACTCCATAGTAATGAAGGATTTCCACCAAGGGACTACCATACCTAGCCTAAACAAAATAGCTTGAATAATATTGTTCGCCATTTCAAAGCCAAGCCCCAAAAAGTGGAGGAATTCCATGCCTATGTCGAAGAAGAAAGGTTATGAAACCAAAGAGAGTCTGATGATAGAATAGCACAATAGGGTGAGAATTCCCAAAATGAATTCGTAGATCAGATGGAACCCACAAAAACTCATGGCAATTTTTCCACAACATTGGAATTGACAAATCAAGAGTTGGAATAGGAGGTAGACAAAATGATAGAGGAACTTAAGAGGAAGCGGTTGTTAAAACTTAAAGAGGAATTTCTATAGGTTGATGCTTAGCTTACCAAACATATTTCAAATTATGTTCCTATCCAAAAGTAGGGTGGGTATTCAAATGTAACTAATTCATAGGGGTCACACTAGAACATAGGTGGTCCTAAGTTTCCAAAGGCATCTCACAAAGTATTAGGAAATCCAAGTAGCACTAATTATGTGCAACAAAATATTCCATCACAAATCCAAAGACCACAAAATGTTCCTAAGGCTTCCCACCCCATGACTAATACCTGCCCACTTCTTGGTCAGATGTATGTCCCACCCCATCAACACTACATACCTCAACAAAATGTGTTGGGTAACATATACCCTCATGAAAATATACAACAAAATGTGCCTTACCATTATTACCAACAAGGCCCTCAGTATCAACACTACCAACCCAACCAAAACCCTCTTTTGAAGGGACCCTTGAATACAAATAGATATAGGAAACTAGACTTATCTGAATTTCAAATCTATCCAAACCCAATTAGTAACAATTTAAGATCAACGCAATCCAAAAATTCTCTAGGAATCATGTTGTTTCAGTAGAACATAAAAGAAATTTTGAAATAGTCATGAATGCCTTTGAGGTACAATATGAAGATTTCCTCATGAAAATATTTATTCTATCCCTAATTGAAGATGCAAGGGATTGGTATAAGAATTTACGCGATGCTTAAATTATTTCTTGGGAAGATTTCAAAGATCAATTTAAGAAAAAATATGGAAATCATTATGACTTAATTTTTTTTGTACAATAATTAACAAACATCTAAAAGTACCACAATGAACTAGTAGCGGATTTCAACATAAGGTTCTCAAAACTATACAATAAAATTTCACCTAAATTGAAGCCTCTAGATGCTATGTCCCTGATTTTTTACCTAAATACCTTTGATCCTAAAACTGGGTATGAACTTAGAAGTAAAGTGCCCCTTACCCTTTCAGAAGTTAATAAAGCTTCTATAAAAAATTAAAGTACTAGAAAAGCTACAAGGAAGATTAGCAAGAGGGATGATGTTAGAATTCTACAAAATCTCAGTAACCATCAAACCAAGCAGGCCAATCACTATAAAAATGAAAGACCTAGACTACATGATATGCCATACAAAACTAATTGGAAGGAAGGAAGACCTATAGATAACAATCAAAGATAGAATATTATTATGGACACCCTTGACCCATTAAAGAGTTATGAGACACACGTGGTAGACAATAATCCATGGTGCTTAGCATGCAACTTACCACATTCAATTGAATATTGTGTAGTGGAACATTCCTTACAAGAAAATGAAGTACCTTATTATCACAAGAGGGATGATCATAGTATAAACATGTTAGAAATGAGACCCTTCAAATTGATGAGTAATACTCACCTTCTGAAGAGGATGGGTTTGAGTATGATGTGAGAAATACAATGTTAACATGGGTCAACAAGAAATCTTCTTTGATCAAGAAGATGACTGTGAAGAAATTTCTTATACACTTGATGCAATGCCACAATTTTAGTTAAGGAAACTAACTAATGAATAGATAAAAGCCCTTACAATGGATACAATGGCACAGGCTAAAAGTAGCTACAACCTCAAGAATAAGACTATAAATGCAAATAGGGGAACACCGATGATTCTATTGATAAAGGATCAACAAAAAAATAAGAAGGATGCTTCATATAACCAAAAATAGGTGGGAAGGAGAAAACTAAGAAATAAATACCAAAGGGATAAATAAAGCTTGATCAGGATAAAGTAAAGAGCAATGTTAAGTAGCAGATTGAGGATTGAAACTACACTAAGGTAGAAAATGTAGAACAATCGGTGACTTCCCCTTCATTTGACATAGCACAAGCACTATCTCAGATCAAGTTGTTAGTACCATTTCTAGAAATGATGATAGTAGATGAATATAGAGATAGTTCCATCAAATTGATCTCAAATAATCAAACAAGCAGCAAAATCAGAATAAGAATAAAGAAAGATCATAAACTAAGGTAAATAATGTTGGACATGAGATCATAAAGACACCTGAAGTTTATCTTAGTGACACCTTAACAAAGAATCCTTCTCAGGTGGATCCATTTTACACTACACTATTGATTAACAATAAACTAGTAATTAATTGCATGATTGACTCAGGAGTGGCAATAAACATCATTGCAATGGCTATTATGAAATAATTAGGCTTATGGGTGAACACTATTTATGGTAAGTGATATGCAGTGGACAATAAATATGTCCTGATTGTTCAAGTCATATGGAATGTAGAATTGAAGTTGGCTTCATATCTTGAAGCTAATTATAGAATTGGTATCACTATTGTAGACACCCCTCCATAGTATGGCATGTTGTTATCTAGACAATGGACTGATGTAGTAACGGGAAATTCCCAATTAGACTTGTCATATGCAACAACACTAGCAAATGGAAGAGAGGTCAAGTTCCATAGGAAACCAGGATCTGAACATGTTATACAACATTTTGACACAAATAATATTTTTTTTTTTGATGTGGATATTGGATGCTTCAGAATTGAACATTCACAACCTTAGCTATAAAACATAGACCCTATCAATAGAGAAGCTCAACTTGATGAACATGGTGTCTATAAAATGTATTTCGATGGAGCTTGTAGAAAAAGTGGAAATGGAGTAGGAATAGTGTTTATCTCACCAATTGTAAAAACATTCAAATATTGATTCTTATTAACATTTGAATGAACTAACAACATAGCCAAATATGAGTTGTTGTTGTTGTTATGCCTGAATATTTCCACAAGGTATGGAATCATGTTTTTATCAGTGTACATGGAGATTCTGAACTGATTGTCTCACAAATCTGAGCAAAGTGTTCATCAAAAAATAAGAGGTTAAAACAATACCAAAATGCTATTTGGGATTCCATTGAAATTTTTGATGCATTCTCAATATATTAGGTGGAGAGATCTAAAAACATAATGGTAGACTTCTTGGAAAATGTAGCTTTGAGGGATGATATTACATTGGCAAGACTAACAAAAGTAGAATTCAAAATGAGACCTGCAATTCTGGATAATATCTATAATTGGTAGGTATTCAAGAATGATGGGGATCTGATTAAGTTTCTTCATTGTATAGATCAATATGAATCCCAAGAAATAGATTTCAATGCTTTTTTTGAGGAAATAGATAGTAAAGAAACTATCTTCTAACAAGAAATGGTGCAATTAGGGACAAATAATATTCCAAAAGGCCTTGTATCTGGGTATGTGCAGGATCATGATGGGCCAAAAAGTGGCGATATGTAATGGATATGATGGTCCATGTGGCTGACAACTTTTTTTTTACCCAAAATTGATGAAACGAAAAGGGTTTTTAAAGGAGATTCTTAAGTTCCACCAATATAAATTATGCTTTACTTTTAATTTAATAACTAATTATTATTCATTTTCTATTTGAATTATAAATAAAGTCCTAATTGATAAGCTGATTGAAAAAAATCTATAGCTTTCAAAGGCTATCACATTTTTTGAATCTGAAACATGTGTCACATTCTATGCTTCACATAATATAGGATTAAAAAAATAAAATTGAATTTCATGAATTTTTGACCAAGTTAAGGTGGTCAGACGTACGATTTTTTAATTTTTTTTAGTTGTAATAAAAAAATCATAATTAATTATTTACTTGGAAAAAAATTACAAAAAATTATGCATCACATCAGGACATAACTCTTCTACTTATATCTAAAACCTTATAAAAAAATATTATCATTTTATTATGGTTAGGGTGGTCAGACAGACACCTACTTCTTATTTTTCCTCTAAAATTTAAGTACTATTGCATTGAAATTTCAAATTTTTACCAAATAGATTTATTTTAAACAAAAATAAACCTCGTATTTCAGAAACTAAATTCAATTTGCAACAAATTCTATTCTTACATATTTTGAAATAATATAGTTAACTTATTCAAATTTTTATGTCAAGTTGCCTAACTCTGATTTTTCTGAATTTTATTGCCACTTAAGGGCCTGTTTTTTCCATGATGATCTTGCACATTCCCATCTCTGGACAAAGTATTTGATGGACATGATAGGTTTAATTTGAATCCCACACCTATTAGACATGAAGATATTGAGGAGATCAACCTTGGGACTGAAATGGCTCCTAAAAGGGCATACATTGGCAAAAGGATCAACCATAAGTTACATAAATCATTATAGCCTTGCTCAGAAAATATAAGAATGCATTTTCTTGGTCATATGATGACCTAAAAGCATACAGAGAAGACCTCTTGCAACATTAAAATCCATTGAAGCCTAATTCCAAACCATTTAGATAGAAACAAAGGCCCATAAACCCCACACTAACACAAAATATGCAAGAAAAGCTTATGAAGCTTAGAGATGGTGGCATCATCAAACCCATTAGACACTCTTCTTGCATCTCAAAATTTGTACCAATAAAGAAGAGAAATGGAGACATAAGGTTGTGTGTGGATTTTCATAAATTTTAATGTCTCATCACTCAAAGACAATTATCCCCTTCCTAATATGGATGCAATGCTACAAAAGGTGATAGGGCATGAATTTTTATGTATGATGGATAGATTCGTAGGTTATATCCAAGTGAAGGTTAAGGAATCAGAACAATACAAAGCTTCTTTCACCACACCTTGGGGCACATATGTTTATGTAAGGATTCCTTTTGGCCTCACTAATGCAAGATAAACATTTCAAAGGGATATGGATGTAGCCTTTGTTGATTTGGTCAATACCATAATGGTAGTCTACCAAGATGATCTAATTGCATATTCCAAAAGGGTAGAAGACCATTGTGCAGACCTAGAAAAGATCTTTATCAAAGAATTGGAATATGGCATATCCTTTAATCCAAATAAGTTTCATTTTGTTTTGATAGAAGGAATTTTTTTGGGAGATATAGTCTCTAAAGATGGATTAAGGATTGACACTAAATGGGTAGAAGCTATTGATAAGATTCCCATCCCAAAAATTGTAAAGGCCATTCAGTCTTTCTTTGGATAAACTAACTTTGTCAGGAGGTTCATTTAAAATTTTGATAAGATTGTAAAACCAATCTCAACTATTGATAAGATTCCCATCCCAAAAATTGTAAAGGCCATTTAGTATTTCTTTGGATAAACTAACTTTGTCAGGAGGTTCATTTCAAATTTTACTAATATTGTAAAACCAATCTCAAAAAATGTTGAAGGGTTCAAAGGTTGAGTGGACAAAAGAATCCATTGATGCATTTGTGTCAATTAAGAGATAAAATAAGGAAGCCCCTAAATTGAAGTCCCCTAACTTTGATAAACCATTTCAGATCTTCTCCTTTGCATCATTTCATATAATTGCAGCTATAATGTTGTAGAAGAATAAATAAGGATATGAATAGCCTATCTCAATTTTAATAAATCACTTCAAGGGGAAGAATTGAAATATGATAGCACTAAGAAGAAATCATATGCACTAGTAAAGGTAGTCAAGACATTAAGACCTTACTTGGTAGGGGCAAAGGTAATTGCATATGTACCAAATTTTGTGGTTAAGGGTGTTTTTCAACAAAAAAAGTCATAGGGAGATGGTGTAGATGGATAAACTGAATCCAAGAGTCCAATATTAATTTTCAAATTACCAAATTAGTGAGGGGACAAGGATTAGCAAGATTGATGGTTGAATCCAATTTAGAGATAGCACAAGTTTGCAATGTGGAGGAAGAAGAAAATTAGATATCAAACATTAATCATACATCATGTTACACTAATATCGCATACTACCTCAAACACATAAAATTTCATAAGGGCCTGAATGACAATAAAAAAAGGACCTTAAAAATCTAGGCATTAAAATATGTTTTTTGTGAATAGGGACCTATATTGGAAGAATAAGGATGGTATCCTTCTGCTATGTCTAGATGAAACACAAGTTGACTACACATTGAAAATGAACTGAAGATAAAATAGAGGTGTTCATGGGTGCTCACTTATTCTTGTTAGGTCATGGGTGCTTACTTATTCTTGTTAGGTGATTCAATAAGGTCCTAGGAATCCTAATTGGATTGACTATCAACCTCAAAGGTGACTCAATTCTCAATAACGAAGACCTAGGAAGGGTTCTTGTAAGCTTTGAGGGGTTCACCACCAAGAAAAGGCTTGGAAATGACAAGCATTCAACTCACAAAACCTAGCTATGAAAACTAAATGAATGATGCAAATGATGAAATTATGCAATAGAAAGGTAGGGTATGTGTACCTAGAAGTTCTATAAATGTAATGAGGATTTTAGAAATGAAAAGAAGCTATCAAAAAGTTTTATGGAGGAATAAGACGCCCTTACTATTGACTTAGTCTCGGTGTTGTTTTTCAGGGAAAATGCAAACTCTTCGAATGTCGAAACCAGATCTAAAATAATTTCTTAAAAATAAGCTCGGGAGGACCAAGACACCCTAGGTGGTGAATTATTACTATTCCAAATTTATAGAATCTCTGAATGTGGTCATGAGGTCCAATTTTTGCACTTCCTTCTTCTAAGATCTGAGGTCCTGATTCTTCCAAATTTGGCTTGTAGGTGAGTTTTTGTGAAGATGACAACTTTTTCATGCAACTTTTCTCTTCAAATGATCTTCAAGTATTCAACCTAGATCTACAAATAGAAACACATAGTTGGACTCATGGGAACGCTAAGAGGGGGGGTGAATCAATGTTCAACAATTCTTAATTTTATTAATCTGATAGTAAAACTATTTCAACATTCAAACAAAGGAAAGATACAAACACATGAAGGAATCATCCACAACACCATAACACAGAGATTTTTGCTTGGAAACACTATTAGGGGAAAAAACACGGTGGAGGTTAATCCACAATTTGAGTACTCAAATATAAGTTTTACAAAAAGGGAATGCACTTCCATTCAGACACACTACCTAGAGCTCACTGCTCAAAGGGAAGGCTCAATGCCTTACAACAGTTTAGATTAAAACCATCTGAAAGGTTGAACTAAAGTAGTAGCATCTACTTATGCTAGGTTATAGTTCCAATTAAGCTCATAGATCAGATTCTACGCTTCGCTCAACTCTTCTCTGCTTGGCTCTTTTCTTCACATTACATAGATAAATTCACACTATTACTCAATTGAATTTCGCACCACTCACCGGTATAATTTTAAACATGCACTTTCACTATGTTGTGTATATGAGAATGATAAAACTAATCTCATATATATATCCACTATCAAGGATTTTATTGTTCATATATAGGCTTCATAAAACATAAAATATTCTTAAATTGCCGGCTAAATCCACCACTAATTGTTTATGGACATCCTCCAAAGTCAGTTAAGACATAGAGAGGACCCAAATTAACATATTTAAACATGAAAACATTTAATCAATTATTCCTTATACATCTGTGACAACTAATTTCACTAACTCGTCCTTCTAGCACAGATAACCAAAAGATTAGTGCACTGGATCACTTAGATCGTACACTAGTTAAAGCGCATCGAGATTATCCATGAATAATTTATTATAAATATCAACAAAAATTCCTCAGAGATCCACAACTCAAAAAAACAGTCCGGAGAGATATTTAGATCGACTTTATTGCCTTTAACTAGATGTCGTATTATTTACTCTGTTCTACCGGTATAAACCAAAACTAGACTGTAGACCAGATGAATAACTTAGGTTTCCATCAATGATAACACTAGAAGCCATATGCCAAAAATCTCCCAATTTTGCATTGATGGCAATACTTAGTGAAAAATGAGTAAGTATACTGCCAAGCTTTACTGCTCTCTCTCCCCTATGCTTCAAGAATTCAAAACATAGAAGACATTTTTCACTGCTCTCTCTCCCCCTTTGACATCAATGACAAAGAATGGAAACCATATACCAAAAATGACAAAAAATGTGTTCAAAATATCCAAAAGTTCAAAACATATATGCCAACAATTCTCCCTTCTATGACCAAAACTTCAAAATTGATTCAGAACTTTTCAAAAAAGAGTTACAAAATTATCTTATGATTTTCCTTCATTTACGGAAGGAACTTCTTCCAAGAATCTTTTGTGATCCCAATGATTATGATCATGATATTATTCTTGGATTTATTTTTGGTAATCTCAGTAAGGTATTTTGGAATTCTAATTGCTTCCTCTAGTTTCTCACCTTTCCTTAGTAACTCAACCATCTGTTCCAATCTGGATTTGGTTAGATGCTTCACCTTCCAAAAAGTATCCTCAAGAGTGTTCTTGGTGAATTGAACTTTTGTGTGCTAAGACTGTAGTCCTTGAATCCTTTTCCTGATTGTACCATCCTAATCTTGAGATATATCAAAGCTTTGTCCAATCCCATTCAACTCTATTTCAATCTGCTCCAATTTCTCCTTGTAGTTCCCAACTGCATGATGCCAACGGATGTAATAGTTGTATATTTTATTAGCTAAACTAATGAATTTCCTTAGCTCATTCATCTTCTTTTTCAATTTGGTGAGAGATAGCCCGAATTTCCTCTTCAAGTGTGAAGTAACTTCACCTACTCTTTATCTTGAGACTCAGAGTTCATTGTTTCCTTACTTCATTCAATCATTTCTTCAGGTAGAATGTTCTGAAAAATTTCAAATTTGATCTTGCAATGCTCAACATAAGCATTTATTACACTCATAATCATATCTTGATCATATGATGGTCTGAGAAACTATAACTTAGCAATTTTTTGCATCCCACCTTCCTCCTGAATAATTTGTTGTAGCTTCTCTTTTGTCGAGTCATCTTCTTCTTATCCTGCATCTGATATTTCCTTTTATGGTTCTTGCTCATTTCCCTATGGATCCTCAGTTTCTTCATAAGATTCTTCACTTGGAATATCCACAATTTCTTGTTCCTTTCCCTTTCCTTCAGTTCTAGGAATCTTGCACTCGAGAGGGCTATATTCAACAATTTCTTTTTCTGTTTTCTTTTTTTTTTTCTCCATTCCACCGGAAGAGGAACCAACTTCAAGTGCTCTTACAAAAAGAGAAATACTGACTGAATCACACTTTCGAGGCAAATTCTTAAAGAAAATTTCAAATTCTTGATCCCAATTAGCCAAAATTTTAGTATATGAGTATATTTATTTGCATACCAGTTAATTTTATTTCCACACCATATTGTTGATCGTAGGAAAATAATTCAGAAAATACATTACTAAATATATGACCAAAGTACTAAACCTGAAAGGGTAGCCTGTCTCTTTTCCTAGCTAGACATTCTCCATCAATAGGTCCTTCAGTAGTCCACACAGGTCAAAATCATGTCCTTCCATTATCATCTTGTGAGAAATGTAAACTGCACCATCCAAAGTTGCTCCTCGGTTTCTAAAAAATATTTTATACAATATTCCATGCACAATATACTTTGTCACAAGATTCCTGATTTTCGTGATTATCAGTACCCTTTGATCTCCAATTATTCTGGTTAGGGTTTCAACTTCTCTATTCCAGATGGATTTCTTCCTCGGTATGTCGCCGACTTTGGATAATCGAGTTAAATTTTTGATTGCCTCCTTCGTGATGATGTAGGGTTTGTCCAGAATCAAAATATCATTATGCAATTTGTTCAGAATGAATGTAACTAATTTCACACTCTCGAAGTATGGAAACACATTCCAAATATCCAGATTCTTATGTTTGGCTTCATTCAGCCTCTTCAATTCATCAGGAAACAAAAAATTTCTCATGGACCTAATCTTCCCACTGTTGTATTTGTCCAAAATGATTGACCCTTTGATTGTTTCCATTTTTCCTTCACACTTAGGTTTAACAACCATACACCAAATTATGTGAAAATTCTGAAAGCAATTGAAATACCTAATAGATTTTGAGTTTCACCGCCGAATTAACATTACTTCTTCAAAAAATTTCTACCGAGTGATCTCCTTCTTTATTTCTTCGATGCAAAGTGACAAATGAGAGTTCCAAATTGAATTTTATAGTTCACACACTTGTAATAAATGTGTTTTCCCTAGGTTTTCTAGATACTCCATTTTATCAGATAGTGAGAGTAAAATTCTTCTACGGATCTATGATTTTCTTGAATTATCTTGTGAAAGTTCTCCAAAAAATTTTGTAGATCATTGATATACCTTTTTGATAATCCTTCACATTCTGGTACCATCTACGAACATGGGAGGAAATATATATATTTTCTTAACAACTCCCCCTAGGCCAGTGGCCTGAAATCAATTTCTTGAAGGAGTACCAGAAGCAAGTTCCAGTGTAGAACCATTTCTAGCATCAGACTCACTCTTTCTTACCTATGTATTCTTCATCTGATCTCTTATTTCAGCTATAGTCACTTTTCCTTTTCCCTTGTCATCTTTCTGTATGTTTTTTCCTCTGTATACTAGACCTCTTCCATCAATATTTTTGTTTCTACAAAATCTTGCAATGTGACCAAATTTATTACAATTGTAGCACATAGTACTTCCCTTTCTACACCAATCATTCCATTGATTTATTCTTGATCTACATTGATTAGAAATATGACCAAATCTTCCACATGTATAACAGTCAACATTCTTTCTATTTACAAAGTATCTTGACAAATTTCTGCATTCAATTGATTTATGACCAAACTTTTTGCAATTGAAACAATGACCAGAAAATGATGAATTTCTTGATTTCATATTGCTTCTACACTGAGTAGCCATATGACTGAATTTATTGCAAGCAATATAGTATCCATTAAATTTTTGAGCATTAGGATGTCTTACCAGATATCTTCCTCTTTTGTTCATCTGATTACGTTATCTGATATTCTTTTGTCCTGGTCTAGAACTTTCTTCCTTTTCACATCCAGGATTTCTCTTGTCATTAGTATTCTTATGGCTTTGGGTCAGCTCATCAAGCTTAGAATAAATAATCTCAAAATTTTCTATATATTCATTTACAATGGTGAGTTCATTCCTGAGAATAACAATCTATTTATTAGGTTCTTCTTCATAGTTTCTAGATCATAGCAGTTCACTTTCCATCTGAGTGAATTCTCCATTTACTCTTCTACATTCATCACATTTCTCCTTTAAGGAATGAGCAAGGTACTCCTCATTCTTCTTGCTTTCTTCAATCTCTTTAGTGAGCTTCATCACCATAGACTCCATCTCATGTTTCAGGGTAGCATTGTCTCTAGCAAGCTTTTCACATTCTTATGTTATTTCCTTCAAGGTTTGATTCAGGTGAGCATCATCCATGTTTTTTCTCTCTTGTTGCTTAACCTGATCATAGATATCCTTCCTCTTTTTTCTGGATTTAACAATCTAATCCTTCAATGACTGAATTAATTTTTCAGCATCCCTGAGACTTGATTTCAATTCTTGGACTTCTTCTTTAGACTGATCAAGATGATCAAGTTCCACTAGAAGCTACTACTGAAGACTACTAGAGCCCATTACATTGTAAGATCCACCTCAAGCTAATAAACTTCTTCAGAGGAACTAGGCTCTGATACCAATTGTTGGACTTAGGGGAACACTAAGATGGGGGTTGAATCAATGTTCAACAATTCTTAATTTTATTAATTTGATATTAAAACCATTTCAGCATTCAAACACAGGAAAGATACAAACACATGAAGGAATCATCCACAACACCATAACACAAATATTTTTGCATTGAAATCCTATTAGGGGAAAAACCACAATGGAGGTTAATCCACAATTTGAGTACTCAAATATAAGTTTTACAGAAAGGGAATGCATTTGCATTTAGGGACACTGCCTGGAGCTCACTACTCAAAGGGAAGACTCACTGCCTTACAAAATTTTAGATTAAAACCATCTAAAAGGTTGAACTTAAGTAGTAGCATCTACTTATGCCAGGTTATGGTTCCAATTAAGCTCGTAGATCAGATTTTGCACTTCACTCAGCTAAGCTCAGCTCAACTTTTCTCTTCACATTACACATAGATAAATTAACACTATTACTCTGCTGAATTTTGCACCAGTCACTGATAGATGTTGCAACACGTACTTTCGCTAGGGTATGTGCAGGATCATCATGGAAAAAATAGGCCCTTAAGTGGCAATAAAAAGACACAAAATCAAGTTACACAACTTGATGTAAAAATTTGAATTAGTTATCTATATTATTTCAAAAAAATGTAAAAATAGAATCTATAGAAAATTGAATGTAGTTTCTAAACTACTAGAACTTTTTTTTTTAAAAAAAAAATCTATTTGGTGAAAATTTGAAATTTCAATTCAGTAGTATTTAAATTTTAGGGTAAAAATAAGAAGTAGGTGTGTGTCTGACCACCCTAACCACAATAAAATGATAATATTTTTTTATAATATTTTATATATAGGTAGAGGACTCATGTCCCGATGTGATGCATATTTTTTTATAATTGTTTTATGAGTAAAAAAATAATTATGAATTTTTTATTACAAATTTTAAAAAATATAAAATCTCGTCTATCTAACCATCGTAACTTGGTCAAAAATTGATGAAATTCAATTTCATTTTTCTTAATCCTTTAGTATGTGAAGCATAGAATGTGACACATGTTTCAGATTCAAAAGATGTGATACCATTTGAAAGTTATAGATGTTTTTCAATCAGCCTATCAATTAGGACTTTATTCATAATTCTAATAGAAAATGAATAATAATTATTTATTAAATTCAAAGTAAAGAATAATTGATATTGGTGGAAAGCTGAGAGTCTCCTCTAAAACCCCTTTTCGTTTCATCAAATTTTGGTAAAAAAAAGGTCGTCAGCCACATGGACCATCATATGGCTTACATATCACCACTTTTTGGCCCATCATGATCATACACATACCTGCTATGCTCTATATATGAGAATGATAAAACCAATCTCATATATATATCCACTATCAAGGATTTGATTATTTCATATGTTGGCTTCATAAAACATAAAATATTCTTCAATTGTTGGCTAAATCCACTACTAATTCTTTATGCGCATCCTCCAAAGTCTATTAAGACATAGAGAGAACCCAACTAAACATATTTAAACATGAAAAAATTTAATAGATTATTCCTTATACATACACAACAACTAATTTTACCAAGTCGGCCTTGTAGCACATATAAGCAAAATATCAGTGCACTAGATCACTTAGATCGTACACGAGTTAATGAGCATCAAGATTCTCCATGAGTAATGTATTAAAAAAATCAACAAACCTTCGTTAGAGATCCACAAATCAAAATAAAAATACGGAGAGATATCCAGATCGACATTATTTCCTTTAACCGGATGCCCTGTTCTTTACTTTGTTTTGTCAGTATAAACTAAAACTAGACTGTCGACCGGATGAATGACTTATTTTTCCATTGATGACAACAATAGAAGTCATAACCCAACACACAAGAGGAGAAAAACTTGTTGATTGTTAGTAAATGGGGGTTTTCCTTGGTCAAACCCCTTGTTGGTATTTAAACCTTGAAATGAAGTGAAATAAAGGAGGGAAATGATGAATGAACAACATACAATGATACAACTCACCAAACCCTTTCTATGAATTTTGCAAACTTGTGTGAAATGGCTAGCTTGAATGTAGATCTTGAATCCAATGAGTACTTGATAAATCTTGGCTTGAATTGCTTGCTTGAATAGAAACCCTACATCACAAATGTTAGCTCAAAAAAATACATGATGCAACAATATCCTTGATATGATGCTTGAATCTTGATGATGGCTCAAAATGCTTGATGAATTGCTCTTGATCTCACAAAATTTCCTTAAGAATGAATACTTGATTTCTTTGGTTGATTAGATATGAAAATGAATGAATGAACCTTGTATTTATACCTATTCATGCTTAATATCCTGAAATTACACCACAACAAGATGACATATGAATTCATTAATTAGAGGAGGCCAAATCTTGCCAGAATTTGAAATTAAATCCTGAAAAAATCTTAAGGGGGACTAAGACGCCCTAGGTGGCATCTTAGTCCATAGTCCTAAAAACTTGGGGCACAAACTCCAAAAAGGGGCTCCTTTAAGGTTCCATTGAAAAGGGGGTCCCAAGACCTTAGGGAGACAAAGACACCCTAGGTGGCTTCTTATTCCCAACCCAAAAATCAAGGCCACACAACCAAAATCATTAAATTAACATTTATCCATTAATGTTTGTCGGGATTTTCTAGAAAAAAATATAGTTCATTAGGCTTGTGGATGAAAAATAGGATCAATTAAGACATAAATAGAGATAAATAAAGTAAGGCAAGACCAAACAAGTGTGAAAATTCAAGGGTACACATTTTACTATACTACATTTATCCCCTAGTTTAGTGAGAAGATGAACTTGCTTCAAAATCACACTAAAGTAGCCAACCATGCAATCAAGAGGGGTTCAAATGTACCAATGCTAGTAAGATAGGATGACACTATCCAAGAGGGTGGTGCAGCTCAACATAGGCACAAAGGAACACACATGTAGATGATATATGAAAAAGGAAAAATACAACAGATCAAGCTTCAACTGGCCATCCAATGCATTGTGGACCGAGTCTAAGTTGTTTTTTCCAAAAAAGGTTTACAAGTGGAATGCGTTGTCCACTATGCAAAAGAAAAATGCTCACGAGGGCTAGTGAAGCTAGTTGTCGACTAGGTGAGCCCCAAGAGGTCCATATCAAAGCCATACCCCCATGACTATGATAAGGACAAAAATAAAATGCAATGTCACATGGGATACTGAAGCTAGTTGTTCACTAGGTGAGCCCTAGGGGACCATATTAAATCCATACCTCCATGAATTTAATAAGGTACAAAGAGAGAAATGCATGCTCAGGAGGAAGAGTATGAAAAATCTGCCAGGAAGAATGATCAATTTCAAATTTCATTGCATGAGGTATTTCTGGAAGGTGATTTGCAACATAGTTTATATAACTTTTATAGGTTTTGTCAAGGGTTATCAACAATTGTAAGTAGATTTCAGTCCCTTCAATTCAAAGGAAACAATAAAATTGAGTTTGATGCTTCACATACACAGTATAGAGCTACTGTTTCAGTTGTTAAAGCCATGTTGAAAGAAGGATTTAAGGATGTAGATGGAGGACAAGCTTATTTTTACAAGTTCAAATACCTTAGCCAAGTGTTCAAGAGACCTATGGTCAATATGAAACAAGAATGGGAGTATTTCAAAGAAGAAAATGGGTAGGTATTTAAAGACACCAAACAAGAGATTTAAAGCATGGATCTCATGTTTCCACCATCCATTCAAGTGGACTTGAATCTTTTATTTTCCCTAGGAGAATGGTGCAGGGGCACCCCTAGGTCTTCATGCCTCCAAGGAGTCAAAATTTGATATTTTGTTTTTTTTGAGTTGTTTGCATGTAATAAGGTATTCAAAGACCATTTCATGTCTGTTTGGGTCTAGGTTGAGTTCTTAGGGGTGAGTTAGTGTGAAAATTCAAAAAGTGTCTAAGTTGCACAATGTTGTAAAAGAAACTTTTGCATTTTGTTGTAGAAGGTAGGCATAATGATGTTTGTTAAGTTTATAATTTGAAAATTGGTTATGAAGCATTGGGGAAATGATGGAAATTTTTTAAAAGGCCTTGTGTGGTCCAAGGCAAGGTTGGATGTTGAAAATTTTGAAGTTTGGAGCAATAAAAATTTTGTTTTCTGCATTTCTGAACGTATTTTGCCACTACATAGAATTGTATGGATCTGTACGATCCTTCCATGGTCTAAATTTAATTTTGGTTGATAAAGCACTAAATCTACTTTCGTTTGGTGGTGGTTGTTGAATCTCTCTTGTGCTAATTCATCCTTGATGAAAATATATGTTATAGTCTGGCATCTTGGTGGTTTACTCAGTTAATCTGCTTCGTTTATGTTTGGCACGTTTACTTCACTTTTGATATTATCTTGGGTGGCACTAATATCTTGACTCCTTGTGCAAATATCGGTTGAGGTATCCTGGTTATAGGTTATTTGTTCCATTGATCAGGTGACATGTTTCTGGTTTAAAAATTAGTATTTCAGTGATGCACTTGATTATATGACCTTGGCATGAATTAGTGTTCTATAGGTTGATATGTTGTGGCTTGATCAGTTTCTAGCTTCATGAAATTGTTAATGGTTGTTGATCATATTTAGAGTCATCTTGTTCCATCCTCTTTCAGGCACACTATGGGAATGCATATTACACTACATTCGGGTTAATGATGGAAAATTCACGAGGCTTAAAAGCCGACAGCAGGTATAAAGGTATTGATTAATGATTTATGTCCCATTGGATGTGACTTAGCTTTGTTCATTTGAAAATTATAATGTCTTTGGAAATTGACATTTGATGAGTAATGTGGTCATATCAATCTCTTCAAAGCTGAACTTGGTCGATGATTTCACACTGTCTAAATTAGTCAAAAGCTAGAATGACTGTAGGCATGCAAGTCTTTGATATGCCTATAGATTTTAAAGGGAATTATGAGTTTATGGATAATCATGACTGTCCTCTCGGACTCCAGATGATTATAATTATTTGTAAAGGAATTTGTGTGATTGTTCTTTTCAAAATTTAGGTCATTATTTCGCTTCTCATGTTCGAAGGGTTTGGAGCCCTAATCTGGCTGCCACCATGGAATCACTCTCTCGGTTATTTCATTGTGCATGTTGTTGGTTTACTGACCTTGGATAGCGTATGGAGATTCTTGTAAGACCATTACAATGGTCACTTCTTCTAACTGGTGCCTGTCATTGGGTAAGAGCTCACCATAAGGAAAGACACTCGGGCTACTCAACTACTCTGCTAATTTGGTAAACACTTTTGTGACAACATCTTCTTCACTATTCTCAGGTATTCTTTCAGTCTTCTTTACAGACCCGTTACTTCTTAGGCAAGGTTAATATGAGTTAAGTTTTGTATGCAAAAAGAAAAGTGAAAAATGAGTTTATTCCTTTCATGAAAAATTTGAAATGATTGCTCCAAATCTTGACTGAATTTTTTTGAAGGTTATCATGTAATTTTAAGGGATAGTGATTTCTATTTGTGGGTAATCATAAAACCTTCGAAAATTTTGAGATACTTACCTATATTCTATTGTAACTGCTCTTAAAAGCATGATTCCGGTTATGGAAGCATTGTTCTTTCAGTTACATCCTTTTGCAGAAAATTGAGTGGCCCCTTTTTTATGGAATATATATTACCTTAATGTTGGTTCGTTAAGCACTGCTTGTCTAGGCTACTTGAGAAGGAAACCTTGGGTTCTCAGGAATTTTTTATGTTTGTGCATGCTACTTGTGTATTCTTGTCAAAATAAATACACTTGCAGATCTTTCCCATAGGAACACTAGAACACCTAGCACTGTTGCTCGATAGAAGTTTGGTAACCTATTAATCATCTTGGTGTTTTTTTTTTATAGTAAAAACATGAGCAACTGTTGTAACCTAAAGTTGTGAATAGTGATGAAATCTGTAAAAAGGTGAAAACAGAGAGATCAAGGCTTTATCTTCTCTGTAAAAACTAAAATGAAAAACAATAGTGCAACACAAAAAAAATGCATGGGACATAGGGTAATTACTTTTTGCAAAAAAAATGGAAAATATAGTGAGTTATCAGTTTTGAACAACCACATGGAAAATGTATAAAAAACAGGGTTATTATTATTTCTATATGTTGAGAAAAATCTGAAAGAGAGTGTTGACTGTTTGAAAATAACCATGAAAGATGTATGAGAAAATGTGTGAAAAATAGTGTGAGAACATATCACTATGATTGTACTGTTAAGAATTAGTATTGAGATTTAGAAAAAAAAATTAATGAAATATTTCCTCAAGCTATCTTAAGGCTTGATAATGTGTGGAATTCTACAGTGTCATGCTTGACATTTGAGAATTCTAAAAATTGTCTATCAAGAGGCACTTGACAGAAATCAAGGAAAAAGAGAGATCCTCTATATCATTGTATGTTTTACTGGGAACAAAAAAGAGGGGTTGGTGCTCCTTGATATTGGTGTCTCTAAAAGAAGGGGTTGGTGCTCTTTGAGCTGGTTCTTAGAAATTAGCCTATGAGGCATTGTCAAAAATTATTATTGAAATGAAAGCCTGAAAAAGGAAACAGGTTAAGGAGTGGTTTTTCTACCCTAGGAGGGTTTTCCACTCAGCATATCTTGTGTCTATTCGAGTATCTATGGTTCATTTGATTCATTACTTTAAATATTTAAACTACTATGTTTCACTATTCTCATTTTAGTTTATGTGATTGCATTCAATTCATTAATGAGTTTATCATTGATAAATGAGAGCATACATCTGGTTTATTTCAGTTTTAATTAAATTTGGTAAAGAGGTTAATAACATTGACTCACACCCTCCTCTTGGTTTCTTTTCACTCCAATAGTGGTTTCATGTGATTTCATCAAGTTTCAAGAAAGTTGTGTTCATTTTACTACAAACTAGTCGAGACCCTAGTTAGGGTAACCAGTGAGTAAACAAAATGCAATAAATTATATTCCACCTAGTGAGAACTTCTAAAACCTAGTGAAATGGATGGTCTTGATGTGTTCTTTGAGATTCCTAGGTTTCAGATGTAGGAGATGGGGTTTGCATGTGTGGACGAACACTAAAGGTCTGATATCTTGATGTATCAAACTAAAGGAGCCCTAGTGATTTGTGAAAATTGATGAATGCCATTGGGGGAATTATTCTTTATGTAGGAGTTGATGAATTGGGACATGTGTGACATGTGGAGAGTGTTGGAATGGGTGTTGAGAGATTTTGAAGCCTTGAACCCATTTGGTGCATGCCTAGTTGTCAATTAGGCCTAGTTAACGAATAGGATAGTCAAACTTTGAAGCCTTTTGTACAAAAAACCCTACCCTGGTTTTGAGGTATGTTTAATAATGGAAAAATGGGTATTTGAAACAATTTTTATTTTTTGTAGATCAGTTTGGATTGAAGATTTATGTCAAAAAATGCCATTTTGAAAGGCTACAAGGAAGAACAAGAGTTTGTGAAGGAAAACTCTACCTTTGGAGATTAAGGGTGGAAAGAGTGGTTTTTTTTCTTGTGTTTTTCATGCTTCCTAATGCATTTAAAGATTTTACCACCCTTGATCATTGAGAGGACTATCACCATCATGGAAGCCTGCCTTCTCATGATTGTCTTTGAACTTTGAGAGATGAATGAGCCCATTGTTGTGAAATATGTTATCAATTGTCTAGGTTATGCCCCTACTCTACATCACTTTTTTCAACTTGATCAAATTTGTCTTTTGAGGATTTTATTTTTCTACACATTAAGAAAACCAACAACAAAGTCAAAACCCTAACAAGATAATTGATCACTAATATCAGAGGGTTAGCTAGTCAAGATAAATCTGATTTTTTGAAATGTTTTTGGAATCACAAATAAAAATACAACGAACAAGTGCTTACTGAAATTTCAATAGCTTTTAAAAAATGTATAGAATTCTAAATTTTTTGCTGATTTGGACCCAAAATTAATTTTTCATCAAAAATCATTAAAAAATTAATAAAAAAACTCCAAACAGATCCAAAAAAATTGATTTTTTTACTGAAATCCCCTGACACAATCTTGAACTTGCAGAAAAAAATTTGTGAAAATTTCTACAACCATTTGTGTGATATAACCAAATCTTTATAAAACCATAATTTTCAAAGATCTGATTATTTTCTAATTATTTTTCATCCAAATAAAAAAAATAAACAAATAACCCTTATTAGAATTTCGAGAGATTTCTAGAAATTTAAAAAAAACCAAAAAATCACTCGATTTCTCTCAAAATTACTTTTTCATGAAAAATAATCTTTTTATATAAATAATTAAATATAGATCTAAAAAAAAATGATTTTTGGACTGAAGGCTCTGGATATTGTCCCCAACCTCCAAAAAAATATTTGTGAGAAAATCTATAGTCGTTTGAGATATATGGTAAAATATTTCCAAACCTTAGGTTTGTGTCTCCAACCCTAGCTACAAAATGTTAGTCTCCAAATTTTGCACAAAATAACAATATAAGATTAGAAAAATCTACAAAAATTCATTTCACATCGGGTTCACCAATGTAATCAGGGTAAAAATCATCAAGGTTAGACAATAAAGCATATAAATCAAACCCTAATAAATAATGAAGTACAAATAAGCATAAAGACATAAAATATGGAACAGTATTACCAAAGAAATCTTCATACCACCATTGATTCAACTACATTGCACTTTCCCATTTTGCTTGATATGAATAATTTCCCTCAGATTTTTGAGTATGCAAATAGGCCTAATGACAATGACAAAGAAAAATATTGAAGATTCTAATTGACTATGGATGCACTTGACTTGATGTTGATAAACTTGATAGCAAGATAGAAAGATCACATAAGCTTGTATGTAGGTAGTCTCCAAGATGTCTAAGATGTCTAAGATGTGTAAGATCAAGAAATGGCAATGATAGAGGTCTTTTATAGGAAAGAAAATTTTGAATGAAGGGTTGAGATTTGATGTCACTAAGATGTGTCAATCAGTGGCCAAGAATGAAAGATATAGTATGGACTAGGGTTAAGAAAAAATAATAAAGATTGATGGTTAAGATTAAATTATAAATAAATTAATCATGGGTGGAGATTAATTGATACATGGATAGATAAGGATATGATGTGGAAGATAAGATTGGGATGGAAAAGGAGGTGAGAGGAGATTAAATAATAATAAAATTATTTAATCTAGGTGGCCAATGAATAATTAAATAATTAAAATAATTATTTAACTATAGAAGAATGTGACAAAGGGAATATTTTCAATTAATTAATAATTTAGTTCAAAAGTCAAGAGAGTGAACCAAATTAAATAAATAAAATTTATTTAATTTAGGAGAGAAGAGGCTAATGAATAATTAAATAATTTAAAATAATTATATAATTATAGTTGGAAGTGTTAAATAATTAAATAAATATGAATTTATTTAATTTTAGAAAGAAGGGGACTTAATTAGTGACATAATTAAATAAATAAAAATTATTTAATTAATGAAAGATAAATAAAGGTAGAAATGAATGAATTAAATAATTTAAAATTATTTAATTAATAGAAGACTTATGACTTTAGAAAATAATTAAATAATAAACATTATTTAATTATCAAGGACACGAGAGGAAATGATGGAGAATTTAGAAGACACAGGCCTAGGACAATTTTTAGTGTCTACACATTTTAATCGTTTTCATGCTAGTACTTGCATGTTCTTACATTGGACCTGGACTATATTTCTTGATATGCACTTATGAAAAGAACATTGAAAGGTTTGCTTGTACATAGACATGTTATCATGTTAGCATATTTGTACTTGCGAAGATCCACCTTGTTACTTATAAGAAATGATGGACCAAGCATCATTGAAGAATAAATGGTATGTAGCCTTCTTGACTGACTAAGAAGGTGCACGAGCATTAAGTAAGATGACGTTTTTAGTGCATTTCCTTGTGTTTGAAAACTAGATACTAGGATGTGTGTGTGGGATGGAAATGTATACATGGATGCATTCTTAAATACAAACATGAGACTCACCTTCCTTATTGGTTAATGTATTGTATATTTATTTATTGTTGAAAATAGTGAAGGTTGAAATCAAACTATTTGTATGTGCTTGTGAGAATTTCATGAAAATATTGACATTGCATTTATTTCATATGCATGGATGGTGCTTGATAAAATTTGAAGATGTTTTTTTTGTAAACTAGAATATGAATGATAAGTTAACTTTAGTGTGAAACTTGATATGTGTGGCATTCTAGACATCTTAGTTGTAGTTTGTCACTTGAAATTCTATTACTCATGTTCAAAGGTGCATTGCTAGTTTTCCTTGTCTAGGGTCATGAATTATTCTATCAAGAAGAATTCTAGGGAAGAGATTCACTTCATGGTAGGTTTGAAACATGCTCTAACAATTTTCTCACCCTCGAAGTGATCAAAGAAGTTTCAAAATTTGAAAGGATCCTATTAGGAAGGTTCAAGTTTTAGTATGTTGGACACTTGTCATTCCTCTGTGCTTAATGAAGTGTAATTTATGAATTTAGTTGATTTTAATCTATGGAGGTCATTACACACTTGATCAAATTTGCATCTCACACTTTTGACATAGATCCACACACATCTCCAATAATTCACCTTTTTATTTATATCATACATGACCTAAACAACCTTAATTAGGTCAGCTTTAATGAAACATATACATCCCAAACGTGCAACACCAAATAGGTCAGCACCAAACACTTTCACGATAGGAATATGTGAAGGAAGACCACACCATGGGTTAACGAGGACCCAAATCTATAATTAAATGCTTCACCATGCTTCCATAAATAATAAACAATCTCTGCAATTAGTGCTAGCACCCAAGTCATCCAAACCTGCAGTAACACTAATAAGCGATCACATGCATGCTTATCCAAGTTTAGAAACATGTAAACCACAAATAAAAATTTCACAACATCCACACAATATCTCAAAAAATTCCAACTTCATCAAAATATTTTGCAACACTGCCACAACCACCTGCAACTAAGAACAACATTTTGTGCAACTAGACACACTATCGTTGAACTTCAACACATGAACTAAGCTTGCAGAGAAAATCAACACCAAAAAATCCAAAGAAAGATAAATATAGACAATATAAGCATGTTACCAAATCTGCAAGACAAGAAACAACAACACACAAAAATATAGAGCAATTCCATTTCTCTGAGACAACCTTCTTCACAAGCAAGCACAACACTGTCAAACACATCTTTCACTATCACACGACCCAAAACTTCAAACTCTAGATATAGAACCTTTGAACACCTCTGAACATCTCATCCAAACCTCATGATTATATCTTCAACCATGAAGAAATATAAAGCACAACATTGAACACACCTTTATCACACTACACACTCTTTTAATAAAATTATCTCAAAAGCACTTGGAAACTAAGTGAGCTAGTTGCATCAACAATAGCAACACAACACTACAACACATTCAAATCATGACTATAAAATTTGCAATACCAACAATCTCTACACTAGGGGTGGAAATCAATGACAACAACAATAGCATATCTGCAACATGTTTGACCACACTCAAAATTCCTTCTTTTAAGATTTTTACCGCTTGTAGCCAGGGATTCATTTGAATTAGTCCCTTGCGATATATTTTTCCTTGAATATTCATAAATTATTGTAGCTACCACATCTTTGAGGAATAGTTTCCCCTTCAGTGTCGGGTTACGAAGCACCATAACTAGTTGGTCTGGATTTTTAGGTAGAGAACACAACAATAAAACTTCCTTATCTTTCTCATCATTTTTTACCTCTACTAGAGACAATTTTTTTATTAGTGTGTTCAAATTGGTGAGATTATATCCGATTGATGATCTTTTATGTATTCTAAAATTATACAAATTTTATTGTAACAATTATTTTTCTAATGACATCATTTTTGTATAGTTTTTCAAGCTTCTTTCAAAAGTCATGTGATGTTTTCTACTCTACAACATTGAGTAAAATTGAATAAGCCAGAGAATTTTAAATTCTAGATCTAGCCATGTTATCTTGTTCTTCCCATTCCTCTTACTTCATGGCTACAAGTTCTAATGTATTTGAATCCATCCTTCACCATTAATACTTGAATGTTAAGATTCCACATAGAAAATTGGAACCATTAAAGTTTTTAACCTCACATCTAGTAATTGTACTTCATATCATTATTTTTTTAACAAAGATGAAATAAATAAAAATCTATCATTACAAACAACGTTAAGATTTGATACCAATTAGATAATATAATAGTGCAAAAATAAATTAAATCACAACAAAAATAATGAATTTACACAATTCAAAAAAATTATGTGGAAAACTTGGTCATGCACTAGGAAAAACCACTAGAAAAGATCTCTTAAATATTTTATTTATCATAAAATTATCCACTACTATAGAAAATTGTGATCATGCATTTTAAGTAAAAACTAACTCTTGAAAAATAGAAAATAAATCTCAAAGTCCTCAAGTCCAATTTGACAAATACTTTCCAAAAATAGAAGGTGCAATTGTACATCCATATGTCATCCACATGTCATATGACCAAAAAAAACCTCCCACTTGAAATTAAGTTTTACTTTGTGAATATTTGGATGTAATCAAATTGACTTCACTTTCTAAAAAAACCACTCCTTTTAGCACCTTGGGCAAGTACCATGATGAAAACCTAGCAAATAGGCATCCTATATAAAATACAACCACTCTTAAGAATTGCAAGAAAATCACAACCAATTAAATGCAAATAATAGTAATTAAACAGAGGAATTAAAAACAAAAAAATAATAAGAATGAGATTACAACACAATGTTTTAACGTGGGTCACCCAAACTCGAGCTATGTCCAAAAATAAGAGTCTAATATATTATTAATTTCTAGAAAATAATATTTACAATGACTTGCAACAATAGTTGCAACTTGCAAGAATCATAAATCAATGATATCCACTGATTTTCACCCATGCACAGTGCTATATGTGCCTAAATCTTTGACATGTGAATGAATCTCACTACCCACGTATTATTTTATGTGACTTATAGAAATCCACACACTCATTAACTCATCCAATTATGTGCAACAACAACAAAACCAAATCCCATGCACCTGTTTGACTTCCACAAGCCCTTCCTACAACTATTCAATTCATGCCTCTTGTATTTCCAATCTAGAAAATAAAAATTATTCATATTATGGGAAGATTTATAGTGTTTACAATTGTATTTTAAACAAAAATCGACAACAAAATTCCTTTATTAAATATGGCCAAATAATATGGGGGGAAAATGAATCGGTTAAAGGGGTCAAAATTTAAACAAGTCTGATTTGGCTCCATATAACAGCAACCACTTTAGTATTTGAGCATGTGTCCTTCCATATTATTTCCACCATTTCATTCTATCGATCTCATTATCTCTGGAATCACTTTAGATTGCTCACTCAAGTCCCTTACCCATCATCCCATTCCTCCCCATTTCAACTATCCCCTCCACATGCATTACCTACTAACTTATCCTCCTTCATTAGATTGCTCAAACAACCAAAATTTCTCGTAATTTTCATCCTTTCACCCTCCCCTCTCCATCCATTTTTCTTCCCTCCAACTTTTCATTTGATTTTATTCATTTTCCACTTCGTCCCCTTTCCTTAGTTTGTGCTCAAATGGGGACATCCCCTTGTTGATGTTTCTTAGCGAATGGTTATCACATGAATAACCATTGGGGCATGACCTTTTCACCACCATCTATCATCACATCTCTACATGATTCAAACATTTTTTTGAATCTACCCATTGAACCTCCATCCTCAGTATTCTTCCATCCCATTCATCCATTACATATACTGATGGCTTCAACATTTAATTGGATACCAACTCATGATTTATACAAGCTTCTGATTATTTTCTTGCTTGTTTTCTTCTATGATAATGTGGCTCTTGGCTCACTACACTATTTTAACTTTATTTTCTTTCTTTTGGCTTTTGTTTTGCATTTGTATTTTTATTTTTTCTTGTAGTCTTTGTTCTCCATCCATCACATCATCAGAGTCGCCTATGACATCATGTATCATGGATCATTATAATATTAGCAGCTTATTTGTTTGTGTGTTGATCCATATGCACATGTTGGATCATTATAATGAGATCCATTATATCATGCTACATAACACTAAGTTTTTAAGAAAACTAAAGGTTGCTCCTTGCATGTGAAGTTAGTATGACAACATTACATCCTTTATAATTATGTCATCCTTTATCCATACTCCAAATCATTTTTCATTTAGCTGCATTATATCCTTGTGAGATTTCATCATCTGAAATGTACATCCATGCAATAAAAAATCCTATCATCCAATCATCTTAGCAATATCAAGTCAATATGCCCTATCCTTATCCGTCATTTGATTTGTATCCATTGTATGTACGTCGTCCCACTATGACTTTTCCCAAGTTATCTTTTATTAATCATGACACATATTTTTATCATCCTTTGTCTTTTCAATAGAACTTTTGGGTTCCATTTCACCCAACAACTCTCTTGAGGGGCCACCACTTTCATTATCATCCTTGAGTGAATAGGGCAACTTGCCACCAAAGCTTCACTCACATCTTACTTTTTTTTCTTCTTTGACACAACACCACTTAGTTGCAACCATACATATATATATACACACACACACACAGAGAGAGAGAGAGAGAGAGAGAGAGAGAGAGAGAGAGAGAGAGAGAGAGAATCTATTTATATTATCCTCAAAAGATTATATATCTTTTTGGTCTATGTCTTTTGTTAGAAATCATAAGCGTGTATTAATCATTATAGATTAGATAATTGGCATCAAGTCAAAAGATTATGCAATTTGTTTTCTTGTCTACAAATATTGTTTAGCCTTGTGTTCATAATGAAGAACAAAAGAGAGATTTCCCAACTAATTTTTAAAAGTATTTACCTCGCATTATTTTATTTCATATTGTTGAAAAAAATATTAACATATATTAATTAAATAAAATCAGACATGTATATGTCTAATATATTAGCCTAATTCATTTTTATTTCTCTTTTAGTTTAAAAGTTCTTAAATTGTATTTCCACCATATTTACTAATATTGGCAATTCATTTTAAATTGTATGTTCAGTTGTATTAAGGCTCTTTCATATTAACATAAAAAATATTGAGTAGCAAAAGGTATTCTAGTATAACTAAGCAACTTCCACGAACATACAATAGAAATATTTTTTGAATCATATGTTCACTTGTACCAAGACTTATATATTATATATATAGTATTTAGTGACAAAAGACACCTAAAGAAGTAACTTCTGCAAACATACACCAATGATATTATTTAAATATTCATTGTGTATTTTTATTTATTTAACCAACAACTAGAGGGCAGGCACTACCTATACTTCCACATAAAGGTGCGATTACAATGGTGGGATGATTATATGCCTTTATTAGTAGTTTTTCTCTAAGTGTATCCAATGTTATGGTGGCTTGTTGGTGGTGAGCCTCCAAGAAGGAAGAGGAGAAAGAGGAAACTTTTTGGGTACGCTCAATCCAAACACTTCATCCCTACCCACATCGCCCTCGACACTCCAATCAAAGCAATGTATGAGTTGAGCCACAACCAAGTAAACAGTTGAAAGCCCCATGGAAATTGCAGGGCATCCCCTGCTTCCTGTTCCAAAGGGCAACAATTCAAAGTGCTGGCCTTTCATGTCTATGCTTGAGCCAATAAATCTCTCTGGCTTGAATTTGAAAGGATATTCCCAAACGCTTTCATCCTTTCCGATTGCCCAAGCATTCACAAACAACCTTGTTTTTGGTGGAATGTAATATCCTCCAACATTCCAACCCTGAGTGGACTCGTGTGGGATGAGCAAGGGCCCTGGTGGATGTAATCGAAGTGTTTCCTTCACCCCACATCACAACTAGTCTAAATTTGCAAGGTCGTTCTCCCTTATAATGCGATCTCTCCCAACCTCTAATTCAATCTCTTGTTGTGCCCTTGCCATTACTTGAGGGTTTCTCAGCAGCTCAGTCATCGCCCATTCTATAGTTGTGGAAGATGAATCTGTTCCACCGTTCAGCATATTCTGTCAAAGCATTGAACTCGTTGGTTAGAGAGGCATTAGATAAGACAAAAGAGCAAATGAGATGGTTAAAGTACTTTCGGTGCGATGGTTTAAACTAAACTTACCAAGATGATTGCTTTGATGTGTATGTGAGATATTTGTATCTGGCAACTTTCGCTCTCCGCCATGTCCAGCATCACGTCCACAATGTCCGGTTCTTCCGACTTTTTCGCCCTTCTCCGCTCAACGTGCTTATCGATGAGCTTCTCACCAAACGCATCGAATACTTTATGAACGGCTTGCATCCGGCGGCAGTAGCCTCCCCAATCAAGAAAGGCAAGAGAGGGAATGAAGACTCCCAGGAGATGCATAATCTCACACACCATCTGTGAAAACCCCTGCCCTCCGCTCAGTTGATTGTCCGAGTAACTTCTGCCTGAAAACATTCTGCACACTATGTTGAGTGAGAGGGAGTAAATGGGCTTCCGCAGCTCGACGAAGCGCACGCCTTGCTTACTCTCCTCCCACACGGACCGCATCATGGCGGACACCTTTTCCTCCCTCACCTACCTGAATGACTCCGTTCTCTTGGCTGTGAGTAATTCGGTTGTGCACAACTTTCTCATTTGCCGCCAGTGTTCTCCATAGGGAGCTAGCGCCACGTCTTTGTGCTCGTAGGCAATGTGCTTGGCTGGCGATGAAGGTGGCCTGTTGGCGAAGATCAAATCGTGGGTTTTAAGAAACTCTTTAGCCATCGCGGGAGAAGAGGCCATAATCGTGGGTACCGAGCCCAGGCGTAGGAACATGATGGGTCCGTACTTGTTTGCCATGTCTGCCAGGGACTGGTGAGGAAGGCTTCCCAACAAATGGAGATTGCCTACCAGTGGCCACGGTCGTGGCCCTGGTAGCAATGTCAACTCCTCCTTGTTGCTCTTGCTCTTCTTTTTTGTCACAAATTTGTATACTATGCAGAGGAAGACGAGCGCAAAACCCAACTCAACTGCAGGGGAATTCAGTAGCGATGCCATACTTCGATAGCCCGACTTGAATATATTTGATATGAATCAATCAGTATTTAACACAACTTACCGGGCAAAAGCCAGGCACGTTGTCGGACTAAATGCGATTGACTGATGACGCACGTTTTCAGACTAAATGCTGCTCAACAAGATGCCTTTCCCGTCGTAGTCAGTTCGAAGCTATTCAGGCACGTTATCGGGCTAAATGCTGCTCGGCAAGATTGTCTATCCCATCGTACTAATAGATTTTTACAATCCAGAAGAATGTTTCTGGTTTTGATTGTCCCCAAACTTTTTTATCAATGTTTCCAAATCAGGATAGAGAACTCAAAGATGATGGATCATGAATGTGATCCGAAACGTTACTACAAAAACTTGTACACAATCAAAACCAAAAACAGCACAATTAATTTCACATCGTAGTTAGTTATAGACTAATTTAATTCATTTTAGATTAATTTTTAATAATTTAAGATTAAATTTTAATAATTTTTTGATTAAGTTGCTTTTTTATATATTTTAAATTTATAATGATTAGATTATATTGTTCTTTATGATTAGATTAGATTGTTCTTAATATGTTTCATTAGTGTATAGGATGTATTTTACTAGTCAATATTATTATCCTACTTTGATCATTCTTCTGTATCTTTAATAATTGATGCTCATTCTTAAATATATTATTTATTATTCTAATACACATTTGTGACTATATAATTAATTAAGCTTTCCCAAAAAAAAACCTTAACTCCCACTGTGCCATATTTGTATAGCCTGACTTACAAATATTTGATATTAAGTAGTGAATTTAAAAAAAAAACCACTGATTAAAAAGTTTCACTACATTGTGGAAGATATTTTCTAATCAATAGTCATCTGATTGTGACTATCAGAGATATTTTTTAAGATACAAATTGTCACTAACATAATAAGATCTGACTGTGATAAAGACTATCAAAGATATTTGATAAGTAATACAATTTGATTGTGATAATCTCTTGTTGATAAGTAATACAATTTGATTGTGATAATCTCTTGGAGATATTTCTTAAGTAATAAGTTTGCATGGATATATTGAAAAGCATGCTAGTCAAAGAAGATTGCCTTCCATCAATTAACCAACCGACCCAAAAAACTTATCAACATTTATCTCAGAAGGTTTGACGAAATAAGTGAACGAAATTGATTCTCAGAATGTGATAAATGCTCTTTCTCTAAATGCAACAAACAAGTGTTCAACTAGATCAGTTTCCATTTGGCAGTATCCTCCCAACCCGTGCCAAAATGAGAGCTCTGGAATAGGGTATAAACATCCATCAAGGCATAATAGAGAGAAAATTATTGTATGAGTCGTTGTGAGTGCTCTGATGTTGTCGTTGATGCATAAATGTTATCCATTTGTAAATATTACATGTTTACACGATGAGCAATCCCATCTTAGTGTGCAATGGGTACTGACGCAACACTGATTTAAATTTCATCACTGGATTTTTGTCGCTTTAACGACCAATTTTTATACGTCGAAACCACAACACAACATCATTGGTCAGTGCCACATAAAAATTTTGTGGTAATTGTCGCAAAATCAACATAACTTCGTCCATCTATCGACACAAAAAATCACAAAACGTTGCAGAACACCCATTTGAAATCGTCGAAAAAACACCGAGCATTCGTCCATTTTCCGACGAGCTGGAGCAAACAGTCATTTCCATTATGACGAAAACTACGTCGCATGTACAACAACCTCGTCTCAAATCTTTGTGGTTCGTCAAAATTGCGAGGAAACGCTACAGTTTTTTTTAAGAAAATTATTGAAAAGTGCATTACTTTATTGAGCTTCTCTTTCTTTCGAGAATAGTTTAATATTCTCTACTTAACATGGCCAACCACGTGACGGTGGAAGCTCATTTGGCCCCTCCCCCCCCCCCCTCACATCACTCTCAATTCCCCATACCCGATCATATAACATTAATCATTCATTCATCCATTAATAACATATTACATTTATTCATTAACATATAACATTCATTCATTAACATATTCACATTCATTCATTAACATATAAAATTCAATCATTAACATATTCACATTCATTCATTAACATATAACATTCATTCTTTCAGTTTTTACATATTATCAAAAATATGGTTGTCATAATATGATTACAATCACTTTTTTATTTTGTTTCTTTTTTGCAGCTAAAACAAGAAGTGGAGCACTGTTTTCTAAATCATTTGTCCCCCCTTCAATTTTTTTTCCCTCTTCTTGTGATCTTAATGTATGTCTAGTCGTGTACTCACGACGTGGAGGCTACTGCAAGGGGGGGTTTGCTGAAATAACAAAGAAATGTTAAATTGATATGTTTTATTATTAGTGTTACAAGTATTTCATTAATTAAAAGAATATTACAGTCATTCTCTTTACCTGCTGGGGCCACATCATGTTCTTGATCTTGTCTTATAGCCTCATGCTCAACATGTTGAACACCCTCTAAATCCTCTGGAGTTGAAACACAAAAGGTTACATTAATTAATACACCAATTGCAATTAAATATGTTTAAAAGAACATTAGAGTGGTCCTCTTTACCTGAAGGGGCCGCATCATGTTCCTAATCTTGTCTAGTATGATCATGCTCAACATGTTGATCACGCTTTACATGCTCAAAAGTTGAAACACAAAAGGTTACATTAATTAATACACCAATTGCAATTAAAAATGTTTAATTGTATTAATCCATACTATGTTTTGTATAACACATGAATACATCTAGTACCGAGATGCACACCATGACCTTCATCTACAGGTTATGCTCCACCTTCACCAGGCTGCATTCCAATGTCATGTGCAGTATTATCATTGCTTGTCCATTTAAAACAAATAGACACATAATTAGTTTATGGTGGAAATTAATATTTAATAGATTGTACAAGTATTCAATTTTAAATAAACTTCATTGAGTTTATTTAACTACGTGTCGGATGTAGTGGAAGCTTGTGTTTTCCCAGTCAAGAGTCTTAGGCATTTTAGCCATGGCTCCATAGCCTTGCTGGAAGGAAATCTTCAGGTCCTCTTCTATGGGCACTTTGTTGAATTTAGAGCCTTGCATTTTTGCATAAGATCATGAATTTTGCTTCTATGTTGTGATAAAACCAAAATTGTTTGCAATTTATTATTTGGATGCAATATTTCATTTATTGATACTTACAATTCATGCAGCTAATTTCATATAATCACCAGAGCCAAGTTTGTGCTACCCGTGTTTTTCTATTCTTTCCTTTGTTGCCTTCGATGTGTTGAGAAGCCTATGAAAAATTTGAAATACGTTATATTATGTAAAAATAAAGATTAATCATTATATAATTATATTGTTGATAGTATCCCATACCTTCCTTGGCCCGATGGTGTCTTTCCTTTTTTCTTTTCAGCCTTCTCCTTTCCATCTGACACATATGCCAACTAAAAGAAGTTATTAATTACCTTAATGAAGGTATGCCAATCATGCGTTTTCATCCCTGACCCAAATTCACCTTTCTTTGTTATGATATTGTTTATGTTCGCAGCAAATCCTGTGGGAAATTGTTTTTTTTGTATGACTTCTTTTATAGCATTTATTTGTTGCTTCGTTAATAACCAAGGAAGGGCACTTATATTAGTTTGGTCTCCATCGCTATTTAATTGAATGAAATTTTTCATTGCATGATTGGCTTCCTAAATTTCAATACAAATTTTGATAATTTTTTCTTTTTGATAATTTTTTCTTTGTCATGCCATCCATCTAATATTTTCCATAACATTTTTTTTATATTCTTTATGATATGCATTGTATCAAACAAATACACAATTTGTAGTTTCTCATAGTACGGTAACCTACTAAATTGTATGGGATAACTTTTTTAGTCCCTGTGGAAGCTGACCATTAATGCCTTGATGATCTTCATGAAGCATATAAGTTAAACAAATTAATAACGACAACCATTTTCAATTATAGCATGAGTAAACAAAACACAATATAAAAATATAAATTCCAAAACATATCATATATGATAGATAAACAATTTGATCTAATGTATAACCTTGATGATTAATTCTATTATATTCCAACTTCCATAAGCGAGGTGTCATTCTTCATGGTTTTGATGTAGTCTCTTCTTTCCCATTGAAAAGATGTTTTTCAATAGTTCGATACTTATGATTTCTATGGAGGAAGTGCCTATAATCATCAAACACCTACTTTCCTAAACTTGTTGAATGATGAGATTTCATCTTTGGACCAAAAATTGGACATGCAAATTTTCCCTTTGTTTGAAGACCTGCAAGATCATATATAATTGGATTAAATATGTCATTTTTTATAATTATATATAATGAATAGATTTAAAAAAAAACATGCATGATATCTACTTCATAAAATTAAATATCGTTAAACTGCAATCAAACTTTATAACATACTGCAAAAATGTGTTAGCCCTGGGTCATCATGAATTTTTCATACAAGCATTGTATGGAATTGAAATTTTCTTTGTCCTATTGGTCTAGAGACGACATACATAGTGACGCCATTCCATAAATTTAGTAACTCGTCGATAAGAGGCTCAATATATACGTTCATATCTTTAGTTTGGTACTTACCTAGTTGAATGAAAATAAACATTACATAAATATTGTAACCATTTTACTGCAATATATATAAATTAATGTACATGACTATTAAATGAAAAAATATGTCATTATGCAAAAAGTAAGACAAATGAGATTCTACTACGTTAAAGAAAATTGATGTAAACAAATACCTAGAACAATCATTGTGAACATTATGTGCTCCCTCTTTATTGACATCCATGGAGGAATATTATTGTTGATAACAAAAATAGGCTACACCAAGTAAATAGATCTTAGCTCTCCAAATGGATTGACACCATCTGCTACCAATGAAATCCTAAGATTACGAGGTTCTTCTTTAAAGTGTGGCCTTTTTTTCTCCATGTCCCTAAATGCAGAACCATCTGCAGGCATTCGAAGAATGTCATCTCCACTTCTATTATCTGCATGGTAATTCATAAATTGCGCTAAGCTTTCACACCTAAATAATCGTTGCATATGTAGAATAATGGGAATATAATGAAGAACCTTGTGATGCACCATTTTTGTTAGTTGATCTGTTCGATATCTACTGATATGAAATTTTGGGCATTCTGTTACAAATTCATGTTGTTTATGATATACAATATGATCATTGGGACATGCATCTATTGCTTGATACTCCATTCCAATATATTTCATAATGGCAGATAAATCTTGGTATGAGTGAGGTAAAATATTTGATGGTGGTAAAAAAAATTCACCTATCAATCTACAAAAAAAAAAAATTGTTAATATAAAGAGTATTAATGGTACATATTTCATCCTTTATTTACTAGTGATGAACTAACAACAAAAATGTATGGAAAAAGATGACATGTATGACATACCTTAACATCTATGAGATTGCTATGTTCGATAAGCCTTTCATAACCCTCAAATTCACTAGCAACAATACAACAGAGAGAAGAGTTGTTTGGGAGACTTCATAAAGGGGCTCGTATGCCTTCTCAAGCACAAGTAAATCATGAACATCATCAAAGTCATCTCGATCATCATGATCAACTATGCCACTAAATGTGTCATGGATCAATGTATTTTTACCATCATCTTCAACTGTGTTTTCTAGTGCATGATCATCTTCTTCCATAGGATCATTAACTTCATCTTTGATATTCATAGCTCCATGTTCCTCCATTTGCAAAACCACATTCTTCAGGCTATGATAATCCATATCATGTGCCCTAGGGCACCCCACCTTTATAATAATGATCGACACAAATAAACCATGATCATGATCAAGTGATTTTTTTAATATATAAAAAATGTTAAAACGATATAAATATTTATAAATTCAATCAATATAAGGACATATAATGAACAATTTACCAATGGATGATAATCATGCCCCCCTTCAACATGACCATGCTGCCTACAATGTTTCTCAGGTGTTGTGATTAAAAGTCTTCTCGTCTTTAAGCCCTTGCAATTATTGCAAGGACAATAACATTTCCCATCACCCTTTCTTTTCAATTTAGCCCACAATATAGCAAGTGTCTCTTCATTTTGTTCTGCACTAATATTATCTGACATTATTTTTCTTTACCATGTTTGAATATTTAGATCTTCAAAAAATATCAAACTCACACTCCAATAATTTTTAATCATAGACATGTAACAAAATCTAATAATTCTAATATTTTGCACCAAAAAAATTCGGCCTATAACCTCCATAAACTTTCACAACTATAGAAAATTCAAGTATAGCAAATTCACAAGTATAGAAAAACATTGTCGCAAGTATAGATAAATTGTCGAACCCACTTTTATTTATTAAAAAAAATTTGTCGACACCTCAAAAAATGCTAACCATATACCCGTCGGCCCACAAATTGATGGAAGGAGATGGTTGACTTTAAGTGTATGTCGAAATAGCGACGAAAATCAAGGAGCGTCACAATTTCGACGAATGTCGGGCATAATTTAAGAAAAAAATTAAAAATTTCACATTAAATACACAGCTACCTGACGATACATCTAATTATACATCTCTTGTCACAAAGTTTCATCATATTTTGCAGTCAAATGAGTTAGTGCTCGTAAGTGATGCTAAGTCTAGTTTGGAATTTATTAAATTATTTTTCTTGAAAGCTTTTAAATTGTTTTTCCAACCAAAATCTCTCTATATTTATGTTGCTTCTAAATAGAAATATATGCTAGGAAATATGCAATTAAACGTATTATGTGAAAATGTATATGCAATTAATATGCAGGGTGCATTAGACCTTTCCTCAACCGTAATTTTTTTTGGATGCTTCAGTAAAGCATAATGCTCATACTTTATGGGGCTATACATTAAAAAAAATATATATATTTGTGATAAAAAAACTACCGCTACATTTATTTACTTTCATTATTCTATTTTAAGATCTGCAAATTTAGTCAAATACGTTATATCTTTTGAGCAGGGTAGTAAGAAGCACCAATTTTTTTCTGAATTGTACATAATTTCACAAGCCAATATAATAAAATGTGCAATAAAACTAGGGAGCATTAAAAGATGGCTCCTCATCCGATGAAACTCTAAAAAGTCTAAGATATGTGTATGGGTGGCTATAAATTAAAATATGCCCCGATGGTTGTAAACACAGACAAAATAAAACAGCGGTAGGTCATAATGTAAAATATTTGAACATCAAAAAATGAAAATGGTTCAAAAAATGAAGAAAAATTCAACGTGCCAAGTTGATATAATTGTATTGCAGTTCCAGTGAACCATTGGTAGTAAAACTCAGGTTGACCATTTTCAAATATGATACACCTTCGGCGTAATAATATCTTATATGGTTTTATCTTTGATCTTATTACGATTGGGTTTTTACACAATTTTATTTATATTGTCTTATAGTTATCTAAAGACATTGTTTTTTTGGTTACTATGTCACCAAAAAGTGTAGACTTTGACACTTTTTGCTCATTTGGACCTTTTCCTATGGACTTTGGACCATTTTTAGCCTTCTTTTACCCCTTTCCAAGCCTTGTGTCGAAGTGTTGTAAGGTGTTGCAAAACATTTTCACACTCTCATAGGCTTGTCATCACTTAATCAACCCTTTATTACGCCAAAATGACCTCTTAACCGTCAGACATGTCCAACTTCAGTTTGTTTTGTGAGACAATCCCGACAAACACAAATAATCACATTTTAATTACCCAAAACTAATGAAAATTGCCCAGGTGGACTAGGTTGCCACCTTGGGTGACCTAGTCCCATGTGGCTTAAAATTCAATTTTAAATTAACTTCTTTCAGGATTTTGGTCTCTAAAACCCTAAGGTCGGCCTATATGGTGTTATTTCGAGAAAATTAGGGCATAACTTGTATAAATAATCCTAGAAACCCTAATTTCTCATTAATCACCACTCATTTTCTCCTCTCACCCTCTCATCCATCACTCTTCTCAAGAAAACTAGGGTTTGGTCATTCCAAGTCAACAAGACATCTTGCTAAAGCATCCATGGGTTGAATCCTCCATTGCTGCAACTCAAGATCATTTATCATGGAAAGGTATTGAATCCATCATTCTATGTTCCATGCTTTCTTACTTTATTTCTTCATTTTATTTGATTATCTACAAAGGGGCTTGACCAAGGCAAGCCCACATACTCTAACAATCAACATTTTTTCTTCTCTTTGTGTGATTTGCAGGTCTTGTACGTAGATTAGGCAAAGAACTAAGGTGGAAGAGTCTTCAAATTTTTTTTGCAAACTCTCTAGGGTTGAAGAAACCCTAGTTGAAGCTTGGAGGACCTCCATAGATCCAATTATGCACTTTCGGGACTAGATAACTAAAGGAGCAGAAAACATAGATAAAAGGCCTCAGATCCCATCTTCTGATTCACAAAAATTCAGAAGAGAACTGGGTCGCCACTTTGGGCACGACCTAGTCCCACTGAAGCTATTTTTTATAAATCTTGGTAGATCTAGAAACCTTTTTGGCAGAAACGGTCTCTGGAACAGTTACCTATGAACCGTTTGTAAAAAAATTCATGTCAACCATTTTCAAATGTGATATGCCTTTCGTGTAATAATATCTTATATTTTTTTACCTTTGATGTTACCACGATTGTTTTTTTTACACAGTTATATATAATGTCTTATAGTTATCTAAATAGATTGTTTTGTTGGTTACTGTGTCACAAATAAGTGGACTTTGAAACTTTTCGCTCATTTGGACATTTTCCTATGGTTTTGGACCATTTTTACCCTTTTTTTACCCCTTTCCAAGCCTTGTGCCAAAGTGTTGTAAGGTTTTGCAAAACATTTTAACACTCTCATAGGCTTGTCATCACTTAATCGACCGTTTATTATGCCAAAATGACCCCTTAATCTTCATACATGTCCAAATTTAGTTTGTTTTGTGTGACAATCCCGACAAACTTAATTAATCACATTTTAATTACCAAAAAATAATGAAAATTGCCCAGGTGGACTAGGTCACCCCCTTGGGTGACCTAGTCCCATGTGGCTTAAAATTAAATTTTCAATTAATTTCTTTCAGGATTTTGGTCTCTAAAACCCTAAGGTCGACCTATATGGTGTTATTTTGAGAAAATTAGGGCATAACTTGTATAAATAATCCTAGAAAGCCTAATTTCTCATTAATCACCACTCATTTTCTCCTCTCACCCTCTCATCGACTACTCTTCTCAAGCAAACTAGGGGTTGGTCATTCCAAGTCAATAATACATCTTGTTGAAGCATCCATGGGTTGAATCCTCCATTGGTGCAACTCAAGATCATTCATGATGGCAAGGTATTGAATCCATCATTCTATGTTTCATGCATTCTTACTTTATTTCTTCATTTGATTTGATTATCTAGAAAGGGGATTGACCAAGGCAAGCCCCCATACTCTAACAATCAACATTTTTTCTTCTTATATTGTGATTTTCAAGTCTTGTACATAGATTAAGCAAAGAACTACGGTTGAAGAGTCTTCAAAAAAAATTCCAAGCTCTCTAGGGTTGAAGAAACCCTAGTTGAAGCTTGGAAGACCTCCATAGATCAAATTCTACACTTTCGGGACTAGATACCTGAAGGAGTAGAAAACATAGACAAAAGGCCTCAAATCCCATCTTTTGATTCATAGAAATTCAAAAGAGAACTAGGTCACCACTTTGGGTGACCTGATCTCACTAAAGCTATTTTTCAGAAATCTTGGTAGATCTGGATACCCTTTTGGTAGAAACGGTCTCCGGAACAGTTACTTGTGAACCCTTGGTAGTAAAAATTAGGTCGACCATTTTCAAATATGATATGCCTTCTGCATAATAATATCTTATATGGTTCGATCTTTGATGTTATTACAATTGGATTTTTTAGACAATGTTATATATAATCTCTTATAGTTATCTAAATAGATTGTTTTGTTGGTTACTATGTCACCAAAAAGTGTAGACTTTGACACTTTTTTCTCATTTGGACCTTTGTCTATGAACTTTGGACCATTTTTAGCCTTTTTTAACCCCTTTCCAAGCCTTGTGTCGAAGTGTTGTAAGGTGTTGCAAAACATTTTCACACTCTCATAGGCTTGTCATCACTTAATCAACCCTTTATTACACCAAAATGACCCCATAATCCTCATACATGTCCAACTTCAGTTTTTTTTGTGAGACAATCCTGAAAAACATAAATAATCACATTTTAATTATCGAAAACTAATGAAAATTGCCCAAGTGGACTAGGTCACCACCTTGGGTGACCTAGTCTCATGTGGCTTAAAATTCAATTTTCAATTAACTTCTTTTGGGATTTTGGTCTTTGAAACCCTAAGGTCAGCTTATATGGTGTTATTTAGAGAAAATTAGGGCATAACTTGTATAAATAATCCTAGAAAGCCTTATTTCTCATTAATCACCACTCATTTTCTCCTCTCACCCTCTCATCCACCACTCTTCTCAAGAAAACTAGGGTTTGGTCATTCCAAGTCAACAAGACATCTTGCTGAAGCATCCATGGGTTGAATCGTCCATTGCTGCAACTCAAGATCATTCATCATGGAAAGGTATTGAATCCATCATTCTATGTTTCATTCTTTCTTAATTTATTTCTTCATTTGATTTGATTATCTACAAAGGGGCTTGACTAAGGAAAGCCCGCATACTCTAACAATTAACATTTTTTCTTCTCTTTGTGTGATTTGCAGGTCTTGTACATAGATTAGGCAAAGAACTAAGGTGGAAGAGTCTTCAAAAAAATATTCAAGCTCTCTAGGGTTGAAGAAACCCTAGTTGAAGCTTGGAAGACCTCCATATATCAGATTCTGCACTTTCGGGACCGAATACTTGAAGGAGCAGAAAACATAGACAAAAGGCCTTAAATCCCATCTTCTGATTCATAGAAATTCAGAAGAAAACTAGGTCGCCACTTTGGGCAACCTAGTCCCACTGAAGCTATTTTTCAAAAATCTTGGTAGATCTGGATACCCTTTTGGCAGAAATGGTCTCTAGAAAAGTTACCTATGAACCGTTGGTAGTAAAAATCAGGTCGACCATTTTCAAATATGATATGCCTTTCACGTAATAATATATTATATGGTTTTATCTTTGATGTTATTATGATTGGTTTTTTTACACAATGTTATATATAATTTCTTATAGTTATCGAAATAAATTGATTTGTTGGTTACTGTGTCGCCAAAAATTGTAGACTTTGACACTTTTCACTCATTTGGACCTTTGCCTATGGAATTTGGACCAATTTTAGCCTCTTTTTACCCCTATTCAAGGCCTTGTGCCGAAGTGTTGTAAGGTGTTACGAAAAAAATTCACACTCTCCTAGGCTTTTCGTCACTTAATCAACCCTTTATTATGCCAAAATGACCCCTTAATCCTCATACATGTCCAACTTCAGTGTGTTTTGTGAGACAATCCCGACAAACATAAATGATCACATTTTAATTACCCAAAACTAATGAAAATTTCCTAGGTGCACTAGGTCACCACCTTGGGCGACCTTGTCCCATGTGACTTAAAATTCAATTTTAAATTAACTTCGTTCACAGTTTTGGTCTCTAAAACTCTAAGGTCGGTCTATATGGTGTTATTTCAAGAAAACATAGGGCAAAACTTGTATAAATAAGCCTAGAAACCTTAATTTATCATTAATCATCATTCATTTTCTCCTCTCACCCTCTCATCCACCACTCTTCTCAAGCAAACTAGGGTTTAGTCATTCGAAGTAAACAAGACATCTTGTTGAAGCATCAAAGGGTTGAATCCTCTATTGTTGAAACTCAAGATCATTCATCATGGCAAGGTATTGAATCCATTATTGTATGTTTCATGCTTTATTACTGTATTTCTTCCTTTGACTTGATTATCTACAAAGGTGCTTGACCAAGACAAGCCCCCATACTCTAACAATCAACATTTCTTCTTCTCTTTGTGTGATTTGCAAGTCTTGTAGGCAGATTAGGCAAAGAAATAAGGTGGAAGAGTCTTCAACAATTTCTACAAGCTCTCTAGCATTGAAGAAACCCTATTTGAAGCTTGAAAGACCTCCATAGATCAAATTTTTCTATTTTTGGGACCAAATACTTGAAGGAATAGAAAACACAGAACAAAGGCCTAAGATCCCATCTTTTGATTCACAATCTAGGTCACCACTTTAGGAGACCTAGTCCCAATGAAGCTATTTTTTATAAAAATATGTAGATCTAGATACCCTTTTGGCATAAATGGGCTCTAGAGCATTTTTTTAGAATTTTCCCGAAGAAGGACTAGATCATCCAACTTGGCACAAGTGTCCCTTTCGGCATCTACATCAAATTCAACAACATTTCTAGCTCGTACAAGGTTCCAATTACACACCCCTTTCGTCTCTAACCTTCTATTTTAGTTTAATGTATATTTCTTATGTTATTTGTATATATTTGCATATCTCAATGTGTATTCAAACATTGTTGTATTTCATAGTTTATTACATTCATGGTTAAATTTAGATTAGCTTTCATTTTTTTAGTTTATTAAATTTAGGGCATAATCACACACACCTCACTTTAAGCCCCTAACCCCATTTGAATGAACACCAAAGCATATCATTAGGTGAAAGAGAGCCATTCTTCGAAAGTTAGCTTCTAGGTGAAAAAACCTACAAGATCATTGGGGAATCCTCATTCCCTATTTCTATATATTTTTGGTGGTTCATTTTGGTGAACCCAACATTCCTACACCGTTCCTCTCTTATTTTTACATCCTTCATTTTCCTAGAATTAGCTTGCATTGCATGTTGCATTAGTGAAGCTGCATTCTAGGGTTTTAAACTTGCATTAGTGAAAGTGCATATAGCTTGCCTTTTTGCATTGCATTTCATTCAAAATTATCAAAATTTTGCATTTTTATCTTTGGTCTGTATCATATAACATAGAAACCACATGTACCTATCAATTTTTTTTGTCAAAACTAAAAAAAAAATCACCAAGAGGACTAAGTCACCACTCTGGGGAACCTAGTCCCTTCAGGCGTCAGAAACTACCCTTTACAGAGCTAAAAAATCTATTTTTAAGCTTTTGTTTTGTGCCCTTACCTATCTATATCAATTGGTTTTGTTTTTGTTACATGTATTTTATTAGAACTAGCTTAAATTATCTCATTTCATGCACTTCTTAGTTTCCATTTTGCATATCCTACATTTCTTTTTCAGATTGTTGCATAGTGTAATAAGACGATTACCTTGTTTTCCATCTAAAAAATAGCATTTCATTCTCTTTTCTCTCCACTTACAATTTTTTATTTTAAAATATGTGGCTTTAATTTAGTTTCAAATGGATGGCATAAATTCAACATTCTTTCTTATGAGTTCAATGTAGATTAAAATAATGGATTCATTAATGAACATGTTAACAAGCAAAACATTGACACAATTGTTAACATTGTGTTACCCCTCGATGAGGACATTTGTGTGGACAATCATAAAAATCATACTTGTGCTTCTCCCTATACCTCTCCTATTAGTGACAATGGTATTTTGGTGACATAAGATACAAGCATTGATGCTCTTTATTATCCCTCTCCTCATCCCCCTTTTCCAAACACTAAACAAAAAAATGATAACATCATAAACAAATTTCTAAACATCCCCTCACCAAGTCTCCCTAACCATGACCCTCAAAATTTTCTATCTCCTAATATCCCTCCTCTATGCAAAGAGTATAGGTTGGTCTTAGAAGATATACCTATTCCAAGTGATGACACTCTTGACCCTCCCTTCCCCAATGCTCCTCCGCTTTGGGAAAATCTATTTGAAAATCATAATGGTCCTTCTCTTGATGCCTTCCCCCTTGTGATGAAGCATGTTATGAACCTCTTCCATGCTCTCCTACTAGGGTGGATAGTGCAGAACAAGAGAATGAGACAATTGACAATCAAATAGGACCATGTCATAATCCTACCTCTCCTCATAATCCCATCATTGATTCTTCCCTTGCTTTTGACAAAGTTGTTTTAGAAGAACCAATCCTTGCATATTCAGAATATGAAGCTTGTAGTTATTCTAAACTCTCTCCTCCTAGGGAGGATATCCTGATGCAAACCAAGGATAACATTGACTCTCCTTCCAAATGGGATGTTAATATTATTCAACCTCAACTCATCCTTTCTGCCCCTTCTAAAACCAAATTCACCATCTCCCCACCTAAGCCTAATGTGTTGGAGCAACTGATTCATAATACCATTTCTCATAGACATTACACCCAAAATAAACCACATTCCCAACCATCAACCTCCACTTCCTTACCTTCATCCCCTCTCATTCTTCTTGTTGCCCCTCACTTGAATTCCCCCATTAGGGAGTATGACCTTGTTAATCAACTAAGGAATACTCCCGCTAAAATATCTTTATGGGATCTTATCCAAGCCTCCCATCACTATCACAAAATGATGTAGGATGCCTTACAAATAATTCTGGTCCCTTCTAATGCACAAACAAATGAAATTGCAGCTATGATCCAAGGCTTAAAGGCTGAAATTGTTTTCCACCAAAGTGAGCTCTCTCCTTTGGAAGTGCAAAACAAATTTGAATCCTTCATGATCATATCTCAATAAAAATGCATAGGGATCAAGAAAAACCTTGTTGATAATGGCTCCACTTTCAATGTGTGTAGTGACAACCTCTTGGATAGGCTCCATATCGATAGATCCACCATCCAACCTTCCTCCTTCTATCTCATTGGATTTGACAGTAAAGGAAAAAAGATGCTTGGTGTGATCACTTTGCCTTTCACCATTGGAATGGCCACATTAGGCATGTTGATCCATGTTATGCCTAATGATATTTAATCTAACCTCATCTTAGGTAGGCCATGGATTCATGCAATGAATGGTTTGCCTTCCACACTTCATCGAAAGATGAAGTATATCTACAACAACAAAGTGTACACACTTGACATTGATCCTAAACCTGATAGTGTCTTACACCTTGAGAAAAACAAATCCAAACCCTTCAGCACTACACCCACCAAACAAGTGGAACCCATTCAACCAAATTCCTTAGATGATGATTGGGGTTCCCTAACCTTCACCCCACCTTTACTAGTTGACTCCAAGTATACAACCAAAGAATATACAAAGGGAAACACAGTCTTGTTAACACAAGACTCAAACAATCCTTCACAAGCATCCACCTCAACTACTTTAGCCACCAATGCAAACAATGAACCCTCACCCAATCCAAACAAGCTGAAAAATATCAATGGAAAAGGTTATGAGATCATGAAACAACTTGGCTATAGTGGAAAAGGTTGTGGTGCTAATGAAAAAGGTATCTGCAACCCTATCAAGCCTCATATGCAAACAACCGATCATGGTCTTGGGTTATGTCCTTTCATCAAAATCGTCAAACCTTCCAACCACAAAATTACAATCCCAACCCATTCCTCTCACCCAACCTTCACAAGTGATCCTTTGACACCAACAAAGGACTATTTTATTAATGCCCATGTCATCTCACAACCTCCTCTTGATTCATATTTTACACACTCCTCCAAAGGAGTCTATAAATTCTCACAATCTATAGAGCCTTGTGTAGGTATGGCATCCCATCCTAAGCAAGATGCCTCCTTTTTTCCAACCCAAGGATCACCTTCTACCCTTTCTTAAGAGGGTATCTTGTTGAGACTCCTCCAAGATCACTTGATATCCCTTCCTCCCCAAACTCGAAATAAATGTTTCAACAAAAATTCCTTTTGTGCTTACTAATGAGTTCATGGTCACTCCACTAATCAGTGTAAGGCCCTGAGTAGTAGAATCCAACATATTAAGGATTTTGGTGCTCTCCCTTATGTGAGGAAACCTTATTCCTCTTATTGATACAAATTTTCACTCTCCCTTACATTTCCTCAATCCACTTGGCTCACTCTTGTCCTGCACTAAGTGGAGGAAAGGGGTTAGTTAGCCCTTTCCCTCGTATGTCACTTGTCGTTGTCTCTTTTGTCTTGTCATTACCTTTTCATGAACATTTAAGATCAAGCTTGGGATGCGGATGAAATATATTAATTTGTCTCACATGTGACATACACCCCCTCTCATGATGCAGCTTTTCAGAAACATATGACTCGGCATAAGGCTTTCCGAACAAGCTCTCATGTCCCTTTCGTCTTCTAATTTAAATAAATTTCTCATAGTACGATGTTTCACAATTCATTTAAAGTGAGGGAATACATCACCACTCACATTTCACTATGGAATCTTCTTTTTCTTGCGATTCCTTCTCTTGAAAACATTAGGTACAATGTTGCTCAGGATGATATATTTGAATTTTTTGTCTTTTTCATACAACATGATTCTTTTCTCTCTTGTATAGAAGATGAGTCCACTTGCATCTTTTCCTCTCTGCACATGATGTTTCTTAGGATTGAGACATCACACGAACAAAGGAAAAATCCCTTTGAACATTCTTTACACCATCAATCATCTTTCCTTTTGTGGTGCCTTACCAAAGTTATCACGAGGTATAACTTTTCTATCGCTAAGCGGGAAGCCCAGAAAGTGGCATGACTTGCCCCATAGCCACCTTTGTGAGTACATACCAACTATGTGTATGTTTCTCACCTTTTGAGAAAAATCACCCTCCATATGACCTAATGTTCTATGGCCCTAGAGTGAGCACATCTTGTCACCTTTCTCTTTCTTCAAGTTCTTGTCATTGTATGCTCATGTATCTCATCTTGCTGCAATGTGTTCACCCTTGAATGTCTTTTGCATTGATGTCAAGTTTAATTAGAGTCTCAAATCCTTGGGGGCTTGACCACCTCCTTCATCTTTCTCTTTCTTCTTCTTTGTCATTCTTCACTATCTTCATTGGGCTACTTTAGTGTGATTTTGAAGCAATTTCATCCTCTCACTAAAGTGGGGGCTAAATTTGTCGCCAAAAAGTGTAGAGTTTGACACTTTTCACTCATGTTAACCATATTTAGCCTCTTTTTACCCCTTTCCAAGCGTTCTTCCGAAGTGTTGTAAGGTGTTGCAAAAAAAATTCACACTCTCCTAGGCTTGTCATCACTTAATCAACCCTTTATTATGCCAAAATGACCCCTTAATCATCATACATGTCCAAATTTTGTGTGTTTTGTGAGACAATCCTAAAAAACATAAATAATCACATTTTAGTTACCGAAAACTAACAAAAATTTCCTAGGTGGACTACATCACCACCTTGGGTGACCTAGTCCCATGTGGCTTAAAATTAAATTTTAAATTAACTTCTTTCGGGATTTTGGTCTCTAAAACCCTAAAGTCAGCCTATATGGTGTTATTTCGGGAAAATTAGGGCATAAATTGTATAAATAAGCCTAAAAACTCTAATTTCTCATTAATCGCCACTCATTTTCTCCTCTCACTCTCTCATCCACCACTCTTCTCAAGAAAACTAGGGTTTGGTCATTCCAAGTCAACAAGACATCTTGTTGAAGCATCCTTGGGTTGAATCCTCCATTGCTACAACTCAAGATCATTCATCATGGAAATGTATTGAATCCATCATTCTATGTTTCATGCTTTCTTACTTTATTTCTTCAATTGATTTGATTATCTGCAAAGGGGCCTAACCCAGGCAAGCCCCCATACTCTAACAATCAAATTTCTTGTTCTCTTTGTGTGATTTGCACGTCTTGTAGGAAAATTAGGCAAAGAACTAAGGTAGAAGATTATTCAACAATTTGTCCATGCTCTCTAGGGTTGAAGAAACCCTAGTTGAAGCTTAGAAGACCACCATAGATCAGATTTTACACTTTGGGGACCAGATAGCTGAAGGAATAGAAAACACAAACAACAGGCCCCATATCCCATCTTTTCATTCACAAAAATTCAGAAGATGACTAGGTCGCCACTTTAGGTGACCTAGTCCTAGTGAAGGTTTTATTCAGAAATCAAGGTAGATATGGATATTGTTTTTGCAAAAACGGGCTTTAGAGCAGTTTTCCAAAATTTTCTCGAAGAAGGACTAGATCACCCAACTTGGCACAAGTGTTCCTTTCAACAACATTTCTAGCTCCTACAAGGTTCCAAGTACACATCCCTTTCGTCTCTAACCTTTTGTTTTTAGTTTAATGTATATTTCTTAGGTTATTTGTATATATTTTTATATCTCAATTTGTATTCAAACATAGTTGTATTTCATAGTTTAATACATTCATAGTTACATTTAGATTAGCTTTCATTTTCCAGTTTATTACATTTAGGGCACAATTACACACACCTCACATTAAGCCCCTAACCCCCTTTGAATGAACACCAAATCATATCATTAGGTGAAAGAGGGCCATTCTCCAAAAGTTAGCTTTTAGGTGAAAAACCCTACAAGCTCGTTGGGGAATCTTCTTTCCCTATTTGTATATTTTTTTGGTGGTTCAATTACTAAAAAATTACATGTGAAAAGTATAGAACATTATTGTCTAGGATATTATCTAAGACGTTATTTATAATTTCTTATAGTCTTATTGTTCTCTAAATAAGTTTCTATGTTGTTTACTAACAATTTACATGTGATAAGTATATAACGTTATTTCCTAGGTGAACCACAAATTTTAGGTGTAAAAGGGGGTTCCCCAATAGGCTCCTAGGGTTTCCACCTAGAAGAAAGCGGATTTATTTTACACACTAAAACTTGGAGCTCATTCAAATTAATTGTTAAGTGTGATTGAATTGTAACTAAATATAATTCTTTAAACACAATGAACTAAAGATGCTAAACTAATGAAATGTACATTGTTTTAAAACACATGACAATATGCAAAATGATAGAATAAGGACTCTACAAGATAATAGAGAAGAAAATACAAGTGCACCTAGAAATTGATGAGGACTGAAGTGGAGATTGTAGAGTTCTCTAAAAATATAGAAAATCTAGTTTTTATGCCCACTAGGACACTTATGCCAAGCTGGGTGACTTAGTCCCAATTCTGGTAAACTGCTTCGGGCTCCATTCCAACCAACTAGGTGCCCAAATATTCAAAAATCCCTAATAGAATTATGCAGTGGGACTAAGTCACCACTATTGGTTACTTAGTCCACTCCTTCTTTTCTAAGAATTTGGTAGTGGAAACTGAATCCTATAGTCTGTAATCTTCTTTCTCACTGAAATCTAGGTCAAGATCCACAAAATCACATACAAAATAGAATATATTTTGGTTTCTAATGTGGGGTTTGCCCTGGTCAAACCCCTATTTGGTATTTAAACTTTGAAAGAGGTAAGAAATATGCATAAACCCTAGCCCTAAGTGTGTCTAGAACTAGGAAAATCTGAAGTAAAGAAAAACCATATTCTAATGTGCTAGAATACGATGCATAAATGAGATTTGGATGATGCAAGACTTCAATCCAAGAAACCCTACAACATTACAAATGAATGCAAATGGAATGCAAACCTTAAATCTAAAGATAAAGAGAAAATGGAAAATGAAATCACTTTGAAAACAAGTCTTTAGATGTGATTTGATGGCTAGTTGCATCTCCTCAACCTAGATTTATGCATGATTCTCCATAGAAATCCATAATCAACCCTTTGCAATGTGAGATCTTGAATAGGAAGTGAGCTTGAAGACCTGCAAAAATCCTAGTTTTCTACCCTAAGCTTTAACTTTTGTTGTAGAAAGAGAAATGAATCTTCTTGTGGAAGATGTTAAATACTTGATTCTTGAGTGTGCTCGTGAAGAAAATGGCTAAAAGTCTTTAACAATTACCTAAAAAACAAGTATTTATAAGCAACAATACCTAATTCTGGGTTATTTTGGCCTAAGAGGCCGAAACCCATCAGGAATGTTTAGCAAACCGAATATTTTCCCGCTAAAAAATGCAAATAACCCTAAAAGGGACTAAGTCGCCACCTTGGGCGACTTAGTCACACTAGGAGTTTTTGAGGTGGGATTTGTGATATTTGAGTATTTTTAATGCTGCTCGCTAGGACTTGTATGATTTCTTAGGTGAAATAGGTCTCAAAGTCATAGATAATGAGTCTTAGGGGACTATAAATGTTATTTTAGGAGGGTGATTGATGCAAGCATGTCTAAAGTAGGACCAAATTAGGTACAAAATTTTCCTTTTCTTCAAAGGTATAAAATTTTTGGTGACACATTTAGCCCCCACTTTAACACCCATATGAATCTACGTGCATATGTAAGCTAAAGGACTCCAAAACATGCACTTTGTTTTCATAAAAGGACACTCATTCAAAGGCAAGAGAATGAAGCCCTCGGTGTAGTTATCTACAAAACCACAATATTAGGAACCACATCCTACAACAAAAACTCTTAGTATTCCAAAAATTCTCTTATTGAGTTCATACTGATCAAATTTGAGGGTAGATGTATGCCCCCTATCAAGATTTTGCTTGGTTTATGGACGTGGAATCAAGGTAGCAATCTAGCCACATCGAATGAGGACACACATATCAGAGGGAATTTCCAAGTACCAAGCCACATAATGATAGGTGATTGATGATTTAGGGTGTGGAAACACAATTTTGACACAACAAATGACATCAAAAACAAAGTTCACTAGCACCCATAATGTTGTTTTGAAGGAAAAGCACTCTAATATGTCAATGATAGTAAAAGTACAAATGTGCTTACATGAATAGGAGAAAGTGTAAAAATAATGAAAATGATATAATTTTTCACTTGTTCATTTTACCTTGTTGTAGCTTGAGAGTGATGAGGAGATAATGAAATAGTGCTTACACCTATGAGACTTGATGTGTTCTGTGACTAGGTGGCATGCAGTGAGCGACCATGAGGTGAGTCGATTCAACCATCTGTGCTTTGTGATTTTTCAATTATGGAATGATTTATATGAATATCTAGGTTAATTTAGGATCTTTGAATTTTTTTTTGCAAAGTGTCCCCTTTTCTAGCGAAGTGTCCCTTTTGTTTGTAAACTGTCCCTTTTGTTCACAAATTGTCTCGTTTCTTTGTGAAGTGTCCCAAAAGGGTTCTAAAGTGTCTAGGGCCTTATAAAAAGTACACTAGAACAACATTCACACACTTGCATGGTGAATTAGAGTAAAATTTGAGATATTAGATGATTCAGAGAGCATATTTGGATGTTCTTAATAGGTACCCACCCATTCACGACAACGTCTAGGTGGGAGACAACTAAACTTTTTGAGAGATCTAGCCCTCGCTTTGTCAATAGTAGACAGAGAATTTGTAGGAGGTGGGGATCTACTGAGCGTACCTCATGCCCTCCATGAGGTACCATGATGTGATGTTGATGGAATTGTGTGAGGGATGGAATGCAGATACGTGCACATTCCATCTTCCTACTGGAGAGATGATATTCATACTAGAGGATGTGCACCAAATACTCTAAGCTCCTATTTGGGGGGAGTGGGTGTCCTTATAGAGGGACCATACCTTTCATGAGTAGTGGGAAGATATGCAGTATTTCCTTGATGGACTAGTTCATGATGAGAGGGTGTCAGGATGGATTGACCTAGTGTTGTTACTTTATTCATGAGCACTAGTGGTTAGATGAATTATGATGCATATCGTCGCATTGGTACTCCTTCTAGATGGACAAGAAATACAACTTGAGGGCAGTATCGAGCATCTGATATGGGGTATGGCAGAGTAGAGGACAATATATGCTTGGGGATGTTGCATCCTTGCACACTTGGACTATGATTTGGGGCGGTTTGTATTTTGGGAGGTAGATAGTATAGTGAACTGCACGCTTCTACAGGTGTGGTGCCTAGAGCACATCACATACACGAGGCCTACTGGCTTCCCGTGTCGAACAACATTTGGGTATCCTTTGGCTTTCGACTATCCTCTACAATGGTTATGGAAGTATGGATATTTGCACTTTTAGAGAGCGAGGTTCGATTGAGTAGAGGAGGATGAGATCTTATGGACAAGAATAAATTTAAGAAAACCCCCCCTTAGTGAAGGTGTAAAATCCTGGTGAATCTTTCCTTTTAGTTGAAAAAACTAGTAATTTTCCCTAGCGAATCTTATGCACATTATTAAAAAAATTGTAAAATCCTGGCAAATCTTAAATAATTGGTAAAAATAAATAATCGCAGTGGTGAATCTTAGTGAATAATCACTAAAACGATTAATTATAATGGAAAATCTCTCCTTTAAAAATTTGCATAGTTGGTCAGCGCAATTCACCCATTTTTTAATATTGAAGTAGGGGCCTGGAGGCGGCAGCCACCGACGGGGTCAAAGGGGCAAAGCCCCCTTGTGGAGGTCGAATTTTACCATCTATTAGCTTTTAAATCGGATGACTGCAAGTTCATTCCATCAAGGAATATCAGCGTAAGTGAGCATCATCAGTGGGACACTTAGGGATGTCCCTCTGATACAATGATGATGACGTATGTCATGAACTATTGGCAACAGTGAATGATGGAGATCAAATTTCGGGCCTCAACAACCTTTTTAAATGGCACATGCATATAAAGTCACAGAATTGACTTGCATCCATTCGAGTAGAAAGCTAATCGATGACAATAAATAAAAACCTATTCAAAGATAAAATATCCCTAAAATGAAAAGGTAAATTATTACTGGGTATGTGCAAGATAATGATGGGCCAAAAAGTGGCGATATCTAAGTGATATGATGGCCCATGTGGCTAACGACTCTTTCTTACCCAAAATTGATGAAACAAAAAGGGTTTTTAAAGGAGATTCTTAGATTTCCAACAATATAAATTATTCTTTACTTTGAATTTAATAAATAATTAGTATATATTTTCTATTTGAATCACGACTAAAGTCCCGATTGATTGGCTGATTGAAAAAAATCTATAGCTTTCAAACAGTATGACATTTTTTGAATCCAAAACATGTGTCACGTTCTATGCTTCACATGTAATATAGGATTAAAAAAATAAAATAAAATTATGAAGTTTTGACCAAGTTAAGGTGGTCAGACATACAAGTTTTTTTAAAAGTTGTAATAAAAAATTCATAGTTAATTATTTACTTAGAAAAAAAATTACAAAAAAATATGCATCACATCAGGAAATGAGTCCCCTACTTATATCTAAAATCTTATAAAAAAATATTATAATTTTATTGTGGTTAGGGTGGTAAGACAGACACCTACTTCCTATTTTTTCCCTGAAATTTAAGTACTATTGCATTGAAATTTCAAATTTTCACTAAATAGATTTTTTTTTTAAAATAATAAACCTAGTAGTTTAGAAACTACATTCAATTTTCTAAAGATTCTATTCTTACATATTTTTGAAATAATATAGATAACTTATTCAAACATTTACATCAAGTTTCCTAACTCTGATTTTCTAAATTTTATTGCCACTTAAGGGCCTATTTTTTCCATGATGATCTTGCACATATCCTATTAGTGGTGATATTTCCCAAAACTTAATTTTGGGAATATCAAATTAATGGAAAATATAATTAATATCTGTAATTACAGTATAAACTACTGGAAAATTAGTTTCAATGATGCATTGTTTAAAAAATAATACATTGGTGAATTAATTGAGAAAAAAATATCTTTTTGTAAAAGCCTTGCGATTCAACATCCTTTCTATCTTATTATTCGCCATTTTTGGATGTCCCGATTTAAAATATTTGCCACTAAATTTCTCCCTACTTATGGAGACCTTATCAACTTGTACTTTAGTGGCCAAACTACACAACACAGATGAGGAGACTTTAGTTTGATAGATTTGTGGTTTGTCGGCATGATCACATAGTACATACTTTCTACTATGACCGAGTCATGCATTAGTTTAGGAAGATTTAGAGACCACCTAGGGAACGATCATCTTTCAAGAGGTCAGTGTAGAGTGCTCGAAGGCTAGGTGATACAACATAGTTCAATTTGGATGATGTGGTCGAGAGTGACTTCGATTATTCTAGTCATGATCAGTCACCGATCTCTGATGCAGATGATGTTTGTGCCACATGGGATCATGAGGAGTGGTGGATAGTATCATGACCAACTCCTATTTTTCTAATTGATGAGCCCGTAGGAGATGTAGGACCATTTCTAGATGAGGGAGATGAGAGAGAGGATAGAGCTGAAGAGACATGCTAAAGGGTTGCCGACATATTTATTGACATTATTGATGAGGAGTATGATGAGGATGCATATCCAGACTATGATGGACAAGAGAGAGAGGAGGAGGATGTGGAGGACCAGGAGGAGGATGAGGATGAGTAGCCACCCCTAAGTGAGAATGATGAGGCAACAGGTGAGGACTGACATGAATGGGGAGAGACCTCACCCATTCGTATGACTAGATCTCGAGCAGTGGTAGTAGCAGGAACTAATAATCATAGTCGAGGAGATGCTAGCACAACATCCATGCCCCTTGTATAAGATGAGGTAGATATTTCTTATCCAATTGGAGATATAGGTGATGATATTTAATTTGATGCATGTATTTTGTTCTTTTTATGTATCACTTTATTAATTTATATATATATATATCATGATGTGTACTCATTATAATTTTTTATATTCTGCAAGGCCCATGGAGGATTGATGAGATCTATACCGTTAGGAAAATACAAAGATAGTGCCAACATCTACCGATGAGGAGGAGATGGACTCACATTATGTGCCCCCACCTATTGTTGAGCGATGTCCAGAGTCACTTAGACCATTTGTGAGACTACGAGTAGCATATGAGAGCTTGAGGAGATGATTTCATTGAGCTGAGACTGCAGCTAAGGCACAAACATTGAGGAATCCAACAAATTTTGAGAGATTAGAGATAGAGGTGACACAACTACAGATAGAGAGGGATCAAATAGAAGCAGAGCATTGGGTGGCCCTTGTGCAGATGGAGGGAATGTCGTTTGTGATCAAATTGAATGGATCATGATCATGATCATGCATAACCATCTCCCGATGTCTGGCTATGGATGCAGCATGAGTACCAAATCCTAAGGGATATGGTAATCATAGTTTTTACTGACATTGTATATTTTGATGACATGTACATAAAACTTTTGATATATATATATATGAGCATTTTGATGTTATGTATTTTGTTTTAATGTATGAATGTTAAATGACAATGTGATTAATTAAAGATCCTTTATAAGACTACTTAATTAATGGCTTCATGATTTAACAAAGATTATGTGATCTTCATAAAAACTCACTAGAGTTTCTTTTAGATAGAACATAAAGACTAAGTATTTATGTAGTTATGATATAAAGTAACATAAAACACAAGAGAAATTTTGAATAGTATGAAACATAAAGAAAATATAAAGAATAAATTAAATAATCACTTTAGTGTTCAAGACACATACATAACTATTTGTTAAGAACAAAGCAATGGGAAAGCATATAGGATATAATCCAGTAGCTCAGACAACACTTCTTTATAATTCATCCCTTTGAAAGGAGACTAGACATAATACCAATGCAAATGCATGCCATTAATAAGGTCTTTAAGAGGAATTCCATCTCGCTCTATTAGTGTCTAAGCACCAGATCCATAATTTGTATTGACCACATAGGGGCCTAACCAATTAGGACTAAAATTGTCTTTTTCAACGTAATCAATAGTAGTGTTCCTTTGATTTTCATATAAAACTAAATCACCCTTGTTAAATTTCTAAGGGATGACATCAGTATCATGTTTGTGTTGTAATTATTTAGTGTAAGCTTGAAGATGCTTGAGAGCTTTAATGCACTTTTCATCAAGCATTTCAAGTTGATGTAATCATAATTGTGTATAGGTGTCATTATTGACAAGACCTTGGAATGCAATCCGCAATGTGGGGATTTCTAACTCTAAAGGTATGATATCTTCAATACCATAGACAAGGTTGAAAGGTGTATTTTCTATAGAAGAGCGAATACTTGTGCAATAGGCCCATAACACATATTGTAGTTGTGTGTGCTAATATTTTTTATTAAGATTAATAGTTTTATGAAGGATTTGTTCAAGTATTTTGTTAGTGCTTTCAACTTGGCCATTAGATTGTGGGTAGTAAGGTGTTGAAAAGTGATGTTGAATATGAGAGGTCTCTAGGAACTACTTCACATCATTTTTTTAAAAATGGTTTTCCATTGTTCGAATCTAATGCGGAAGGGAGTCCACAAAGAGTGATGATGTGTTCCAATAAGAAATGACATATCACATCAGCAGTTGTGGACCGGATAGGAATAGCTTTGACCCATTTGGTGAAATAATCAGTGGATATAATGATAAACATATGTCTAGCGAAAGAGGGTGGTGAATTTTTTCTAATTAGATCCAATCCCCACAAAGAGAACGACCAAATAGGGATTTGGGCATGGAGCTCAGAAGCAGGAGAATCTATGTTATTGGCATTTATGACATCGCTTCACATAAACATAACAATCTTTTTCCATAATTTTCCAATAGTAACCCATGCGAAGGAGTTTTTGAACTAAGGTTTTTCCTCCAAAATGACCTCCACAAGTGCCAGAATGGGCTTGTTTGAGGGAAACATGAGTGTTTGAATCCTTGAGACATCACAAGAGAATTTCGTCAGAGGATCTTCTATACAATATATAAAAAAGGATTATGTACTTAGTGGCTAACTTCTTTAGGTGAATGCATGTGTTTCTAGTTGTAGGATCGAGAATGGTACCATCTTTTAAATAGTTATATATGGCATCATACCATTCACATGAATTATTCGGAAATGTTGGGAGTACATCATCAGATTTATCCTTGATGGAGAGTTTCATGATTGGGTGGATGGTAAACATTGAAGGGAAAAACATGCATGGATCTAGAGACCCAACAGTGTGGAATACATTCCCTTAACACTAATACAACAGAGGAGTAAAGTGTGAACAACAAACTATAGCTTCTAAAAAACTACTTGAGATGAATACATCAAGTAAAATAAATATTACACAAAGAAGAGTATACATAGATTGACACAAGATATACGTGGGAAAACCTTTTAAGGTAAAAAACCCACCACACAAAGTCAAACTTATTGTATTACAGTAACAAAATAGTTACATACAAAGATTCAGTCTTCTCTCTTCAGCTCACAGGAACCATACAAAATTATGCTTTTTTACACCACTCTGTTTTTCTTACTGTTACAATGTTCTTATATCAAGAAGCATATAGTTCGAACTATCACAGTTAGCCACTGATCTTAGGTACAAAATCATGTCAGAATTCATTTGCACCACATCTCTACCCATACCGATTTCATTACATCGATCCACCCAGGCATTAAAGACATTACCCAAATCGGGTCCAATTCGCCACCCTGAATCGACCTGCAATAACTATTGCTAAGACTTTTGGCCTCTAGCCAATAATTGACTGACACTGAGCCATGTGTTCTCCTGGTATTCACTGTTGAGCTCTAACCCGTGTCCAACTCGGTCAAACTAGGTCGCCGAGATCACCAAGCTCTACCACAGACTTTATTGTGCTACCGCGGTCCACCCGAGCTCCTACGGTATGGCGGTAAGCCTATCGATCCGCCATTCAGTTTAGCACGTTACCGCGACTATCTTGAGCACACCCGACGGTAACGCAGTAACCGGCTGAGCAGACCACTAGCAGTCTTACCGCGGCCACAACGGTCAGGCCTTAGACAAGCCGCAGTACCGCGATAACTGCCAGCCAGACCGCTAGCGGTCTTATCATGGCCACCACGGTCGGCCTCATGGCTGGCCGCGGTACCACGATAACTGCCAGGCCAGCCATAGGTGGCTTTACTGCGGCCACCGCGATTAGCCCTTTGTCTGGCCATGGTACTGTGGTAACTACCAGGCCTGTCAGCACCCAAGCAAACCGTAGCCGCCGCGGTAAAGCGGTAAGGGGTAGAAATTAAAAATTTCCATGCCAAGACATTAAGGGTGGGGCTTGAAGCTGGAAGTTGAGACATAATTTCTCAACAAGCTCCCACTTGGCGAACACTTCTAGCCAACCCCAAAGCAACAAAAAATTACTGTCTGTCATAGGCCCCAAGGCCCATTGATTTTGAGCACAATCTGAACTTGCCTGTACTCACAGGCTTTGTCAAAGTGTCTGCAAAATTCTTCAAAGTGTCTACCTTTTCTAGACTGACTCTACCATCTTCAACCATATCCCTCACAAAGTGATACTGCACATCAATGTGCTTGGTCCTGGCATGAAAGGTCAGATTCTTTACCAAAGAAATGGCACTTTGACTATCACAGCAAATTTTAATCTGCCCAACATCAAATCCAATGTCTGAACACAAATGCCTCAGCCAAATAGCTTCTTTGCAGGCATGAGTTGCAGCCATGTACTCTACCTCTGTCGTGGATAAAGCAACTATTGCTTGTCGCTTGCTCATCCAACTGATAGCTCCACCATTAAGCATGAAAGTGTATCCACCGGTGGATCGCCTACTGTCAATGTCCCCTACCCAATCTGAATCAACATAACCTTGGATGCTAAGAGATCTCTGTGAAGCAACCATATTGCCATGGTAACACAATGCAAAGTCTGAAGTCCCCTTCAAATACCTCAAAACTCTCTTCACAGCATCCCAATGTGATCTTCCTGGATTTTCCATAAATTGACTTAGAATTCCCACTGCTTGGGCAATGTCTAGTCTTGTACAGACCATAGCATACATCAAACTACCAACAACATTTGCATAAGGCACACTAGTCATGTCCTGCATCTCTGTAGTAGACTTTGGACAGTCATCAATTGACAATTTAGTTCCATGCATGATAGGAACAACAAGCTGCTTGCAGTCCTCCATGCTAAACCTCTCCAGAACTGTCTTCACATACTTACTCTGACTGACCCAAAGCTTTCTCCTTGTTCTGTCCCTAGTAATCTCCATTCCAAGAATGTACCTGGCTACACCAAGATCTTTCATCTCAAAATTTGCAGACAACTGAGATTTAAGGTCAGAAATCATAGTCTTGCTATTTCCAATAAATAACATATCATCCACATACAGGGTGATAACAAGCACACGATCATTCTCAGATTTAAAATAAATACGATGATCAGATTTTGATCTCACAAACCCAATTGACAACACAAATGTGTCAAATTTCTGGTACCACATTCTAGGAGATTGTTTTAAATCATAGAGAGATTTATTTAACTTGCAAACCATATTTTGTTTACCTATTTCAACAAAATGCTCAGGCTAGGACATGTAAATTTCTTCTTCCAGCTCACCATGGAGAAATGTTGTCTTCACATCCATTTGCTCAATTTCAAAATCATATACAGCTGCTAAAGACAAAATAAATATGATGGATGTCAGCTTTGCTATAGGGTAAAATATCTCTCCATAATCTATTCCCTCTATTTGAGAAAAACCTTTTGCAACCAATCTAGCCTTGTACTTCTCAACACTGCCATCAAGTCTTGTCTTCTTTTTGAATATCCACTTACGGCCAACAGGCTTTCACCCTTTAGGTAGTGGTACCAAATTCTAGCTATCATTCTTTTCCAAAGAATCCATTTCTTCATTCATGGCTTCCAGCCAAGACTTAGAATCAACCATGCTGATTGCTTCTTTTACAGTCCTAGGCTCATCATTGCTAGTAATTAAAGCATAGACACAGTTTGAATCTAGCATAGAAAAACCATACCTATCAGGTTGCCTTTTTTCTCGAGTTGATCTTCTCACAGGTTGAGGTTGATCTTCATTATCAGAACTTCCAGAGCTGCTTGAGCTCTCCTCAGTCTCAGGAACACCATGCAGCTCTTCCTTTTCTGGAGTTTGGGGAATCTCAACTGCATCCTTCTTCTTGTCAATCTGATTTGTCTCAAGTTGTTGATCACTAACTGAAGGTTTTATCTCATGAAATATCACACTTCTTCTATACAAAACCTTCTCAGTAATAGGGTTCCAAACCTTGTATCTCTTCACACCAACTCCATAGCCGATGAGAATGTTGGTGTTTAAAATCCACATAGAGACTGCAGATCTCTAAGAGGTAGCTAACCCCTATCAAGGATAACTACAAAGACTAGTGGCCAAATGACAAGATTTAGTCAAAGACTGACATCTCCTACACTTCTGGCTCTGCAAGACCAAGGTGGCTATACCTATACAATTTTTAAAACTTAATTCAACCATACACACTAACATTGCTTTTTATAGCAGATAATTTCCAATGCAAATACACTAAGGGAAGCATTGACTACCTGAAATTTGGCTAAATTGTCAGCAACTCAACCCTCTCTTAACCATTGGAAAGCAGGACACACAATAACATAGTAAGATTTAAAATGATTTTGCAATTAATATTCTTTCTAAGATGCACAAAACCGCATAAAAAGATCAATGCCTCTTCTGGGCCATGGAGTCAAACACATAAAATAAATTGTCCAGCAAACAGTCTTCAACCAATGGATTAAACTTGTTGATGCTTTGCATCAACTGTTAGTGTCTTACACTAACAATCCCTCTCTTGATATCAATGAGATTCTCATTATTATATCCCATCTGCACACCTGGAATCATAATCACCTGTTCAAAGTATTCTAACCATTTCTTTGAAACAGAACAGTGAACAGACAAAATAATCTCATAAAACTTGAGAAGATAAACTCAAAGACACTTTGTATTATTGAATTTATATGACTGAAAGTGTACAAATATGGAGACAATCTGATGACATTCATGAAAGTGGAAGCACTTCATGATATCAAAAGCATAAACTAGTTGTATTCACTCTTGAATTCATTAAATTGCAGCTTATAGACTCAAACATTGACTCAAAAAATACCAATTACTATCTACACAATTCAATACAAAATTTAGAGCCTTCTCAGAACTGATTTTAGAGCTCTAATCCTAGAACCCTTTACAATGAGAGAATGATAGAATATATAGAAGAAGCCCCAAATTTGATCAACAATTGCCATCTGGAATCTTCATTCACCGTTGATCAATAAAATATCTTCTCCTTTTCCTTGCAGCAACAAACATTCTCTCAAACAACATCTACTCATGATTGCCCAGCAACATAAAATCTGCCCATGTGGAGATTCCTCTTGTTTCATTCAGCTGCTCAAAATATCTCCGGTGCACAAATTGCTTCCATTTTCTGTTATTTATTTGCTGCAGCAATACTTTGGCAAAAGTGAACTTTCACCTCCAAAGTGAATAAATTCACTTTATAAGTTCTCCATTTTTTAAAATTTATGCATGGGGCAATTATAATTCCAATGTTTTGTTATTTAAAATAAAACCACACTCGATATTTCAAATATTTTACCATTGCTCAATGTTTGAAATTTTTATTTTAAAACATTTACCCCCCTGATTAAACTAATATTCACCATATTATCAGTGAATAAAATTATTCACTCTATGCAGCATAAAATGATTAATAAAATCAATTTCGAGTGAATATTATTTTCCCAGTTACACTATGGAGTAAACTATAAAAATTTTACCTATACCCTTAAAATTTCTCGTGGGCCCCACCGTCGGTTTGGAAACTATGCAAAAATTACAATTTAAAATTTTAAAATTTTGAGCTCCTCCCATGATCGCACACCCTGCAGCAATTTTGCCGACGTCATTGGCATTCTCGAGAGGTCCGCGAGAATTCCCTAATCCTGTATTTTTCATAGTGTTTGCAACCCCCGTGCTCATTTTTCATGGCCGTAGGTCCCTGTGGTCTGGCTTTTCCACATTGGCTGCGCCTTCCATGGCTACTCGCAGGCCTCCATCTTCTTTCCTATGCTTGGCGTGGCCGCGGGCATTACCCTTCACCTGTTACATTGGCTGATGTGCGCATTTTATTTGGGCTGGTGCGAGCTCCATGACTTTGCCAGCGCACACCCTCTTCACTAGTTTGTAGTTCCCTCCATGCGTGGTTCTCCCACCGTTCTCTGGCGGGCATCCCTTCCGGCGGTTCTCTCCTCATGGGCGCGGGCCTTCCTTGTTCCTCAAGCCACACCTCCTCCTGTTGTTCACTGTATGTGGGCCTCTTCATCTAGTGCTTCTTCTTTCTACTTGCAGATGGTGTGGGTTTTCCCCTTATCCACTTCACAGGCCGCGCCCCACTCTTTCCTCTCTGGCCATTCACGGGTCTCTTTGTTCTTCATTTGCTGGCTTTTCCTTTCAGAGCTTCTAAGTACACGATGCATGATAACATGTCAGCCAATCTTCATTTCCTTTGAAAACTCTAAGGCGTTGTCAACAGATCACTCTGTACGCATCATGCAATCATAGCATCCCATGAGACCTCATTACCTTGAGGCACCCTGTCAAATGGTTGACGTGCCAATGCCCATGTCCCTTCATCCATGATAGTATCCATTACAGTGACCTCCTCTTAGTGCAGATCAGTCTCCAATATGAAAACAACAGTTATGAAATATTCCCAACAAGCACAATTCCCTTGCCAATTAAATTTTAGATGGACATCAACTGAGGCTATTTGATTGAGCAATAAAAGTATCTTCAAACCTCTCAATTGCTTTTAGAATATCCCATAATCAAAGAAAACATATCACAGAATACCTCGACACATTTATTGATACACAAGTTGGGAATACTCTAAAGGAAAATCAATATCACCCTTTTCCATTTGATTGAAAAGAACATGTTCTTTGCCAGAAAATACTTTGTACGTTCTGATAATTGAGTGCCATGCTCAATAATTTTTCCTATATGATGCATTGCAATCTCGAAATCGTTTGAAACAAACCTTGATTGGCTCTCATATCCTAGCTGACTAGACTCAACATTTACAACCTCATGCTAATGCAAAGCATGTCGGGCCCCATGTGGGTCCAACTAAATTTTTTTTTTTTTTTGAAACAAAATTCACCTTCAAATGATCTGACATTGTGTTGTGAATGCATATGAAGTGAAAACATGAACTGGGTCGCCATTAAAAACTGCTTTCTGTCACTTTTGCAAAAACTACAAAATAGGCCAAGTTGCCTTAGGAATCGATCTTGAAAATTGGGCAAACGACCTCGTGAGACCATAAAAACTTGTAAGAACATAGTCACTTGATCCATCAGTATAATGCAAAAGACAGCTCAGAGAAATCAATTACGATTAACCAGATATTAATCGACAAAGTTTCCGGATTAAACTTTTTTGAAACAATAGCTGTTTAGCACCAATTAGAACACACCCGACTGCTAATTTGTAAACCTAGTGAAACAACTCCTGATGAGCTACCATTAGACATGGTGGAACATTTACATACCCTGAGCATGTGTGCAAAAGGAATTTCTTTGAAACATCATCGATCGAAAGATATTAACGATCGAAATTGACCACTCAAAAAGGCTGTCAGGAAAGTAGCCGCAAAATAAAACAATCTTCATTTGGTTTCGATCTGCTAAAAATAGCAAATCAGATCATGAGGCTTTGAAATCTGACACCCGAGATCATGTTGACATGGAGAGTATGGAACAACATTCTTTATAATAAGCTCTTTCACAAAACAAACAGTCTGCAAACATCAGAACAGTGCAAAATACCTTCCAGCTTCACTTTTCGAAATGCTGTCAAAACTCATCGTAAGAAATTCAAATTTGACATGCCTGCTCACATAGGTCAACTGAATATGTCTGCAACTAATTTTTGCACGACAATCAACAAGCTTTAAATTATAAGCCTCCAAAGTGGGTTAGTCAGGACTGATTCTTCAAGTGCACTTCAGAAAGTGCAGAAACAAAATTTCCAAAATAGGCATCTCAAATTTGCAAAATTTGAGAGTGCCATCAATGGCTCCGACTAGGGATGTATGCCCCCTATGGGCATAGCAAGATCGTAGATCTCTGGGGAGTAGACCAAAAGTTGAATTCATCAGGTGTCCTCAAACTGCTCCCCTTTATTCAACCTTATTTTTTCAACTTCATTTGATGACCCCAGGTCACCAAATGAAAAACGGGAATCAATATCTTCCTCTATGAAACATAGTTTTGTAGAAGGAGTTGATCTCCCTCAACTTATGTTTGCCTCTATCTAACCACAACAACACAGGCGACTGCATCATTGCAAACAACAATATCAAACTGCCCTTGTGCAAATGTGAACTTTCTCTTTGTTCAACTCTGTCATCAAGTGTCAACCAAATCAAATTTATCACATCACTCAAATCATTCTCAAGCTGAAAATAGCTTGTCTCAGTGTTGTTCACACTGCCAGATTATGTGAAAATCTCTTCCAGCTAACAAAAATAGCACTCACACTCTGCCTTGTGGCTGTAATTGTTAAACTCAAACTGATTACTGGTTTGCATATCAAAATTAAAAGTATCACAAGAACTTACCAACAGATCTTGCTCATCATGCAAAACGTCTCCAAGTGTATGCAAACAAATACACTCATGCATTAGGACACTTTGTGACTGTTCTTCATCATGTTGTTATTAAGAGTCATCAGGGATTTCTGACTCATCATCATCTGTAATCATATAGTCATCCTCTGAACATAAGGTATCAACCTCTTCAATTTCACAAGCTTGCTTAACAAGCAATTCTAGTTCAGAAGAATAATTTGATTTCTCATTGAAATCAGCATTAACATCCACATGAAAAAACTCGTGTCTACGCTCATTCAAGTCATCAAACAAAGACTTGTTCAAATCTGCATTAAAATCCTCAAGATTTGGCTCATTGGATATGTAAACCTCATGGTTATTTGTTGTTTCAAGCTCATCAAAAGAGATATTTGAACTTACATCAGTGTCCATAGCTTCATACCCATCATACAGTGCATCATCCCAATCAGCTTATTCATTATTGGAAAGAGAATTAGATTCGCTTGCATCATACCTTGCATCTTGAAGGTCATCACCATTGTCAAAGTCAATAGGGGTTGCACACAACAACTAAGAGTTGTCCTCATGTGCACATTTCTGATATCCTCTGGTCAACAAATCTGAAATTTGTTCACAACTCAATAAATCACTGTTTTGATCTATTGTTTCAACCACTTCCTCTTCTTTACCTTCATTTGAATTGGATGCAATATCAAATTCCAAATCAGAGCATATCAAAGTATCATCATCTTCAAACTCTGAGAATTCAATAGGCTGATCATAAATTGGATCTCCCCAATCATAAGAGGCAGAATTGCTGACAACATTATCAAAAACATGGTCATAACCAGTCATAATAAATAAACTGTCCACTTCTCCTTTCTTGCTTTTTTCTGGGTTGTCATAATAGCAATCCACATCACTTTGCATTTCAACATCAGATTGGGTATCATCACTGAACTTGTCATTTGCATCCTCTTGAGGATAATCATAAACATCTTCACTATCAAACTGAAAACCATAAATGGTTTCCTGGTTGCAACTGCTTGTGGCTTGTTTTTCAGGCTGAAATTCATCACATACTCTGTCACTAGCAGCTGAAACATAAATGTTCTCAAGAGTATTTCCTAAATCAGCAAACTCTCTTGTCTCACTATGCAGTCTTGCATCATTGCTACACTCAACATATGTAGGCTTGATTTGATCAGTTGTATCACAACATTGCTGATCACATATCTCTTCTTCAAAGAGTAAATCCAACTTATAGTCTTCTTCAGGTTCTTGGCTCGGAAGACTCAACTGCTGGTTTGCAGTTGGGTACATTTCTTCTATAAGTTGTTCATTAACAACTTCCTCATCATCTGATGATGCATTCTTCTCATCTTCTACCTTCTCAAGTATGCACTTAACTGAAAACATCTGATCATTTTCATTCACACAACTACTGCATTCATCAGCAGATCTTCCCATAACTGAAGACAACAATCTCTGAACATACTCATTCCTCTGTTTCTCCAAATTATCCAACACCATGTAAGCCATCTGCATGCTCAATATTTCAAAATCTTTTAACAGTGCACTAGATCCTTATTCATAAGCTTCAAAGTGCGTATGAATACAATCAGAAGTTCTAGGTTTGAAACTTTTTGGGATTAGTGACAAGGCAACAACAAATCTATGACTGAAATCAACACTTGACTCTTCCTCTTGCTTTCTAATTTCTTTTAATATTGTGACCAAATTAGAGGGGTTTCTTGCAAATTCTTTTCTGTAAGCAGCCACTAATTCATCCCAACAAGGAAATGACTTCTCAGGAAAGCTTAGATACCAATCCGAAGCTCTTGCTTCAAGAGATCTGACAAAAAATCTCATCTGCATATCCTGATCTCTGAAAGAATGTTTCTCCATGCATCTAGAAAAAATCCAAACATGTTCATCTCCTTCACATACGGTATACCCATCAAATCTAGGCATCTCCTTATAAATTTGAGCTGACATACTTTCAGTTTCATAATCAACCCATGACAAATCTAACTGAGCATACAATGGATCAAAGGAATTCACAACAGGTGCACTGACTTCACAAGTAGATAGATTTTGATGGTCTCTTGACCGAGCTTGTTGAAATAGCTGGTGTCTTTCATCCATTTCTTTAATTCCTCTTTCAAATACATCATTCCATTCAGAACTAAACCTAGACTTATTAACTCTTGGGTTCTTACACTTTGGGGTATTAGATGCTTGAAGATTATTATACTTTTGACACTTCTTGATAAGCTGAACCAAAGTATTCACTGGTATAGCTACTTTACGTTGATGATCCATGGATATTACAAATTAAGGCTCACTAATTGTGCATAATTACAAGTCTGATGGATGGAAACCACTAAGATACAGAAATGCATTCTAACCATCCAAACTAGCAGATATTTGAGCACTAAACATAATCTTTCAATGAAACTGCAATTACATTCAACAGATCCAACAAATAAAAGTGTGAAAACTTCAATTTACTGTACTTTCCCTTTGTCAGTGCTAACTCACTCAATAAGGAAACAAAGTTTCTTCTAAGAAGTTCAAATATGGTTTTCATATACAATTTTCTTGAAAACCAAAAGTGAAGAATACCTGGAAACTTTTGAACTACTGCAAATTGTCTTCCTGACTAGTAGTATTTATAGATCTCAAACTTTCTTTAAATTTTAACAAGTTCTATCAACAGAGTCGCCACCTCTTTTAACAGAGGACTAAACTTCAAGTAGTATGAAGTTCTTCTATGTGTAAATTTCTTTCTGAGTTCCTTTCCACCAGTAGAGCACCACAGATTAATAAACTATTTAGATTCACTGCAACACTTTCTTCTCCAGTTTTGAAATCCTTCAAATTTGAACAAATTCAGAATGACAAGTAATCTAACTATATAACCGTCTGCAACTGGAGATTCAAAACCTTCCCCAGCGGAGTCGCCATTCTGTTGGTGACTCAGATGGGCAAATAATTCAATAAATTTTAACCTCTGGTTACAGAAATGATTCAAAACTTCAATGACTCTACAACAGTATTGTCTGCAACCAAAACTTCTGAGTTCATCCCCAGCAGAGTCGCCATTCTATTGGTGTTTAAAATCCACATAGAGACTACATATCTCTGAGAGGTAGCCAACCCCTATCAAGTATAACTACAAAGACTAGTGGCCAACTAACAAGATTCAGTCAAAGACTGACATCTCCTACACTTCTGGCTCTGCAAGACCAAGGTGGGTATACCTATACAATGTTTAAAACTTAATTAAGCCATACACACTAACATTGCTTTTTATAGCATATAATTTCCAATGCAAATACACTAAGGGAAGCATTGACTACCTCAAATTTGGCTAAATTCTTAGCAACTCAACCCTCTCTCAGCCATTGGAAAGCAGGACACACAATAACACAGTAAGATTTAAAATAATTTTGCAATTAATATTGTTTCTGAGATGCACAAAACTGCATAAAAATGATCAGTGCCTCTTCTGAGCCATGGAGTCAAACACATAAAATAAATTCTCCACTAAACAGTCTTCAACTAGTGGATTAAACTTGTTGATGCTTTGCATCAACTGTTAGTGTCTTACACTGACAATCCCTCTGTTGATATCAATCAGATTCTCATTATTATATCCCATCTGCACACCTGAAAGCATAATCACTTGTTCAAAGTATTCTAACCATTTCTTTGAAACAAAACAATGAACAGACAAAAAATTCTCATAAAACTTGAGAAGATAAACTCAAAGACACTTTGTATTATTGAATTTACATGACTCTAAGTGTACAAATATGGAGACAATTTGATGACATTCATGAAAGTGGAAGCACTTCATGATATTAAAAGCATAAACTGGTTGTATTCACTCTTGAATTCATGAAATTGCAGCTTACAGACTCAAACATTGACTCAGAAAATACCAATTACTATCTACACAATTCAATACAAAACTTAGAGCCTTCTCAGAACTGAACTCAAAACTGATTTTAGAACTCTAAGCCCAGAATCCTTTACAATGAGAGAATGATAGAATATATAGAAGAAGAGAGAAAATAGAAGAAGCCCCAAATTTGATCAGCAATTGCCATCTGGAATCTTCATTCACCATTGATCGGCAAAATATCTTCTCCTTTACCTTGCAGCAGCAAAAATTCTCTCAAACAACATCTACTCATGATTGCCTAGCAACAGAAAATCTGCCCATGTGGAGATTCCTCTTGTTTCATTGAGCTGCTCAAAATATCTCCCGTGCACAAATTGCTTCCATTTTCTGTTCTTTATTTGCTGCAACAATACTTTGGCAAAAATGAACTTTTGCCTCCAAAGTGAATAAATTCACTTTATAAGTTCTCCATTTTTTAAAATTTAATCATGGGGCAATTATAATTCCAATGTTTTATTATTTAAAATAAAACCACATTGGATATTTAAAATATTTTACCATTGCTCAATGTTTGAAATTTTTATTTTAAAACATTTACCCCCTTGAGAAAAATAATATTCACCATATTATCAGTGAATAAAATTATTCACTCTATGCAGCATAAAATGATTAATAAAATCATTTTCGAGAGAATATTATTTTCCCAGTTACACTATGGAGTAAACTATTAAAATTTTACCTATACCCTTAAAATTTCCCGTGGGCCCCACCGTCGGTTTTGAAACTATGCAAAAATTACAATTTTAAATTTTAAAATTTTGGGCTCCTCCCGTGATCGCACACCTCGAAGCTATTTTTCTGATGTCATTGGCATTCTCGCAAGGTCCATGTGAATGCCCTAATCCTCTATTTTTCTGAGTTTTTGCAACTCCCTTGCTCATTTTTCATGGCCGCAAGTCCCTATGGTCTGGCTTTTCCACATTGGCCGCGCCTTCCATGGTTGCTCGCGGGCCTCCATCTCCTTTCCTATGCTTGCCGTGGCCGCGGGCATTACCCTTCACTTGTTACATTAGCTGATGTGGACATTTTGTTTGGGCTGGTGCGAGCTCCATGACTTTGCCAACGCACACCCTCTTCACTGGTTTGTGGTTCCCTCCATGCATGGTTCTCCCACCGTTCTCTAGCGGGCATCGCTTCTAGCCGCGCTCTCCTCATGGGCATGGGCCTTCCTTGTTCCTCAGGCCACGCCTCCTCCTGTTGTTCATTGTATGCAAGCCTCTTTATCCGGTGCTTCCTCTTTCTACTTGTAGATGGTGTGGGTTTTCGCCTTATCCACTTCATAGGCCATGCCCCACTCTTTCCTCTTTGGCCATTCGCGGGTCTCTTTTTTCTTGATTTGCTGGCTTTTTGTTTCAGAGCTTCTAAATACACGATGCATGATAACATTTCAGCCAATCTTCATTTGCTTTGAAAACTCTAAGGCGTTGTCAACAGATCACTCTGTGCACATCATGCAATCATAGCATCCAATGAGACCTCATTACCTTGAGGCACCCTGTTAATTGGTTGACATGCCAATGCCCATGCCGCTTCATCCATGATAGTATCCATTACAGTGACCTCCTCTTAGTGCAGATCAGTCTCCAATCTGAAAACAACAATTATGAAATATTCCCAGCAAGCACAATCCCGCTGCCAATTTAATTTTAGATGGACATCAACTGAGGCTATTTGATTGAGCAATAAAAGTATCTTCAAACCTCTCAAATGCTTTCAGAATATCCCATAATCAGAGAAAACATATCATAGAATACCTCGACACATTTCTTGATACACAAGATGGGAATACTCTAAAGGAAAATCAATATCACCCTTTTCCATTTGATTGAAAAGCACATGTTCTTTGCTAGAAAATACTTTGTACGTTCTGATACTTGAGTGCCATGCTCAATAATTTTTCCTGTATGATGCATTGCAATCTAGAAATCATTTGAAACAACCCTCGATTGACTCTCATATCCTAGCTGACTAGACTCAACATTTCCAACCTCACGATAATGCAAAGCATGTCAGGCCCCATGTGGGTCCAACTAAATTATTTTTTTTGTTTTGAAACAAAATTCACCTTGAAATGATCTGAAACTGTGTTTTGAATGTACGTGAAGTGAAAACATGAACTGGGTCGCCATTAAAAACTGCTTTTTGTCACTTTTGAAAAAACTGCAAAACAGGCCAGGTTGCCTTAGGAATCGATCTTGAAAATTGGGCAAACGACCTCGTGAGACCATAAAAACTTGCAAGAACATAGTCACTTGATCCATCAGTATAATGCAAAAGATAGCTCAGAGAAATCAATTACTAGTAACCAGATATTAATCGACAAAGTTTCCTGATTAAACTTTTCTGAAACACCAGTTGTTCAGCACCAATTAGAACACACCCGACTGCTAATTTGTAAACCTAGTGAAACAACTCCTGACGAGCTGCCATCAAACATGGTGGAACATTTAGATACCCTAAGCGTGTGTGCAAAATGAATCGATTTGAAACATCACCGATCGAAAGATATTAACGATCGAAATTGAGCACTGAGAAAGGCTATCAGGAAAGCAGCTGCAAAATAGAACAATCTTCATTTGGTTTTGATCTACTAAAAATAGTAAAGCAGATCGTGAGGCCATGAAAGCTGACACCCAAGATCATGTTGAAATGGAGAATATGGAACAACATTCGTTATGATAGTGAACTGGTTGCAAAAACCAAGCTCAAATAGGAAGCTGTTTCGCAAAACAAACAGTCTGCAAATAGCAGAACAGTGCAAAAAACCTTCCAGCTTCACTTTTCGAAATGCTGTCAGAACTCATCATAAAAAATTCAAATTTGACATGCTTGCTCGCATAGGTCAACTGAATATGTCTGCAACTGGGTTTTGCACGACAATCAATAGGCTTTAAATTATAAGCCTCCAAAGTGGGTCATTCATGATTGATTCTTCAAGTGCACTTCAGATAGTGCAGAAATAAAATTTCCAAAATAGGCATCTCAAATTTGCAAAATTTGAGAGTGCCATTAGTGGCTTCGACTGGGGATGTATGCCCCCAATGGGCATAGCAAGATCCTAGATCTCTGGGGAGTAGACCAAAAGTTGAATTCATCAGGTGTCCTCAAACTACTCCCCTTTATTCAACCTTATTTTTTCAACTTGATTTGATGACCCCAGGTCACCAAATTAAAAATGGGAATCAACATCTTCCTCTATCAAACATAGTTCTGTAGAAGGAGATGATCTCCCTCAACTTATGTTTGCCTCTATCTAACCACAACAACACAGGTGACTACATCATTGCAAACAACAATATCAAACTGCCCTTGTGCAAATGTGAACTTTCTCTTTGTTCAACTCTGTCATCAAGTGTCAACCAAATCAAATATATCACATCACTTTTACTCTCTTCATTCTCTAATTTAGTATCAAGTGGCAGTATTTGAAAATGGGGATCAAGACCATTTGAAAGCATAGCTTGATCACAACCCTCCGCCTGATGAAACATGTTGGTATCTCCTAACAGACAATCATTCACAACATCATCAACATGTTCACAATCACTATGCATCTGGAAGTCAGACATACTTTCAAAATGTCGATTATCATGTGGCAACAACTGATTATATAAATCACTCAAATCATTCTCAAGCTGATAACAACTTGTCTCAATGTTGTTCACATTGCCAGATTCTGTGAAAACCTCTTCCAACTAACAAAAATAGCACTCACACTCTGCCTTGTGGCTGGAACTGTTAAACTCAAACTGATTACTGGTTTGCATATCAAAATTAAAAGTATCACAAGAACTTACCAAAAGATCTTGCTCATCATGCAAACTATCTCCAAGTGTATGCAAACAAATACACTCATGCATTAGCACACTTTGTGACTGTTCTTCATCATGTTGGTATTGAGATTCATCAGGGATTTCTAACTCATCATCATCTATAATCATATAGTCATCCTCTAAACATAAGGTATCAACCTCTTCAATTTCACAAGCTTGCTTAACAAGCAATTCTGGTTCAGAAGAATAATCTGATTTCTTATTGAGAGCAGCATTAACATCCACATGAAAAAACTCGTGTCTACGCTCATTCAAGTCATCAAACAAAGACTTGTTCAAATCTGCATTAAAATACTCAAGATTTGGCTCATTGGATATGTAAACCTCATGGTTATTTGTTGTTTCAAGCTCATCAAAAGAGATATCTGAACTTACATCAGTGTCCATAGCTTCATACTCATCATACAGTGCATCATCCCAATCAGCTTGTTCATTATTGGAAAGAGAATCAGATTCGCTTGCATCATACCTTGCATCTTGAAGGTCATCACCATTGTCAAAGTCAATAGGGGTTGCACACAACAACTAAGAGTTGTCCTCATGTGCACATTTCTGATATCCTCTGGTCAACAAATCTGAAATTTGTTCACAACTCAATAAATCACTGTTTTGATCTATTGTTTCAACCACTTCCTCTTCTTTACCTTCACTTGAATTACAATATCGAATTGCAAATCAGAGCATATCAAAGTATCATCCTCTTCAAACTCCGAGAATTCAATAGGCTGATCATAAACTGGATCTCCCCAATCATAAGAGGCAGAATTGCTAACAACATTATCAAAAACATGGTCATAACCTGTCATAGTAAATAAACTATCGACTTCTCCTTTCTTGCTTTTTTTTGGGTTGTCATAACAGCAATCCACATCACTTTGCATTTCAACATCAGATTGGGTATCATCACTGAACTTGTCATTTGCATCCTCTTGAGGATAATCATAAACATCTTCACTATCAAACTGGAAACCAGAAATGGTTTCCTGGTTGCAGTTGCTTCTGGCTTGTTTTTTAGGCTGAAATTCATCACATACTCTGTCACTAGCAGTTGAAACACAAATGTTCTCAAGAGTATTTCCTAAATCCACAAACTCTCTTGTCTCACTATGCAGACTTGCATCATTGCTACACTCAACATATGTAGGCTTGATTTGATCAGTTGTATCACAACATTGCTGATCACATATCTCTTCTTCAAAGAGTAAATCCAACTTATAGTCTTCTTCAGGTTCTTGGCTCAGAAGACTCAACTGCTGGTTTGCAGTTGGGTTCATTTCTTCTATAAGTTGTTCATTAACAACTTCCTCATCATCTGATGATGCATTCTTCTCATCTTCTACCTTCTCAAGTATGCACTTAACTGAAAACATCTGATCATTTTCATTCACACAACTGCTGCTTTAATCAGCAGATTTTCCCATAACTGAAGACAACAATCTCTCAACATACTCATTCCTCTATTTCTCCAAATTATCCAACACCGTGTAAGCCATCTGCATGCTCAATATTTCAAAATCTTTTAACAGTGCACTAGATCCTTCTTCATAAGCTTCAAAGTGCGTATGAATACAATCAAAAGTTCTAGGTTTGAAACTTTCTAGGATTAGTGACAAGGCAACAGCAAATCTATGACTGAAATCAACACTTGACTCTTCCTCTTGCTTTCTAATTTCTTTTAATATTGTGACCAAATTAGAGGGGTTTCTTGCAAATTATTTTCTGTAAGCAGCCACTAATTCATCCCAACAAGGAAATGACTTTTTAGGAAAGCTTAGATACCAATCCCGAGCTCTTGCTTCAAGAGATCTGACAAAAAATCTCATCTACATATCCTGATCTCTAAAAGAATGTTTCTCCATGAATCTAAAAAAACTTTGAACATGTTCATCTCCTTCACATACGATATACCCATCAAATCTAGGCATCTCCTTATAAATTTGAGCTGATATACTTTCAGTTTCATAATCAACCCATGACAAATCTAACTGAGCATACAATGGATCAAAGGAATTGACAATATGTGCACTGACTTCACAAGTAGACATAGTTTGATGGTCTCTTGACCGGGCTTGTTGAAATAGCTGGTGTCTTTCATCCATTTCTTTAAGTCCTCTTTCAAATACATCATTCCATTCAGAACTAAACCTAGACTTATTAACTCTTGGGTTCTTACACTTTGGGGTATTAGATGCTTGAAGATTATTATACTTTTGACACTTCTTGATAAGCTAAACCAAAGTATTCACTGGTATAGCTACTTTACGTTGATGATCCATTGATATTACAAATTAAGGCTCACTAATTGTGCATAATTACAAGTCTGATGGATGGAAACCACTAAGATACAGAAATGCATTCTAACCATCCAAACTAGCAGATATTTGAGCACTAAACATAATCTTCCAATGAAACTGCAATTACATTCAATAGATCCAACGAATAAAAGTGTGAAAACTTCAATTTACTATACTTTCCCTTTGTCAGTGCTAACTCACTCAATAGGGAAACAAAGTTTCTTCTAAGAAGTTCAAATATGGTTTTCATATACAATTTTCTTGAAAACCAAAAGTGAAGAATACCTGGAAACTTTTGAACTGCTGCAAATTGTCTTCCTGACTGGTAGTATTTGTAGATCTCGAACTTTCTTTAAATTTTAACAAGTTCTATCAACAGAGTCACCACCTCTTTTAACAGAGGACTAAACTTCAAGTAGTATGAAGTTCTTTTACGTGTAAATTTCTTTCTGAGTTCCTTTCCACCAGCAGAGCACCACAGATTAATAAACTGTTCAGGTTGACTGCAACACTTTCTTTTCCAGGGTTGAAATCCTTCAGATTTGAACAAATTCAGAATGACAAGTAATCTAACTCTATCACCATATGCAACTAGAGATTCAGAACCTTCCTCAGTGGAGTCGCCATTCTGTTGGTGACTCGGATGGGAAAATAATTCAATAATTTTTAACCTCTACTTACAGAAATGATTCAAAACTTCAATGACTCTATAACAGTACCATCTGCAACCGAAACTTCTGAGTTCATCCCCAGCAGAGTCGCCATTCTGTTGGTGTTTAAAATCCACATAGAGACTGCAGATCTCTAAGAGGTAGCTAACCCCTATCAAGGATAACTACAAAGACTAGTGGCCAACTGACAAGATTATGTCAAAGAATGACATCTCCTACACTTCTGGCTCTGCAAGACCAAGGTGGCTATACCTATACAATGTTTAAAACTTAATTCAACCATACACACTGACATTGCTTTTTATAGCAGATAATTTCAAATGCAAATACACTAAGGGAAGCATTGACTACCTTAAATTTGGCTAAATTCTTAACAACTCAACCCTCTCTCAGCCATTGGAAAGTAGGACACACAATAACACAGTAAGATTTAAAATGATTTTGCAATTAATATTGTTTCTGAGATGCACAAAACTGCATAAAAAGATCAGTGCCTCTTCTGGGCCATGGATTCAAACACATAAAATAAATTCTCCAGCAAACAATCTTCAACCAGTGGATTAAACTTGTTGATTTTTTGCATCAACTGTTAGTGTCTTACACTAACAATCCCTGTCTTGATATCAATCAGATTCTCATTATTATATCCCATCTCCACACCTGAAATCATAATCACCTGTTCAAAGTATTCTAACCATTTCTTTGAAACAAAACAATGAACAGACAAAACAATCTCATAAAACTTGAGAAGATAAACTCAAAGACACTTTGTATTATTGAATTTACATGACTGAAAGTGTACAAATATGGAGACAATCTGATGAAATTCATGAAAGCGTAAGCACTTCATGATATTAAAAGCATAAACTGGTTGTATTCACTCTTGAATTCATGAAATTGCAGCTTACAGACTCAAACATTGACTCAGAAAATACCAATTACTATCTACACAATTCAATACAAAACTTAGAGCCTTCTCAGAACTGAACTCATAACTGATTTTAGAACTCTAATCCCAAAACCCTTTACAATGAGAGAATGATAGAATATATAGAAGAAGAGAGAAAATAGAAGAAGCCCCAAATTTGATCAGCAATTGCCATCTGGAATCTTAATTCACCGTTGATCACCAAAATATCTTCTCCTTTTCCTTGCAGCAACAAAAATTTTCTGAAACATCTCCTCATGATTGCCCAGCAACAGAAAATCTGCCCATGTGGAGATTCCTCTTGTTTCATTCAGTTGCTCAAAATATCTCCCATTTACAAATTGCTTCCATTTTCTGTTCTTTATTTGCTGCAGCAATACTTTGGAAAAATGAACTTCTGCCTCCAAAGTGAATAAATTCACTTTATAAGTTCTCCATTTTTTAAAATTTAATCATGGGGCAATTATAATTGCAATGTTTTATTATTTAAAATAAAACCACATTGGATATTTAAAATATTTTACCATTGCTCAATGTTTGAAATTTTTATTTTAAAACATTTACCCCCCTGAGTAAAATAATATTCACCATATTATCAGTGAATAAAATTATTCACTCTATGCAGCATAAAATGATTAATAAAATCATTTTCGAGTGAATATTATTTTCCCAGTTACACTATGGAGTAAACTATTAAAATTTTACCTATACCCTTAAAATTTCCCGTGGGCCCCACCGTCGGTTTTGAAACTTTGCAAAAATTACAATTTTAAATTTTAAAATTTTGGGCTTCTCCCGTGATCGCACACCCCATAGCTATTTTGCCAACATCATTGGCATTCTTGCGAGGTCCACGAGAATGCCCTAATCCTCTATTTTTCAGAGTGTTTGCAACTCCTATGCTCTTTTTTCATGGCCGTAGGTCCTTGTTTTCTGGCTTTTCCACATTGGTCGTGCCTTCCATGGCTACTCGTGGGCCTCCATCTCCTTTCCTGTGCTTGGCGTGGCCATGGGCATTACCCTTGACCTGTTACATTGGTTGATGTGGGCATTTTGTTTGGGCTAGTGCAAGCTCCATGAGTTTGCCAGCGTACACCCTCTTCACTGGTTTGTGGTTCCCTCCATGCGTGGTTCTCCCACTATTCTCTTGCGGGCATCCCTTCTGGCCGCGCTCTCCTCATGGGCACGGGCCTTCCTTGTTCCTCAGGCCGCGCCTCCTCCTGTTTTTCACTATACGCGGGCCTCTTCATCTGGTGCTTCCTCTTTCTACTTGCAGATGGCATGGGTTTTCCCCTTATCCACTTCACAGGCCGCTCCCCACTCTTTCCTCTCTGGCCATTCGCGGGTCTCTTTGTTATTCATTTGCTGGCTTTTCCTTTCAGAGCTTCTAAGTACGCGATGCATGATAACATTTTAGCTAATCTTAATTTGCTTTGAAAACTCTAAGGCGCTGTCAATAGATCACTCTGTGCGCATCATGCAATCACAACATCCAATGAGACCTCATTACCTTGAGGCACCCTGTCAATTGGTTGACATGCCAATGCCCATGTCGCTTCATCCATGATAGTATCTATTACAGTGACCTCCTCTTAGTGCAGATCAGTCTCCAATCTGAAAACAACAATTATGAAATATTCCCAGCAAGCACAATCCTGCTGCCAATTTAATTTTAGATGGACATCAACTGAGGCTATTTGATTGAGCAATAAAAGTATCTTCAAACCTCTCAAATGCTTTCAGAATATCCCATAATCAGAGAAAACATAGCACAGAATACCTCGACACATTTCTTGATACACAAGATGGGAATACTCTAAAGGAAAATCAATATCACCCTTTTCCATTTGATTGAAAAGCACATGTTCTTTGCTAGAAAATACTTTGTACATTCTGATACTTGAGTGCCATGCTCAATAATTTTTCCTATATGATGCATTGCAATTTGGAAAATGTTTGAAAGAACCCTTGATTGACTCTCATATCCTAGTTGACTAGACTCAACATTTACAACCTCACGATAATGCAAAGCATGTCGGGCCCCATGTGGGTCCGACTAGAAAAAAATTTCGTTTTGAAACAAAATTCACCTTGAAATGATTTGACAGTGTGTTTTGAATGCACCTGAAGTGAAAACATGAACTGGGTCGCCATTAAAAACTGCTTTGTGTCACTTTTGCAAAAACTGCAAAATAGGCCAGGTTGCCTTAGGAATCGATCTTGAAAATTGGGCAAATGACCTCGTGAGACCATAAAAAATTGCAAGAACATAGTCACTTGGTCCATCAGTATAATGCAAAACACGGCTCAGAGAAATCAATTACGAGTAACCAGATATTAATCAACAAAGTTTCCCAATTAAACTTTTCTGAAACAGCAGCTGTTTAGCACCAATTAGAACACACCCGACTGCTAATTTGTAAACCTAGTGAAACAACTCCTGACGAGCTGCCATCAGATATGGTGGAACATTTAGATACCCTGAGCACATGTGCAAAAGGAATTGCTTTGAAACATCACCGATCGAAAGATATTAATGATCGAAATTGACCACTCAGAAAGGCTGTCAGGAAAGCAGCTGCAAAACAGAACAATCTTCATTTGGTTTTGATCTGCTAAAAATAGAAAATCAGATCGTGAGGCTCTGAAAACTAACACCCGAGATCATGTTGACATGGAGAATATGGAACAACATTCGTTATGACAATGAACTGGTTGCAAAAACCAAGCTCAAATAGGAAGCTGTTTCGCAAAACAAACAGTCTGCAAATAGCAGAATAGTGCAAAAAACCTTCCAACTTCACTTCTCGAAACATTGTTAGAACTCATCATGAGAAATTCAAATTTGACATGCCTGCTCACATAGGTCAACTAAATATGTCTACAACTGGGTTTTGCACAACAATCAACAGGCTTTAAATTATAAGCCTCCAAAGTGGGTCAGTCAGGACTGATTCTTCAAGTGCACTTCAAAAAGTGCAGAAACAAAATTTCCAAAATAGGCATCTCAAATTTGCAAAATTTGAGAGTGCCATAAGAGAATACATTTGACAGCCTTATTATCCAATTTAGATCTCTTTTCATTTGGCACATAAACATATGCCACACAACCAAACACACGGACATGCCTCAGAGAGGGCTTCATTCCAGACCATGCTTCCAAAGGTGTTTTGTCAACAAGAGCTGAACAAGGAGATGTATTTATTAAATAACATGTTGTAGCCACAGCCTCAGCCCAAAACTTCTGCTCCATACCAACACCACTCAGCATACTCCTTGCCTTTTCCATCAAAGTCCTGTTCAACCTTTCAGCAACTCCATTTTTCTGTGGAGTATAAGGTGTTGTCTTGTGCCTTTTAATTCCATGATCAGTGCAATACCTTTCAAAATCTAGAGAATATAATTCACCACCATTGTCTGTCCTCAAGCACTTAATTTTCCTTACAGTCTAATTTTCTACCAAAGATTTAAACTCTTTAAACCGACTAAATACTTCTGATTTACTTTTTATGAAGTATACAAATACCCTTCTCGAACAGTCATCAATAAAAGAAACATAATATCTAGACTTTGATAACAAGGAACATTAACTAAACCAAACACATCAGAATGAATATAATCCAGTATACCAGAGGATTTGTGAGGACTAGAAGAGAAAGAAACACGGTGTTGTTTTCCATAGATGCAATGTTCGCAGAAATCAAACTCAAGGTTACAATCATCAAGCCCTTCTACAAGGTTTTTAAACCTTTCTCACCAATGTGACCAAGTCTATGATGCCATAGCATAGTCTTCTCAGCTGGGAGTTTTACCTCCATAACATTTGCAGTTAGAGAAGAGTCTTAATCTTTCTCTATAGGTGCAACATTACATGACTTTACAGAGGCACTGTTACAAAGAAGAGGATGTGCATCCAGCTTGTACAAAGTGCCAGTACGTACACCCTTAGCCAACACCATTACACCTCTAGCCATTTTACATCCCTTACTAGAAAAATAAACTTCTACACCAGTATCACTTAACTTACTGACAGAGAGAAGATTTCGAGGTAGACCTAGTATGTGAAGTACACCACCAATACCTTTGACTCTCCGGTCAGGAAACTGAATTCTGACTTTCCCTCGGCTAACTATCTCCAACATTGAATCACTTGACAAATACACCTTTCCACCATCATACCTCTCATACTTTGAGAAACAATATCTATTGGATGTCATGTGAAAAGAAGCACCTGAATCAACCAACCAGACATAATCAGATGCATGAGTTGTCAAGGCTGTTGCAATGAAGGAATATGCATCACTCTAAGAAGATTCATTGTTAGAAGCATTCTTCTTCTTCTTTTCCTTGCAGTCCTTCCTGATATGACTAGGTTGTCCATAGTTCTAGCATCTCACCTTGAACATTTTACTAGGAGACTTTGATCTCCCTGCAGATTTGGATTTTGATTTCTTTTCCTTCTTCTTGCCTTTCTCCTTTGGTCTACCTTGAACAGCAAGAGCCTCTTTGGCCATCTCTGAAGACTTCCTCTGCATCTCTTCAGATAGCAATGAGGCAACAATGTCTTCCATCTTGAAATTAGTAGTAGTTCTTCCAATGGTCATCACAAGATGATCCCAACTATCAGGTAACGAACACAACAGGAGCATGCAATGATCCTCCTCCTCAATCTTTACACCTATAGATGCCAGCTGAGTGACACTCATATTAAACGAGTTCAGATGGTCTGCAATAGATGCACCTTCATCCATCTTCAAGGAGTACAACTTCTTCCTCAGGAATAACTTATTTACCAGAGACTTTCCCTGATAAATATCACCAAGCTTCTTCCATAATGAAGTTGCAGACTGCTCCTCATGAACGTTTAGGAGAATAGAATTGGCAAGACTGAGTCTTATCAAACCTCTTACTTTTCTATCAACAAGATCCCAAGCTTCTTGCATTGTACTTTGTGGCTTAGTTCCAGAGACAATAATCCAGAGGTCTCTATCCACAAGCAAGTCTTCTATCTTGAGTTTCCATAACTCAAAGTTATTGCCATTGAATTATTCAATATGAATTCTACTAGATGTACTCACCATCTCAGACAGAAACAAGTTTCAGTAATGCAAGACTCCCACTGAAACAGTATTAGCACAAAAAACTAATCTTTCCTACAAGGATAACACAACTGGCCAAGCTCTAATACCACTTGAAGGGAAAAACATGCATGGATCTAGAGACCCAACAGCGCGGAATCCATTCCCTTAACACTAATACAACAAAGGAGTAAAGCATAAACAACAAACTATAGCTTCTAAAAAACTACTTGAGATGAATACAACAAGTAAAATAAATATTACACAAAGAGGAGCATACATAGATTGACACAAGATATACGTGAGAAACCTTTTCAGGTAAAAAACCCACCACACAAAGTCAGACTTATTGTATTACAGTAACAAAATAGTTACATACAAAGATTCAGTCTTCTCTCTTCAACTCACAGCAACCATACAGAATTATGCTTTCTTACACCACTCTGTTTTTCTTACTATTACAATGTTCTTATATCAAGAAGCATATAGTTCGAACTATCACAGTCAACTGCCGATCTCAAGTACAAAATCATGTCAGATTTCATTCGCACCACAACTCTGCCCATACCGATTTCATTACATCGAGCCACCTAGGCATTAAAGCCATTACCCAAATCGGGTCCAGTTCGCCACCCTGAATCGACCTGCAATAACTATTGCTAAGACTTTTGGCCTCTAGCCAATAATCGACTGACACTGAGGCACATGTCCTCCTAGTATTTACTGTCGAGCTCTGACCCGAGTCCAACTCGATCAAACTAGGTCGCCGAGCTCACCGAGCTCTACCACAGACTTTACTGTGCTACCACAGTCCACCTGAGCTCCCCTTCCAGTATGGCGGTAAGCCTACCAAGCCACCATTCAGTTTATCAGGTTACCACGGTAATCGACCGAGCAGACCGCTAGTGGTCTTACTGCGGCCAATGCGATCAGGCCTTAGGCAGGTCGAGGTACCGCGGTAACCGCCAGCCAAACCACTGGCGGTCTTACCGTGGCCACCACGGTCGGTCTCATGGCTAGCCATAGTACCGCAGTAGCCGCCAGGCCAGCCACAAGCGGCTTTACCGTGGCCACCGCGGTTAGCCCTTTGGCTAGCCGTGGTAACCGCCAGGCCTGTCAATACCCAAGCAAACCACAGCCGCCGCGGTAAAGTGGTAAGGGGTAGAATTTAAACATTTCCATGCCAAGATATTAAGGGTGGGGCTTCAAGCTAGAAGTTGAGACATAATATCTCAACAAACATGACTGTTTCAAAAGGATCTGAAGGTGATATGAGAGAAGCTGCACTAGCCATTGCATTCGCATGTTGATTATCTTTGTGAGGGATGTTATCAATGGTGAACGATTCAAACTATTTTAACAAAGTCAGTATGAGATCCTTGTACTGTGATAATTTATCATGAGCATTTAGTTTAATAGAGACTGCTTATTTGTTTGATCACTAATTGTGAATCGTCATAGATCTTAATATCTATAACACCCATGACTAAGGCAACACACAATCCAACAATTAATGCTTCGTACTCAGCTATGTTATTTGTACATAGGAAATTTAGGCGATACGACAAGGTAATAGGCTTACCTATGGGCATAATTAATATAACTCTTGAACCAGATCTTGTTCAACACTTGGATCCATCAAAGTACAATTCCCATGTAGGAAGCTCTATGGTCAACACACTATCATCGGGAAAAGAATAATTGATAGGTAATGCTAAAGGAGAAGAAGCATCAGCTAAGTGGTCAATTAAGTCTTGGCCTTTTTATTTATTTTTGGGAAAAAATCTTAAGTTCAAGCTCATTCAACAACATTACCCATTTAGCAAGACATCTTGATAGGTCAGTTTTATTGAAAAGATATTTCAAAGGGTCAAACTTTGTCATCACTTGTATTTTGGCATTTAGTAAATAATGTCGCAACTTACTAGTAGTGAATACAAGAGGCAAACATTATTTTTTTTTGGTGGTGTAGCACGTTTCATAATCAATGAGAGTTCGACTGATGTAATAAATAGGATGCTCTTTACCATTGTCATCTGGTTGAGCTAACAATGCAACAAGAGTGTGGGGAGAAGCGACAATGTAAAGGATGAAGGGTTTGTTTGGTATAGCAGGTTGTAAAATTGGTGGAGTTGCAAGATACTCTTTCAAACTCTCAAAGGCCTATTTACAATCATCATACCGGTCAAAATTGACATCCTTTTTGAGGAGGTGAGTAAAAGGAAATGTTTGATCAGCTAAGGAGGCAACAAAATGATGAATGTCTTGAATCCTTGTAATGTGCGTAATTGGGAAATGTTGCGACGTGGTGGCATGTTAATTATAGCGTCAATTTTCTTCGTTTCCACCCCAGTGCCTCTTTGAGATATGATAAACCCTAGAATCTTACCGCTATCTACTCTAAAGACACACTTTTTTGGATTTAACCGCATGTTATACTTACGCATTCGCTCAATGATTTGTCGAAGAATATTCACATTATCTTGGTAGGTTAAGGATTTAGCTAGAATTTAATTAACATAATATTCCAAAATTTTATGTATGTAATCATGAAATATCATGGTCATTCCTCATTGATAAGTTGCATCGATGTTATTTAATCAAAAAAGCATCATAACCGAACAAAATGTTCCCCAAGTGGATGTAAAGGCCATCTTGTATTGATCTTATGGGTTGATGAAGATTTGATTATATCAAGAAAATCCATCCATAAAGGACAACAAAGCATGTCCAGTAGTTGAATCTATGATCATTTCAATGTTAGGAAGAGGAAAAACATCCTTTAAAGAGGCTTTGTTCAAGTCTTGAAAATACATGCATATCCTAACACAATTATTAGGTTTATCAACTATGGCAATGTTTGATATCCAAGGAGAATAATCGATAGGTCAAATGAAACCTACATGAAGGATCTTTTCAAATTCTCCTTTAACATGCAAGGCTATATTAGGGTTCATCTTTCATATCTTTTGGTGAACGGGCTTAGCACTTTCAACAAGAACAATGTTATGAGTGACTATCTTCAGATCTATTTCTGGCATATCAGAATATTTCCATGCAATTTTTTTAGGAAAAGCATGAAGCAAGGTTGCAAGATCCTCTTGTTCTTCATGATCAAGGCACTTCCCAATTTTAATGACTTTGTCTTTATCATCTATATCCATTGGTATATCAAAGGTATCCCCTAAAGTGAGTGCATTTGACTTAGGAAATTCTAGATCATATGGTTCCATGCTTGTGGGAGGTTCATTAATGTCAATAACAATGAGCTTAGAACGTATCATAGCACAAGAGGCATTTCTCTTGGCGATAGAAGTTTTATCCGAATCACCTAATAGGTGTTTCAAAGCTTCATCATCAATAACATAGTCAAATGATTGGGAATCCACGTCAAGGAATTCAAGGTGTTTGAGCATAAGATTGGTTCTTAGTGCACATATGATAGTGTTGATGTTGAGTGATGTTCATTTATTTTCTTTTGTAGCTTTAGAGAAGGAAAATCCTAAACCATTCTTAGTGTCCTATATATTAGGTTCAATGGGAACTTGAGTTACTTGCTCATGCTTTGCACATCCTTTACCATTATAGCCTAATTGTTTCACAAGATCATAACCTCGGCCATAATGTATTTTCATTTCATGTGGGTTGGGTGATTTTTTTTAATCTATCTCATCAAAATTTGTGGTGTATGTTGTATTTTCTTCCAAAGGATATGAGATAGATGTGTGGGAGCTGGGAAGGCGTTTCTTCATTCTATGTAGAGAGGACTGTTGGTTGTTCTTGTTGGTCATCCTCTTTTTGTGTGATTATGTACTCGCCCATAAATGAAGGTGTGAATTCTAATGATCCCCAATCATCAACAAGTAAGTAATACTTAAATTCGTCTTTGTGTTGATTATTTTGAAGAGGTTCTATATTGGATGCGGGAATTAATGTGTTAAGATGATTTTTTGTTCCTTTTCCAAGTTACAAACAACTCTCAGGATCGGGTCTATGTCAATTTGATAAACTTTGTTATTATAGACATATTTCATTTTGCAATGAAGGGTCGAGGATACCATGTGCATCTTATGAATCCATGGTCTTCCCAAGAGGATATTATAGGAAAGGTCATAGGGCATGACATGAATAGGATTTTGCAGAATAGCCATTCTGATGGTAATAGGTAAAGTAATTACACCAAGTGGTTGCTTTGTAACATTGTCAAATCCTCTAATGGATAAGGAATCAGATTTGATTTGTGATTTATACACATGCAATCTATCAAGAATATTCACACTGCATAGATTAAGGGCAAAGCCATTTTCAGCAAGGTTCCTCTTGATGCCTATTCAATCATATTGGGCTATTATCATAAAGTAGTCATTTTGCTTTCTTAATTCTAATGGAGGGAGCTCATGTTGGTAGAAGGTAATGTCAACATTGATTGTATTCATTTCTTTTATTAGAGTTAAGACATCATTAGAATTCATACCAGGAGGTATCACTATCTGTTGCAATGTCGTTTTAAGCATAGAATGGTAATTGGGAGAGTTTTGGAGAAGATCCCAAAAGGATATCTTGGAAGGAGTATTCTTAATTTTTTCAATGATATAGTACTCCCTAAGTTGTGAATTGAGACAAGGGGCCATAGGTAAGATGGGGTTGGGTAATGGTAAGGGTGTTGAGGTGGCTTATTAGGGGTGTGGGTTATTTCTAGTGTAATGAGTATGGGCAACAACATCGTGTTTGGGTGGGTAAAGGGTAAATTCAAGTTTGCATGGGGTTTGAGGGTTATGGGAAGGTGGTTAGAGAATAAGCTGAGGTTGAATTACATTCACATATTTTTTTTGAGGTTTCTCATAAAAAACCTTAGCGGATGAGTTAGGTGAGATGAAGTCCTAAAGAACTTCATCTAACATACCCATATCATCACAATTAAAAAGTTTGGGAGATAGGTTATCGGTGGTTGGTTTTGGTTTATCATCACAAACCTTAGTGGATGAACTTAGTGAGAGGAAACCCTATAGAGCTTCATCTAACTTATCCAAATCATCACTACTAAAAGGTTTAGATGATATGGTTTTCCTATAGTGAAGAAGTGTGTGCATTGTTTCATGTGATGTTTCTACAGTTTTGTCCTCTTGTTCTGATGAATTTTATTTAAACAAAATAGGAACTAATGTTGAAAATGAAACTTGAAAATATCTAATTCTATTCATAAATGCCATCAAACTGAAAGATTCTTACGCTAATTATAACCGTATAAGAGAAAGTAATTGAATGTAAACAAAGAATCAACTAAAACAAATAGAAACTTCAGAAATTGGCAAGTAAATGCATAAATCACTGATGCAAATTGAGCACTGGGACTAAGTCACCCAAGGTTGGCGAATTAGTCCCAATAGGGATATTTTTGACTTTTTTTTTTTTTGATGAAAAATGATGTATTTTGGACTATAAAGCATAGATCTAAAGTGTATATGTAGATTTTCCCTATTATTTAAGTAAATAAGATGCAAAAATGAACTTTTTCAAGAATGAAAATTATGAAGCCCTACAATGTAACTTTAAAAAATGCAACATGCAATGCAATGCTAATAGAAGAGGTTCCTAGGATGAAAATATAGACTAAATCAGAAGTAAGATGTTTCTAAATGCAGGTTAACAAAAATGAACCACAAATTCTAGGTGTAAAAGAGGGTTACCCAATAGGCTCCTAGTGTTTCCACCTAGAAGAAATGGGATTTCTTTTACACACTAAAAATTGGAGCTCATTCAGATTAATTGTTAAGTGTGATTGAATTGTAACTAAACAAAATGCTTTAAATACAATGAACTAAAGATATAAATGAACTAAATATTGTAAACTAATAAAATGTACATTGTTTGAAAACACATGACAACATGCAAAAGGATAGGATAAGGACTATACAAGACAAGGTAGCAGAGTAGAAAATAAAAGTGCACCTGGAAACTGATGAGGACTGAAGTGGAGATTGTAGAAGTCTTTGGAAATCTAGAAAATCTGATTTGTATGCCCACTAGGACACTTATGCCAAGCTGGGTGACTTAGTCTCAGTTTTGGTAAACTACTCTAGGCTCCATTCCATCCAACTAGGTACCCAAATCTCCAAAAATCCCTGACAAAATTGTGTAGTGGGACTAAGTCGCCACTATTGGCAGCTTAGTCCACTCTTGCTTTTATGAGAATTCGACAGTTGAAACTGAAGCCTATAGTGTGCAATCTACTTTCTCATTGAAATCTGGTTCAAGATCCACAAAATCATTTGCAAAATAGAATATATTTTGGTTTCTCATGTAGATTTTTCCTTGGTCAAACCCCTAGTTGGTATTTAAACTTTGAAAGAGATAAGAAATTTGCATAAACCCTAGCCCTAAGTATGTCTAGAACTAGGAAAATATTAAGTAAAGAAAAACTTAAACTAATGTGCTAGAATAAGATGTGTAAATAATATTTGACTGATGCAAAACTTCAATCCAAGAAACCCTACAATATTACAAATGAATGCAAATGAAATGTAAACCTTAAATCTGAAGATAGAGAGAAAATGGAAGATGGAGTCACTTTAAAAATAAGTTTTTAGATGTGATTTGATGGCTAGTTGCATCTCCTCAACCTAGATTTCTCCATGTTTATCCATAGAAATCCATAATCAACCCTTTATAATGTGAGATCTTGAATAGGAAGTGATCTTGAAGACCTGCAAAAACCCTAGTTTGCTGCCCTAATCTTCAACTTTTGTTGTGGAAAGAGAAATGAATGTTCTTGTGGAAGATGTTAAATTCTTGGTTCTTTAGGTTTCTTGTGAAAAAGATGGCTAAAAGTCTTGAAAAATGACCTAAAAACAAGTATTTATAAGCAACAATACCTAATTGTTTGTTATTTTGACCTAAGAGGCCGACACCCATTAGCAATTTTTAGCAAGCCAATGATTTTCCTGCTCAAAAATGCAAATAACCCTAAAATTTCCCACTAGGGGTTTTTGAGGTGGGATTTGTGATGTTTGGGTATTTTTAATGCTGCTTGCCAAGACTTGTATGATTTCTTAGGTGAAATAGGCCTTAAAGTCAAAGATTACGAGTTTGAGGGGCCTATAAATGTTATTTTAGGAGGGTGATTGATGCAAGGGTGTCTAAAGTAGGACCAAATTAGGCACAAAATTTTCCTTTTCTTCAAAGGTATACAATTTTTGGCGACACACTCGTATATGTGTATCAACTATGTGTAAGGTAGATGCATTGAAATAATACTTAATTTAATATCACACTATAAGTATCTAATTGAAACATAATGTATTGATAAATAATCCTTTAGATTTATGAAATAAAATAGATACAATAAACACCTTAATTGATTATTCTATCATTTCTAATATTATCCATGTCAAATAGATTCTTGTAGGAACCATTCCGATCACCATTAAAATTGGTCTTTATCAAGAAAAATATAGGTAATGGTACAAGTATAATCATGATAATATATAAAATTAGAAAACCCATATTTGAAAAAATATTTCCTTCAAATTCTACAACTTGTGCATAATGATCAATGTTGACCCTCCCCTCTCTACTTAAATACAAATCAAGCTTGTCGATTTCCACACTAATTGGAATTCTTTAGCAAATTACATGTTTTTGTCTTATTGAATTCTCTAGCTTCTTTGACAAGCTCAATATCTTTGGTTTAGTAGTTTGGTTAATACATGACACCTCTTCTTCAAGGATCATGACTATGTAATAGGCTCTCTAAGATATTTTGAAGGATATTATTATGGGAAACATAATTAATTTTCTTCACTTCTTTCTTTAGGGCACCCATTTAGAAATGTCTATCAATTTATTTTTATAATGCATATGCATGACCTTTTAAAATGTGTATGTGCTTTATAGTGGGTACATGTTATGTGAAAATTAAAGTTTCACACCCATACTTTTGTTTTGGTTTTAGGATCATAATACACTTGGAAAGCCAACCTTGAATCTTGGAGCTACAAAAACAATGTTACACAACTAGCAAGATAAAAAAGTGACTTTGGAAATATGGTTAATAACTATTTTTATAGAATTTTTAGATGAAATTAAAACAAATTATAGATGACAATGTCTAGCTTTCCAATATCTATTTTTATTTATTGTTGAACATATTTTCTATTTATTAATTAATTTTTAAACAAGATGCTTCATAAACTTAAAATAACATATGTTACTATTTTTATGTTAACTTTTTATTTTGACTTGTTTTAAAAAGTAAAAATGCATGATCAATCTAGACATCAATATCTATCAATGAAAAAAATCACATCATAATTATTTAACATCAAATTATGTTTGTCATATATGAGAGTAACAAAAAAAACTTTAACCTTTAGTAAAATATATTTTAAAATTAGAAACAAAATATCTTTACAAAACTTTAGCATCATATTCATCTTTCCACAAAAAGGATTTTGAAAAATATTTTTATATACTACTTATTTTGTTGGTCATACACATGCATGGTTTGACCTAAAACACATTTCTTAAGAAAGATCAATTTTGTACATCCTATACTAAACCAACTTTTATCATCTTAATATTAGAACAAATTACAAACTAGAAAAAAAATCCTACATTTAATATTTTTATGCCATGTAAATATTTTGTGGAAGTGTTTCAATTTTTTACCTCAACTACGATAAATTTTGATGTTTAAGAAAAATGCTTCCATTTTTCTATAAAAAAAAAAGACTCAATTCCTTGCTCTTACCTTTTATTTGTTGCTATAAGTTGTCTTTTTTTATATTTTGAGTTCATTATGATTAGGTTATATTGTTATTTGTGATTATGTACTAGATTGTTCTTTATGTATTTATTAGTGTATAAGATGTATTTTACATATATATTGGTCAATATCTTTATCCCACCTTGATCATTATTATTTATCCTTAACAATTTATGATCATCGCTAAATATATTATTTATTATTCTAATGCATGTATTTATGAGTATATAATTGATTAAGCCCTCCCTTAAAAACTCAACTGCCAACTCTACTACAAGAGAATTAAGCCATGCCATATTTGGCTAGTCTAGCATATAGATTTGGATCCCAAATTTCAAAATTTAAATCTTCTTCTCTTTTCTATCATTTATTATTAGTTGACTAAGGTATGAGTTATTATAAATTATATTTGAAGATGGCGTATTTAAGGATTAAACCTATTTTTAAAATGAATCTTTCGGTACAAAACTAGGAATATATGGAGTTCAATTACAAAAGGTTTACAAATTTTATATCAGCATTACAGCATCATCCCAAGAGTACATTGCATGCTTCATCATCCCAGGAGTACATTGCATGCTTGTCTACTATCTGCTGTGCCTTTTTCGCACACACACCCCACTAGAGGCAGGGACCCCTCCTTTTGAATTCTCACATCTCCGCATTTTGTTTTTTCTAATTTCCAGCTTTGCTCTTCCAAGGGCGGATTAAGTCCAGATTCAGAGAAACAAAATTGAAAATTGTTAGTTGTCATAAATTCCGAAGCTCAGAGAATCTGTGGTCTCGTGAAATGTCTGAAGTTGCCTTTTTTGGGTACTTCTTGGTTGTCCAGATTCTACGAGAGCATTTAAGGGCGTAGGTTTTGTGGTTGAAGTGCTTGATACCCGTTTGTTGATTGCACTGGACTTGTAAAATTCCTAAAAGCATTCAGTATGTGTTCATTGAGCTAAGGGGTTGGACTTCTATATTATTCAAGGCCATTCACGTTTTCTCATAAAAATTGATGTTTCACAGAAATAAGCAATGGGCGGATTAATTCTTGCATAAGAAAAATCTATGAGGGTCTTCGATTTCTGAGGCAGAGAAAGAAATGTAGGCTTTGAGTAAGGTTCAGGAAATTCCTTCTTGCGAATTTCTCGAAGAAGTGAAATACACAATTATGTGATATTTGTGGGCAATAAAACAACATGGGAGGTCTCACAAATTTCGTCGAGACACAAAATTCGCAAAGTTTGGCCAATGGCGGAGATTTATTTTCCATGTGAAATTCCCAAAGGAATGAGATCACTCAGAGAAATCACAACCTCGTGGATTTCTCAATAGTGTGAAATCCGTGAATATTTAATAAGTGGTGAGACTTTCTGTTGGATTAATCGATTTACCAAGATCATAAGGTTTGCCGCATCTAATATAAAAACAAAGGTTATGGCTCACTGGTTTGTCATTTTGCCAAGGAGAAGATTCACAGCTCACAAGGGCTGTGTGTTTCAAAAAGAAGCCATTTAATAAAATATGTGGAAAGGTTGGTGCATAGAACTTGGTGGCTCCTCATTTTTCTTCGCAGGGTCGGATATAATGCAGGTTGTTTGATGAAACCTAAAGGCCGAATATTTCCTGTAATGATCGACAGTGGGGAAAGGCGATTACGGGTTAAGATCCATTCCATTCATACAACTCGATTTATTTAGACTGATCAAGGATAGCTTTACAGTGTTTGTCACCTAAGAAGGAAAGCTTCCAATCCCCGAGGGATACGGCTGATACATGGCAAGTTGCATGGATTTAATGTCTAGGAGATAATGTAAATCCATTATATGGTAGTGAGACTATTAGTTTTGGGTGTGGTAATTTAGCTTATTGAAGGATGGAAAATTTTCGCTCTATAGTTTAGGACATAAAACAACAAGTTTCCTTCTCTTTTTATTCAAAGAAGTTTTGGGATTTAAGAGATTTGCAATAGGGTGTTCTAGGGTTTGATTAGATACTAAAGAGGGGTTCACCACCAAGCTATGGCTTGGAAAAACAAGTAACATGAAAAACCTAATAATAAAACCTAATGATATGCAAGACTTGAATAAATGGCCTAGAAATGAATACAAAATGAAAAAGGAAATTGGAAAAATATAGAGGTGCACCTGGAAACCTGTAGCAACTTGATCAAAGACATGAAATGTTGAAAATGCTGAATTTAATGCACACTGGGATTCATACGCTAGGCTGGGTGATTTAGTCCTAGATTAGGGTCTATGGGCAACACTAGAGATCTGGCAGAGACAAGTCTAGAACACCTACAAAACTAGAAAATCCACAATATTGGGACTCATACACTAGAAGTGGCATATCATTCATGGTTGTCTTTATTAGAAAGTCAAAGTTTGAATCTGCTCTTCAACCTCTGCTCTCTCTTCTGAAATTGATTTCGGGATATGAATTGTTGAATTATGCTCTAAAGATGTCTTTTAATGATCATTTAAACAAGGTGACAACTTGGACCACTTTGAAATCTTAAAAACTTCTTTCCAATCTTGCTCCTTAAAGGGTCTTCAACCTAGATCTACAAATCATATGTGAAAGAAAGGGAAAAATGTTGTTTTGTTAGTGGAAAGACATTTTCCTTGGTCAAACCCCATTTTGGTAATCAAACCTTGAAATGAAATGATGTATAAAAGAGAAATAATAAATGAACAAAATGTAATGTTGCAACTCACCAAACCCTATAAATAAATGGTACAAATATGTATGAAATGGCTCCAATAGATGTGGATCTTGAATCTTGCTTGAATGATATGGATCTTGAATTGGATGCTTGCTTGAATTATGAAACCCTACATCACAAAATTTAGTTAAAAAATAAACATGATGAATAATGACTTTGATATAATGTTTGATACCTGAATAATGCTCCAAAATACTTGATGATCAACTCCTAAATGCTCTTGTAAACTATTGAATGCTCTTGTGAACTCAAATTTTCTACAAGGATGCTTATTCAACTTACTAGATCACCCGATTGCTTGTTAGGAGAAAAATGAATGAAATAACCTTGTATTTATACTTGTTTATACCAAATTTCTTGAAATTACAACACTACAAGCTGACATCAGATCTAGGAGAATAAAATCCCACCAAAACTTTGAATATAATTTAGGTTTAAGCCACATAGGACTCATATGCTAGAAGTGGTGTATGAGTCCCATTAGGCTAGGCTATGGGACACATTTTTCAAGAAATTCTTAGATTCATGTGAAATCAGGAATGGGGCCCCAAAACTTAGGTGGGACCCATATGCCCATGGTGGCGTATGAATCCCAGATCACTAAATCTAGTCTATACAATCCAAAATCATTAATTCTTGAATTTTCATTACATATGTGTTGAGTATCCTCAGAAAGATGTGTTAATTAAGGTTTGTGGATGTAAAATAAGGCCAAATAAGGGATAAAGAAGCCCAATTTATGAATGAAAACCATAGATTAGTGTGAAAGTGTAAGAAAACACTTTACAACACCCTAAATAAGGCACAATTAGGTCCATTTATTTCACAAGGGCCCAAACAAGTGTGAAAATGTAATGGAGGACATTTTTCAACACTACATTTAGCCTCCACTTTAGTGAAAGGAGGAATAGGCTTCAAACTCACACTAAAGTAGATGTGATACACATCAAGATGGGTCCAAATTTACCAATTCTAGTAGGATATGATGGCAATGATCAAGAGGGTTGTGTAAGCCCCCAAGATCTAGATCCTATGGAAAACCAACATAGGCACAAAAGAACAAACATGAAAATGATATAAGGACAACTAACAAGGTTCAAGCATGCACTGCTAAAGACAAAGAGAAAAGAAAATGAAAAAAAAGGGGTGGATAAAGCTTCAACCATTTGTCTTGCATGTTGTGGATCATATCTAATTTGTTTGTTCAAAAAATGCACGCTCAATCTGAGGCAACAAACTCTAGGCTATCTGTTGGGTGAGTACTCAAAAGGGTGAGACACATATGCACATGGTCGGTATGTGCTCACACATACAAGCAAGTGGATATAGGAAATTCATGCCTAAGTTTAACTTCTTATTCAACCAGACCAAAGCTATACCTCCTAATAACTTTGATAAGGTGCCACATAGCAATTAACTTTGAGCTTTATGAGGCAAGAAAAGCTTTGTATGCTTGAAACTCATGAAAAAATAAGACGACACTAGAGGAAAGAAAAGTGTATTATGCAAGGTTGCCATATAACAAAACTTGAAAATGCAACATAGTGTAAGGAATGTTCAAACAAGTTTTCTTAGTTCATGTAAGGTCTTAACTTAGGGGACATTATTCCTAATGTCTCCAAGATAGGACCAATCGAAGAATATAAGATTCAAAACTTAGGGGATGTAGTGTGTCTCATCAAGACACTGAGAGGAATATAATATACTAAGAGATATCATGCTCTTGAGGGACATCACACCTAATTCCACCACAAAGAGAAAGACATGTCTCATGAAGAAGACTACACAATGAAACATGAAAAATGAAAAAAAGAATAATTCCAATGCATGTCCCCACTTTAAAGAAATTGCTAAATACCTTGTTGTGAGAAATTAATTTAAACTAGAAAATGATAAATGCTAACAATAAAGAGGACATGAGAGCCTACTTGTAAACCCATATGTCAAGTCATATGTTCCCAAATAAATCTACATCATGAAAAACAAAAAGAGGGGTTGCCCCCCAAAATAAAACTCCAAACACATGAGGGATCCATGGATTTGGGGTTAGTATGTTCCTACTATAATATTTTTAAAGAGATCATAATTTTCATCATTCCCCAAATAATCATAGAACTAGATGAATAACACAAAGAGATAAAAATCAAAGAAAAATCATTTTGGGTCAATATGGAAGAGACACATGAATGTCTCAATGCCTTGTGTCATCCCCAAAAGGAAAACACAATACAAATAATAGATAAAGGAAAATATTTTGGGTCAACATAGAAGAGACATGAATGTCTTGACACCTTGTGTCATCCCCAAAAGGAAAATACGAGACAAAGGAAAGGTAAAGAAAAATGTTTACAACATGAAGAAGAATGTAGGTACAAATAGAGGAATATCACAAAGAGAGAGACATCAAACAAAATAGTACAGGGGATCACATTATGCACATGCAATCACATAAAAGAAACATGAAACAAAAAAATAATGCAAAATACTAGCAAGGCATATGCGACTCAACCTATTAGCAGGTCATCTACATCCCAATTGTGTTCATGATATATAGAATGTAGACAACTAGCCAAAGGGACAATAGAAAGTGCAAAACTAGGGTCATTACCAATTTCAACACTTTTCCTAGAAGAATTATCATGTAGGCTCATAAAAGAGTAAAAAAATGTATTCAATTCATTATGCATCTCCTCATCAATTTTATCAACCTCATCGTTATCATCCAAATTAATCACAATGGGAGGTTGAATGATAATGTCTAAAGAAGGATTTAGCTCCTATTGTGGTTGTGATATAGGATCCTTTTGTTGCGGCGAGGTAAAATCATAATGTATCGCTTCAATCAAGTTTGAATTTTTTTTTTCTTTTTTTTTCTTCATTTAACCTTCAAGAAAGAGAACAATGCCTACACCTACACTCTCTAGTATTTCTATTTATTTTAGTATGAATTTCAAGTTGCGTTTGTGTAGGAGACATTTTATCAACCATATGTTTTTTTTCTTCCCTAAGGGGAGGAATGGAAGGAACCATGGAAGGTTGGTCAACCACTTTCTCTTTAGCTTCATAAAAAAAAATATTTTAGGAGGCATGACATGATTTGTTTTGTTATATCTTGGTCTTTTGTAGGAGGTAGGAAAAGGGTCTATTTTGGGTTGGTCTTGATTGTTTTGAATTCTTTTAGGTTCAATCATGGTTTCGTCAAGGATGGTAGGATCAGTCATAGGTTGTGGCATGTTTGTAAGGGATACTTTTACTATATATTTCTCCTTGAACTTTTGATAGGATTTTAAAAATAATTCTTCTCAAGGTTAAATAGGCTCCATAAGCTCAGGCCATAAGAAATCTAAGGAAAATTTCCCATGGAAAGACAAAGGATTAAAACCACTATGATGGACATTAAATATTTCATTATCAAAGGGAAACTTTAAGCATTTATGCACAACTAATGGGACAACTTCCATGGAGTGTAGCCATGGGTAACAAAGCTTCACACGGTATTGATCTGACATTGAGATCATGGAGGATGAGACATATAATGTTTTTGGTCCTATTTGTAAAGGAAGGGTGATCAATCCCATCTTAGGGCAAGATAAACCTTTATGTGTCATTATCCATGCTTTAGATTTATCATATGTTTCTTGATAGATTTGATGCATAGGTAATAATTCTTCAGTCATCACATTCTCTCCATAGATGGGATCAACTAATATCCCATTAGTGGGCTTATCATATATTTTCTTGACTATGTAAAGAGGACCATTGAGTGCATGTTTAAGTATATATTTAGATGAGAAAGCAATATCAAGAGGATTTTTTAGTTCGGCCCTTATGAGGTATAACATTGAGCAATCCAACCATATCATCTGTAGGACCTTGTTCATCAATATCTATGGGATTTGTTGAACAATATCATTGTTGTTTTCATTCATGCCAACATTCATCACATCATTCTTTTTAGTTTCACTAGCTTTGACAAATGAAATGCTATGATTAGGCATAGGGTTAGTAAAGATCTATATTTTTTGGTTGGGAGGGACAACGAACTTATTTCCTTGATCATTAACACCTCTAATTTAAAGTCGACCAAAATCAATGAGGTCTTGCACTAGATGTTTGAGATGCTTGCAATGTTATGTGTCATGTACATTTTTTCAGTGATAATGGCAATAGGAAATGGATCTAAAGTTCAAGGGTAAAGGTTTATTAGGATTGGTAATTTTAATGTGAGGCAAGGTAAAATATTTTCTATTCTAAAAGTTGTTACATTATGTTATGGAGGGCATTAGGTAAGGGGGTGAATTGCCTAGCCAAATCCCTGAATTTGAAAGGAGTTGTCTTCCTTATAGCATCTACTTGGGTATCAATAGGTTGAGTTGGTTGAGGGGAATTCAGTTGAAGGAAGCTTTTATTATTTTTTCTAAAAGGTTGGTAATTGTTTTGGTTTTCAGATTTGGATTTCTCAGGATGACTAGAGGTGGATTTTGTTTCATGACTACTAACCAAATTTTGATAATCGCAAAGGGTAGTACACAAGTGCACGAAGAGAAACTTCATCATGGTAATCTTATATTGTTTCTTATTTTGCAAGTTCTCAATGAAAATCCTTTGAATGCGAGGCTTGGGAATCTTTACATCGATTTGAGAATAAAGTGATTGGTATCATGAAATAAAGTCAGTAATCTTTTTTCTTACATCTCATCAAATCAGCTAGGTTCATTTTAGGGGTCATATGCAATTGGAAATGGTTTATAAATGCCTCAAAAATTTAATTGAATGAATGAATTGAGTTGTTCAATAATGAGGAAAACCATTCTAAGGAAGTATCCTTTAAGGACCTAGGGAAAATCTTGGCCAAGAGCTTATCCTCAAGAATAAAGTCACTACATAAGGTGGTATAAGTAGAAACGTGGTTAGAAGGATCTCCTTTCCCCCCATATTTCTCAAATCTAGGTACCTCTATACCTTGTGGCATCGGTGTCCTCAAAATATCCAAGGGAAAGGGATAAATTTTGACATAATATGTAGGTTGTCCATTTTTATTTTGGTTTATGGTGGAAACTTTCTTTTGAAGGGATCAAACTGTTTGCAAAAGTTGAATTATGAGAGGATCATTGTTTGCATTTTAAGATGGAGGTGAATAGGGTGGAAGTGTGTATGTGTTTGAGGGTGAAGTCACAATAGTGGTTTACAATTCAAATGAGGAAGGAAAACTCACAAAAAATGACCCCAAGGCAAAACAAGTGATTTTAGGGGTTCGTACGAACCTTCTTGTTCAACCGAACCAAAAAGGGGTTCGCTCGAACTAGGGTTCGACCGAACCCCTTTGAATTTTGGTCACCAAAAAAAACATTACAATGCATGGGAAAGAGGTTCGAGCGAGCCCCTATAGGTTCGCTCGAACCCCCTTATCCCTAATCCCCCATCTGAGACACAAAAAATCCTAAATTTTGGCACTTCGAAGCTCAGGTTGAGGATGAAAATGGAGGAATATTCACAAACCCAACTAGAATCAGGTAGTCCTTAGAACGAGCTATCCAACGAATATAATTTTAATATTTTTTGGTTTTATTATGTATGTGTTTTTTTAGTTTTATTAAACATAGGTTTTTCACCGAAAATCAAGCTCTTTGTTTTGCACATTTGGAAAAATAGCAGATTATCAAAACAAATATATATATATATATATTCTTAGGCTGGGTATTGATGTCCTTGATGCATTAAAAAAACTAAAAATTGAATTTCTATTCTTACAAAAAAAGTTATGTTGTATACAATCCGCCTATGTCTAAATTGCAATTGGTTTGACTTTGAAACTTGATTAAGGAAAAAATATTCAATAAAAAACTATGAGACCAAATGGTAGTGCTAGATATCATAGCTACAAATCTAAATTCAAAAAAAAAAGATAATTTTATCCTTCATACAAAAAAAATTATGTTGTATACGGTGAGCATCTCTTTTTAAAAATGTTGTTTTATGAAAAAAATCAGTTTTCATGGGAGATGGAAAAAAAGTGCAATCTGATTCCAAAAATTTTGAAAAAAATAATTTTAGAATCTACAGACAAAATTTGGTGACTCTAGTTTGCATCATCTTTAAATTCCTCACAGTTTAGCCGCTATAGGTTCTCGAATATGAAGATTTAGTTAAAAATAATAATTGCAGTGTCCAGTTTGGCCAAAAAATGTAAACCACTATTGTGGGATCACCCTTGAGGAAAAAGTGAATGGAATTCCTATAGGAGGTAGAGTGGTAGGAGATATGATGTGTGATGCCACAAAGGTAATAGGGATGCTAGCAGAAATACCCAAGGAAGGAATCACATTACTAGTAGGTTGCATTGTTACTGTGACTTGAGGGTTTGTATAGGTAGGAATAGAGGCAATTGTCGGAGGAGGAATTTGAATTCCTCCTTGGCTTGGTACATCGTTCAAGGGTAAAGCACAATTAGTGGTTGAGGTAAGATGTTTTTCAAAAATATGAACTATGTTAGGCACAAGGTAAACTCCTTATTCACATGAAATCATGTGATGTATGTTATCTATGGTAGGGATAACAGTGGTTGAAATGCTGTTACTACTTACCTAAATTTTTAGGTTTTCTAGGTTTTCATGGATTTGAATTATGTTTTCTTGTGGAATACTAGAATCCATTGTTTCAACATGCGCCACACTACTCAAAGGTAAAGAGGTGTTAATGGTATGGTCCATACCTAGTGAAATAGTGTCAATAATAGGAGTGAAAGAGCTAGATAACCCAAGATCCACAATGATTGTGCTATCGCAGGATGACATGAGTCTTGAACTTTGTCTCACTATGGTATTAGTAATAGGACACAACGTAGAAAACCTCATAAAGGGACAATCAGGGAAATGGAAGATGTAATGAACACAAGATAAATGATATGGTATAATTCTGATTCAAATGAAATTAAGCTATATGTAATGAAATGAAAACTGAATTTTTCCAAACTGAAACAGATAACTAACAACAACAAACAAAAACATAGAAATAAAGAATTAGATGTTGGAAATATAGTTTAAAATATGAAACATGATTAAATCGGCTAAAGGGGTGTATGAGTCCCAATCAAGGGTTTTCAGGGGTTTAAATGTTGAATAATACACAAAAATCGAGAAAAATCACTACTACTAGGACTAAATCACCCAGATTAGGGTTTTTGGAAAGATTTCAAAAAATTCTAAGTAAAAGTTATGTATTTTTATTTGGATGATGTGTAGACTAAGTGTAAATGCATATTTAAAATGATATTCAATGATGCAAGATGCAAAAATGCAACTTATATGCACTTTCACTAATGCAAAATTTAGAAACCCTAGAATGGCAATTAACTAATGTAAACCCTAATGCAAAGTTAATGCAATCTAAATCTAGGATGATAATTCACTCCAAATCAAAAAATGAAATGTTCTAAAATGTAGGTTCACCAAAATGACGGGTGGATTATTGTCGCTCTATAGTTTAGGATATAGAACAAGTTTCCTTCTCTTTTCATTCAAGGAAGCCATAGGGATCTCAAACCAAGGAAAAAATAAGGGGAAGAGATTTGGAATGGGGTTTCCTAGGGTCTAATTAAAGACTAGAGACGTTCACCACCAAGCTATTGTTGGGGAAGACAAGTTACATACAAAACCTAGTGACCAAACCTAATGATATGCAAGAATTGAATAAATGACATAGAAATGAATGCAAAATAGAGTAGGAAATTTGAAAAGTATAGAGGTGCACCTAAAAACTTCTACTAACTTGATCAAAGACATTAAATTTTAAAAATGGTGAATCTAATGCACACAACTAGGACTCATATGCCAGGCTAGTGGATTTAGTCTGAGATAAGGGTTTCTAGGCAAGAAGAAAGATCTCGCAGAGACAAGTCTAGAACACTTGAAACCTAGAAAATCCACTATATTGAGACTCATACTTTAGAATTAGCATATCAGTCCTACTTGGCTTTTTCACAAATTCAAAGATTGAATCTGCTCTTCAACCTCTGCTCTATCTTCTCAACTTTATTTTTGGATCTGAATTGTTGAATTATGCTTTATAGGTGTCTTTTAATGATCTATTTGTGTCGAAAAAAAATGTATCCTTGGACATTTTTATGCTCATTCGGGCCTTTTTTATGGATTTTGGCCTGATTTTGCCTAGATTTAATGTTGTAATGTGCTCAACACATTCATATTAGGCCTTGAACTCTTGTAAATCAATAAAAACCTTATGATGTCCTATAATTGTGTTGTGAAGTGTTGTAGCACACTTTCACACTTTTCTAGGACCTTTCTAATGTACTTCACTTAAATAACCTCTTTTCATCACTTACCAAGACTTATTTCAAAGTGTTGTAATAAACTCTCACACTTTTCTAGGATTGTCATCAATAATTTGACCCTTTCTTATGTTCAAATGACCCCTTTATACACTTATAGGCCTTACTCAAGTATGTTTCAGAGAATAATCCCGTTAAAAATCATTAAATGCACTTTAATTCCTGCCACCGAGTAAAATTTCCCTAGTGGGACCAAGTCCCCACTTGCGGTGACTTAGTCCCATTTGGCTCAAAAATCAAAATTATTTTATAATTCTTGCGAGATATTTTTCTTTAGACCTTAAGGTCGGCCTGTGATGAGGTATTTTCGAGAATTATGGTGCAATCATGTATAAATAAAGGGTTTTCCTCTAATTTTCAATCCGCAACAATTCATTCTTCAAGCATCCAAGCACTCAAGCATTCTAAGAATTATCAAGCATTCATCCATTGGAGCATCTACTTGCATATCTTTAGATTTCTACTTCAAGGGTTCAGTGAGTTGTAGTACTGTATGTTGTTCAATCGTCATTCTCTTTCTCTTTCATTTCATTTTCAAGGGTTTGATTACCAAACTGAGGTTTGACTAAGGCAAACCCTGATTCTCTAACCCTTAACCCTTTTCCCCTCTTTGCATGTGTGTTTTGCAAGTCTTGTATGTAGATTTTTTAGAGAGAAAGGTGTTAAAAGGTGTCAACATCTCATCAAAGTAATTAAAATTCAACAAAGCCTTAAAAGGAGCTTGGAGATCACATACAGGTCAAAGTTTGCAGATTCGAATCTAGATTCTTCTCAAGAGGTAAAGTAGAGACCGAAAGCTACATATTACATCTTCATGCTTCCCAAAAGCTAAAGGTGGACTAAGTCACCATCAATGGTGAATTAGTCCCACTATTGGGCCTAAAAAGTGATTTTTGTGGTTATGGATACCCAATTTCTCAAAACTTGTTCTAGTAGAATCTTTTCGAAATAGGACTAAGTCGTCTAGCTTGGTGAAAGTGTCCTAGTTGGCTTCAACAAAACTTTTTGTAGGATTCTAGAGCCTCTCTACATCAATTTTAAATTTCCAGGTGCACCTCTCCATTCCTTTTAATTTATTTTATTGTTTGTTTGCATTCTTAAGTCATCTTGCATATCACATTGTGTTTTCAAACACCTTGCATTTCCTTAATTTTCCATTAACAGTTCATCTCTTTTATCAGTTTATTCCATTTAAGACATTTCATTTAGGCATACTTTAATCATATTTAAATTAATCTTGAGTGAACCCCCAATTTTTTGTTAGAAATCTCTCTCCTTTTAGGTGTGAAACCCTAGAAGTGTAAGACAACATCTTTCCCCTAAAATTTGCAGTTCATTTTGGTGAACCTGAATTTTGACCCCTTTTACTTCTGATTTAAAGTGCATCCTAGGCATATCTTGCATCAACATTGCATTAAGTTTTGCATTTTTTGGATTCTAAGGTTTCTAAAATTGCATTAGTGAAAAGCTCATATATCTTGCATTTTTCATTGTATTTCATTAAAAATTCAAAAAAATCTGCATTTCCATACTTTATCTATATCGGAAAACCCAAAAATCATAAAATTTCGATTACAAATTTTTAAAATTGGTAAAAAAATAACTACTTGGACTAATTCGCCACCCTAGGCATCTTAGTTAGGTTGCATATCTATTACTACATTTTCTAGAATTTACTCTGCAATTTCTACATTTTTTCTTGTAGTTACTGCATTTCTATGTTTCTTTCTAGAATTATAGATATCAACATTTTGGTGCTCTTCGTTTGCATTGCACTTGCATCCACCCCACATTTAGAAGTCTTTGCATGAGTGTTTGGTGTTGTATTTCTAATCACTTAGTGATAAGAAGTTTGAGACTCATGGCATCTCGCGATAACACACTTGTTGTAGATCTTGGGTTATCTAGAGTTTCCACTCCTAGTATTGATAATAGTACACTATGAATGGATAATACCCTTTGTAACTCTTTGCATTCAGGTAGCATTCATATTGAACATAGGCCTAATGATATCCCACAAGACAAGGTCATTCACATTCATGAGGACTTAGTACACTTGCAACATCAAGTGAGCCTTAAAAACATTTCAGCCACAACAATTTGAACTATAGAAAACATCCATCGCATGCTTGAAAGTGACGAAGGCCTAGACAATTCAAAAAAAATAGTTAAGATATATCAAAAACATGTTCCTTCCACATCTAGTATCTCTCACTAGGCGAATACTATGATTATCCAAGGGAGGCCTCACACTCCTCCCACAACAGTAGCCTCTATACTTACCTATACAAATCCTAGTGTCACCACCACAATGCAACAAGTTAGTAATGTGATTCATTCTTTGACTATTCCTACTAGCATCCCTCATTCCTATGTGGCATCGCATGTTCTATATTCTTATACAATACCATCAATAATAATTTCATTCTTTCCCTATCACTACATACACCCCATGACCACTTTCTCTTCCACCTCATTCCACTTACATTGACCCTCTCATAACACAAATTTTCCAAATCGTCTCATCCATGCAACAATAAATATCTACCATCAACCAAAATCATAATAGCCCACCGACATATTATTTTTGCAGCAGCCCATTGTCCTTGGAAATATTGTGAACACCGATGCCACAAGGAGTAGAGATGCCTAGATTTGAGAAATATGGAGGGAAGGGAGATCCTTGTAACCAAGTTAATTCCTACACCGCTTTATGTAGTGACTTTGTCCTTGATGATAAACTTTTAGCAAAACTGCTTCCTAGGACTTTAAAGGACACTTCCTTGGAATGGTTTTCTTATTTACCAAATAATTCAATTCGTTCATTTAATGAACTTTTTGTTGCATTTATCAATCATTTCCAAGTGCATATGACTCCCAGGAAGACCTTGGATGATTTGATGAGATGCAAGAAGAAAAATGATGAAAAGATAATTGATTTTATTTCACGATATTATTCGCTTTATTCCCAAATCAATGTCCAGATCCCTGACCCACATCTTCAAAATATATTTATAGAAAAATTGCAAACTAAACTTCGGGATAAACTCACTATGATGAAATTCCCCTCTTTCATGCATTTATGTACAACCCTTTGTGATTATCACAATTCGATTAGTAGTCAAGATATAATTTCCATTTCTAGTCGAATTGAGAAATATGAACATTCCAACTAAATCGATTCCCAACCATTTAGAAAGAAAAACAAAGGGTTCTTATAGTTTAACCCTCCTCAAAAATCAACTCAACCTGTCAACAATCAAGTAGCAGCTGTTAAAATCATGGTGCCCTTTAGTTATGGAGATCCAAAAAGACAATTAACACCTTTACAAGATACCCTTCATAACACCATGTCTCAACTTTTAAAACAACAAATGATTACCTTACTTATCATTCATGCACCTGACCCTACTAATCCTTTACATCCTAACTTTAAATTGAATGCTTATTGTTAGTATCATAGACAAAGTGGCCATGATAGGGAAGAGTGCAAGTGTCTTAAGCATCTACTTCAAGACCCCATTGATTCTGGCCATTTATCCATTGCAGGTGTTAATGATCATGGTAATAATTTTTCCGCCCCTCCAAATCAAAACTTACAAATTGGCATTGATCCAATGCCCAAACATAATATTTCAATTGTCAAATCTAGTGAAACTACAAAGAATGATGTGATGAATGTTGCTGCCAATGATGAACATTTTGATCCCATCACACATGTTACTCATATTAATCCTAAGGATGGAATGGTAGGTGTGATAGACATTATCCCTAATAAGGGACAACCACATAAATCTCTTGATGTTACTTTCTCCTCTCAGGACATACTTAAAAATCTCCCCGACGGTCCTCTTTACATAGCCGGTTGTATCCATGACAAGCCCACTAATGGGATATAAATAAATCCAGCTTGTGGAGAGAACGTGATCATCGAGGAATTTTTGGTATTACATGATCTTTATTAAGATGACTATGATAAACCAAAAGCATGGATCAAAACGCACAATATTTTTACTTGCCCTACAATAGGATTGATCATCCTTCCATTACAAATAGGAGCAAAAATATTGGATGTCACATTCTCCATCATCCCAAAGTCAGACTAGTTTCATTTGAGGCTAGGCCATCCATGGCTTCACTCACTGAAATTTGTCCCTTTGATTATTCACAAATGCATAAAGTTTCCATTTGAAAATGACATATTCACTATCCACCATAGCAGCTTTCACCCTTTGTCTTCCAAAGGAAAATTTTCCTTAGAATCCTTTTGGCCCGAACCAATGGAACCCATCATGCGTCGAAAAAAAATATATTTCTTTTCTTACCAAAAATTTAAAGCCGAAAAAATAGCCGAATTGTCTCTCTGCAACATGTCCTTGTCCACTTCGGACACTCCCATCTTAGATGAAGCCATGCTCCAACCTAAAAGAAAAACACACAACCAAGCTCAACCAACACATGACACTTCCCTGACATCATCTAAAAGACCACGAGATTGTGAAAGTAACTCTATCCTACTTCCTCGCATAAAACAAGTTTACAAAGCAAAGGAGAAAGTGGATGAACAACCTTCCATGGTTCCTTTTGTTCCTCCCCTTAGGGAAGAAAATCAACCTATGGTTGATCAACCCAATCTTTAAGAAACAAAACTCGATAACAAAATCAATAGAAATAAAGGTGTTAGGGAGAATAGGCGTAGACATCATGCCCTTGCTTGCAAGTTACATGAGGAAGAAAATAAAGAAAATCACAATCCAGACTTGATAGAAGCAATTCCTAATGATCCTACTCCCCAACCACTACAAACCGATCCTATACAAAAATCACAACCAGAGTTACATTCTTCAACATACATCATCATTCATCCTCCTATTGTGATTAATTTGGATGGCGATGATGAGATTACTAAAATCGATGAAGAGGTGCATATTGATTTGAACACATTGTTTTCCTCTTCCATGAGATTGCTTGAAAATTCTCCTAGGATGAGTATTGACCTTGATACTAGTTATGCAATTATTTGTGTCCCTCTAGCTAGTTGCCCGCCCTCACTATACACTGAACAATATTGGGAGGTAGATGAATTGCTTGATGGTTGACTTTCATTTTCCTTACTAGTCTTTTTCATTTTATTTTGTGTGTTTGCATGTGCATAACATTTCTCTCGTGATGTTTTGTTTGATGTTCTCTCTTCATGCCATTCCTCTATTTGTACCTTCATTCCTCTATATTTCATTTATTTCTTTCCTTTTTTCTCTTTTCACTTTTGTTTTTCTTTCCTTTCGAGGATGACACAAGGCATTGAGATCGACATGTCTCTTTCATGTTGACCCAAATGGTCCCTTTTTATTTTTGTCTTTTTCTTGTGTTTTCCTTTTGGGGATGACACAAGTCATTTAGACAAAAATGTCTCTTTCATGTTGACCCAAAAGGCTTCTTTTCATTCTCTTTTCCTTTTTCTTTTGCTTGTGTTTTCCTTTTGGGGATGATGCGAAGCATTGAGACATTCTATTTGTCTTTCATGTTGACCCAAAATCTTTTCATTTTTATTCCACCCTTTTCTTTTCTCTTTTCTCTTTTGTTTTCATTTTGGGGATGATGCAAAGCATTGAGACACCCTATGGGTATGTCCAGGATCATGATGGGCCAAAATGTCGCGATATGTACGTGATATGATGGCCCATCTGGCTGATGACTTTTTTTTTACCCAAAATTGATGAAACGAAAAGGGTTTTTAAAGGATATTCTCAGCTTTCCACCAATATAAATTATGCTTTATTTTGAATTTAATAAATAATTATTATTTATTTTCTATTTGAATTACTTGTAAAGTCTTGATTGATAGGTTGATTGAAAAAATTCTATAGCTTTCAAACAGTATCACATTTTTTGAATCCAAAACATGTGTCACATTCTATGATTTGTATAATATAGGATTAAAAAAAAAAATGAATTTCATGAGGTTTTGACCAAGTTCAGGTGGTTAGACGTATGCATTTTTATATTTTTTAAAAGTTGTAATATAAAATTCATAATTGATTATTTACTTAGAAACAAATTACCAAAAAATATGTATCACATCAAGACATGAGTCCTTTACTTATATCTAAAATATTATAAAAAAATATTGTCATTTTATTGTGGTTAGGGTGGTCAGACAGACACCTACTTCTTATGTTTTCCCTAAAATTTAAGTACTACTACATTGAAATTTTAAATTTTCACCAAATAGATTTTTTTTTTTAATAAATAAACCTAGCAGTTTATAAATTACATTCAATTTTCTAAAAATTCTATTCTTAAATAGTTTTTAAATAACATAGATAACTTATTCAATTTTTTACATCAAGTTGCCTAACTCTAATTTTCTGAATTTTATTACCACTTAAGGGCCTGTTTTTTCCATGATGATCCTGCACATACCCCTCTGTCTCTTCCATGTTAACCCAAAAGGATCTTTCCTTTTCTTTTTTTTCTCTCTTTGTGTCATTCTTCCAACTCTATGTATTTGGGGGATGATGATAGTTTCGAGCTCTCTATAAAAACATTGCAACAATGAGCATACTGACCCCAAATCCATAGATCCCTTATGTGTTTGGTTTTTTTCATTTTGGGGGCAACCCCTTCCCTCTATTTTCATTTTCACAGGGTGTAGCTCTACTCGGAAACATATGACTTGGCATAGGGGCATTCCAAGTTGGCTCTCATGTCTTTTCCTTTTCTTTGAATTTTTCATTTTGCTACTTTAAAGTAATTTCTCACAAGTATGGTGTTTAGCAATTCCTTTAAAGTGGGGGCATACATTGGCATTATTCATTTCCATTTTTTTCCTTTCTCTTTGTTCTTAGGGCACCCTTTTTATTTCATACGATGCATTTTTCACTTTGTGGATGATATTGGGTGTAATGTCTTCCATGGGCATGATCTATCTTAGCATATTAAATTCCTCTTGGTGGCTTGATGTGACACACTGCATCCCCTAAGTTGTGAATCTTCTATTCTTTGATCAGTCCTCTCTTGGAGACATTAACCACAATGTTCTCTAAGTTAAAGACCTTGCACATGAACTAAGCAAGACTCCTTTGAACATTCTTTTACATATTACATTTTGCATTTGTTATATGACCACCTTTCATAACACATCTTGCATGCTTGTGGTACCATCTTGTTTGTTCATAAGCTCCAACCATACGAAGTTTTTCTTGCCTCATGAAGCTCAAAATGTCATTTTATTTTGCGGTGCCTTATTAAAGTTATTAGGAGGTATAAATTTGGTATGGTTGAGTGGGAAGCCCAATCTAAGGCATTACTTTCCCCATAGCCACCTGCATGTGTATGAGTGTATACCAACCATGAGTGTATGTTTCTCACCTTTTTGGGCCTTCTCACCCAACGGGAAACCATGAGTTCTATCACCTCAGAGTGAGTATGTGTTTTCCGAAAAAACAACCTAGATTTGATCCACAACAAGCTAGAAAAACGATCGAAGCTTGATCCAACTTTCTCTTTCTCTTTTTCCTTTCATTCTCTTAAATCACTTTCTTGTGTGTTCATTTGTGCTGATGTTTGGTTTGCCATGGGATTTTGATCTTGGGGGCTTGATCATCCCTCTTGATTGTTGTTGTCTCATATTTCTAGCATGGGTGCATTTTGGGCTACTTTAGTGTGAGTTTGAAGAAATTCAATCCTCTCACTAAAGTGGGGGCTAAATGTGTCACAAAAAAATGAATCCTTGGACATTTTTACGCTCATTTGGGCCTTTCTTATGGATTTTGGCCTCATTTTTCCTAGATTTAATGTTGTAATGTGGCCAATACATTCACATTAGGCCTTGAACTCTTGTAAATCAATAAAAACCTTATGATATCCTATACAAGTGTTGTGAATTGTTGAAACACACTTTCACACTTTTCTAGGAACTTTCTAATGTATTTCACTTAAATAATCTCTTTTCATCACTTACCAAGCCTTATTTCAAGGTGTTATAAGGATTTGTAACAAACTCTCACACTTCTATATGCTTTCCATCAATAATTTGACCCTTTCTTATGTTTAAATGGCCCCTTTATGCACTTATATGCCTTACTCAAGTATGTTTCAAAGAATAATCTTGTTAAACATCATTAAATTCACTTTAATTCCCAACACCAATAAATTTTCCCTGGTGGGACCAAGTGGCCACTTGGGGTGACTTAGTCCCATTTGGCTCGAAAATAAAAATTATTTTATAAGTCTGGTAGGATATTATTCTCTAGACCTTGAGGTTAGCATATGATGAGGTATTTTTGGGAATCAAGGCACAATCATGTATAAATAAAGGGTTTTCCTCTCATTTTCACTTCCCAAAAATTCATTCTTCAAGCATCCAAGCACTCAAGCATTCTAGGCATTATCAAGCATTCATCCATTGAAGAATCGACTTGCATATCTTCATATTTCTACTTCAGGGGTTTGGTGAGTTTTAGCATTGTATGTTGTTCAATCATCATTCTCTTTCTATTTCATTTTATGTTCAAGGGTTTGATTACCAAACTGAGGTTTGACTAAGGCAAACCCCTATTCTCTAACCCTTAACCCTTTTCCCCTCTTTGCATGTGTGTTTTGGAGGTCGTGTATGTAGATTTTTCAAAGAGAAAGGTGTTAAAAGGTGTCAACATCTCATTGAAGTCATTCAAAGTCAACAAAGTGCTAAAAGGAGCTTGGAGATCACCTACAAGTCAAATTTTTTAGATTCATATCTAGATTCTTGTCAGGAGCTGAAGTACAGACCGAAAGCTACAAATTACATCTTTGAGATTCTCGAAAGCTTAAGGTGGACTAAATCACCATCAGTGGTGAATTAGTCCCACTATTGGACATGAAAAGTGTTTTCTATAGTACTAGATACCCAATTTCCTGAAACCTATGGTGGTAGAATCTTCTCAAAATAGGACTAAGTCGTCCAACATGGCGTAAGTGTCCCAATTGGCTTCAAAAAGACTTTTCATAGGATTCCAGAGCCTCTCTACATCAAGTTTCAATTTCTAGGTGCATGTCTCCATTCCTTTTCATTTTTGCTATTAATTGTTTGCATTCTTAGGTCATCTTTCATATCACATTGTGTTTTGAAACACCTTGCATTTCATTAGTTTTGCATTAATAGTTTATATCTTTTATCAATTTATTGCATTTGGGACATTTCATTTAGGCATACTTCAATCATATTTACATTAGTCTCGAGTGAAACCCCAAGTTTTTGTGGGAAATTTGTTTCATTTTAGGCGCAAAACCCTAGAAGTGTAAGAGAGCATCTTTTTCGTAAAATTTACAGTTCACTTATAAACAAGGTGACAACTTGGACCACTTTGCAATCTTAACAACTTATTTCCAATCTTTCACCTTAGAGGGTCTTCAACCTAGATCTACAAATCACACACTAAAGAGTGGGAAAAATATTGTTTTGTTAGTGGAAAGGGGTTTGCCTTGGTCAAACCACATTTTGGTAATCAAACCTTGAAATGAAATGAAGTAGAAAGGAAGAATAATGAATGAACAAAATATAATGTTGCAACTCACCAAACCCTAGAAATAAATGATGCAAACATGTATGAAATGACTCTAATGGATGTGGATCTTGAATTGGATGCTTACTTGAACTTTGAAACCCTACAACAAAAATATTAGCTCAAAAGAAAACATGATGCATGATGACTTTGACATGATGCTTGATACTTGAATAATACTCCAAAATGTTTGATAATCAACTCCTGAATGGTCTTGTAAAATCTTGAATACCCTTGTGAACTCAAATTTTATTTAAGGATGCTTATTCATCTTGCTAGATCACTTGATTTCCTATTAGAAGAAAAATGAATAAAATAACCTTATATTTATACTTGTTTATGCCAAATTTCTCAAAATTACAACACTACAAGCTGACATCAGTTCTAGGAGAATAAAATCCTGCCAATAATTTGGATTTAATTTAAGTTTAAGCCGCACAGGAATCATATGTCATAAGTTGCATGAGTCCCTTTAGGCTAGGCTATGGGACACATTATTCAAGAAATTCCTAGATCCATGTGAAATGAAGATCAAGGCCCCAAAAGTTTTTGTGGGACCCATATGGCCAAGGTGGCATATGATTCCCAAATCACTAAATCTAGGTCATACAATCCAAAAACATTAATTCTTGATTGGCCATTATATATGTGTTGGGATTATCTTTAGAAAGATGCATTAATTAAGGCTTGTGCATGCAAAATAAGGCCAAATAAGGTATAAATAAGTCCATTTTATTAATGAAAACCCTATATTAGTGTGAAACTATAAGAAAACACTTTACAACACCCTAAATAAGGCACAATTAGGTCCATTTAGTTCACAAGGCCCCAAACAAGTGTGAAAATGTAATGAACGATATTTTTTGATGGTACATTTACACGACTAACAATATTCCAGTAGCAGTGTGAAGATCAAGTGTACTCCTCCCCTTTGCGATAGAAAATCATCTTTTCATTATTAGGGGTAATAGACAAAAGGATCCACAAATCTAAGGGATGATGCTTCCTGGAGTGTTCGCCCAACTGGTTACAAGTTTCTTTTACATGCATATGAGGCACCCCAAAAATGTATGAACCGCATACATAAGTGCTTTCTCTTAACATTTGAAAATGAGAAGTAATACTACATGGAGTAAAAGCTCGGGTAAAATTGCTATACACAATTTTTTTCGTATCCATTCAAAATCCCTACAAGAATGAGATCAGATAAAAAAAACCTAGGAGAAATCCAAACTTCATGGACTTCTTAATGACATGAAATCTGTGATAGATTTTAAAGAGAAGAGCAAGCTCGGGGACTGCATAGGATCTTCAAATCTGTGAGCGGTTGGAGATGCACAAGGTAGGCGTGAGGATTTTTCATTATTGTGAAATTCATGAGAATAATAATTATTCAAAAATGAAGGAGGATTTCAAGGAAAATGTGGGGTTGTGGATTATTTCCTATATGCCTAAAATCTACAAAAAGAAAAATTCATGAGAATAATCTCTAATGGCTAAGCATTATCAGAGTACTGGTGTTGGTTGATGGGTTTGGCCTGAACATAATTAAAGTTAAAATTGGCAGATGCTTATAAAGCCTGCAATCTCAAAATAATCACCAACATCAAATTTGATATAGTAATGATAGGCTTAGAGATTTCATTGGTTTTCGAAATCCACAAGGATGGAGTTGTCAAAAAAAATGGGGACTTGAAAATTATTTTGTCTATGTTCAAAATCCACGAACATCACAATTCTACAAAGTTTGTGACAACCTGGGTCTTATAAAGAGTTCAAAGCGTGAGTGGAAAATAATCTCGACATATCAACAAGTATTTATAGTATTCACAATAAATGAAATGGCTCTAGTTTTACTATGTCTATTGAAAGTTAAACAAAGACAAGCAAAGTAGCTTAGAACATAAAATATTAAAAGAGAACAAAGTTTTGTATTAAAACTGAATAAATATTTTGTATTAATGCTAGAGTTATCAATGCTATTTTCCTTCATACATGCATGCCATATCAAAAATAAAGTATCAAATCCTTATTTTTACAAAAACACAGTGTCGAGAGAAGATTCTAGAAAATGCATAAATTGGAAGAGTCTAGATGCATCAAACAAGAAGGTAGAAGTAATAAGAAGAAAGAAGTAAATGTGGTGGTTGAAGAGTAGTTGGGAAACAATGGTAGGGGAGATTAATAAATTCCAGTTGGAGGTCCACATCAACAAAACTCTTCCTTAATTTTCATTGTCATATATGTCTGCTATCCCAATTCCTTATCGGAGATGCTCAAAAACATTCTTTGCAAGCGACTTTGTGAAAATGCCTGCTAGTTTTTTGTTGGACCTGCAGAACTCTAAACATATGTCACCATTGTTCACCAATTCTCGAAAAAAATGATATCTTGTATCAATATGCTTGCTCATTTTATGAAAGACATGATTTTTAGATAAGGAAATTGTTGAATTATTATCACAATAAATTTTTGTAGGTTCTTCTTGTGGATGCCTCAAATTTGAAAGTACTCTTCTCATCCATACTTCCTAACAAGATTTTGATGTGGCTGCAACATATTTCACTTCAACTAACAAGAGTGTTACAATTGGTTATTTCTTTGATACCCAAGAGATAGCTCCCAATCCTAGATGAAAGATATACCCTGAAGTGTTTTTTCTATCATCCATGCTACCTCCCTAGTCACTAGATCTAAATATCCAATCAGTTTTTGATCATCTAAAGATGTATACAAAATCCCAAAGATCTTTGTTCCAACTATATACCTAAAAACTCTTTTTTCAACTTTCCAATGTGATTCCTTTGGTTTGTCCATGAATCTAGAAATGAGACTAGCCCCATACATGATATTCGTTCTTGTGGCAATTAGATACATGAGGGTACCAACTATTCATTTGAATAATGTTGCATCAATGTTAGGACTTTTTTCATCCTTGCTAAGGGAATGTGCAGGATCATAATGGAAAAAACAGGCCCTTAAGTGGCAATAAAATTCAGAAAATTAGAGTTAGGCAACTTGACATTAAAATTTGAATAAGCTATCGATATTATTTCAAAAATATGTAAAATATAATTTGTAGAAAATTGAATGTAGTTTCTAAACTGCTAGGTTTATTTTTATTTTTTTAAAATATTTTTGGTGAAAATTTGAGATTTCAATGTAGTAGTACTTAAATTTCAGGGAAAAAATAAGAAGTAGGTGTTTGTCTGACCACCCTAACCACAATAAAATTATAATATTCTTTTATAAGATTTTAGATATAAGTAGGGGACTCATGTCCCGATGTGATGCATATTTTTTTGTAATTTTTTTCCAAGTAAATAATTAATTATGATTTTTTATTACAAATTTTAAAAAATATAAAAAAACTCGTATGTCTAACCACCTTAACTTGGTCAAAACTTCATGAAATTCAATTTTTATTTTTTTAATCCTACAATATGTGAAGAATAGAATGTGATGCATGTTTCGGATTCAAAAAATGTGATACCGTTTGAAAGCTACATATGTTTTTCAATCAACCTATCAATAAGGACTTTAGTCGTAATTCAAATAGAAAATGAATAATAATAATTTATTAAATTCAAAGTAAAGCATAATTTATATTAGTGGAAAGCTGAGAATCTCCTTTCAGAACCCTTTTCATTTCATCAATTTTGGGTTAAAAAAAAGTTGTCAGCCACATGAGTCATCATATCACTTAGATATCACCACTTTTTGGCCCATCATGATCCTGCACATACCCCTAAGTTTTAAGCCAAATGCAATGGGTGCAGGAGCTAGATTTACAATATTTTCCATCTTAAATTTCTTCAACAAATCATTAGCATACTTTGTTTGACATATTAAAAATGACTTGTTTATTTTGACTTACCTCTAAATGCCTTGTTTATTTTTAGTTACCTATATCCGAGGAAAATATCTCATGAGCCCCAAATCAATCACATCGAATTCTCTTTCCATGGCTACCTTGAATGAGTTAATTGGCATGTTACCTATGAATATCAAATCATCTACATACAAAAAAACTATCAATTTTTCTCCATCATTCACTTTGACATACAAATTTGGTTCATTGCCACATTTGCTAAACCCACTGTTCACAAAATAAGAGTCTATCTTGTTGTACCAAGGTCTACAAGCTTTTTTCAAACCATATAGTGAATTTTTCATTTTGTATACATTATGTTCTTCTCCCAAAAATTCATAACCAGGGGGTTGTGTTATATACATTTCTTCTTCTAAAATTCCATTCAACAATGTTGATTTAACATCCATTTGGTAAACTTTCCAATTGTTTTGAGCTTCTATAGATAAGACCATTGTAATGGTATCCAATCTTGCCACAGGTGTGAATATTTTATTGTAGTCTATGCTCGATTTTTGTGTGAATCCTTTAGCTACTAGTCTTACCTTGTGTTTCTCTACTTTTCCATTAGCATTATACTTTGTCTTTTAAACCTATTTAACTCCAATCACATCCTTGCCTTTAGGAAGCTCAACTAGATCCCAAGTTTGATTCTTTTCAATTGACTGAATTTCTTCATCCATGGTTGCAATCCAATTGTCATCTTTAACGACATCTTCAAAATAAATTGGATTAGCTTGTCCAAAAAATGAAAAATTAGAGCATAAATCATCATTTTCAACCTCTTGTATTTCATCATAAATCTCTCTTAAACTACGTGTCTTCTTTGAAGTATTTATAGGCCTTGATCTTAGTGATACAAGTGTTGGATTATAAGACTCGCTACTATTATTACTTGTTGGAGTAGTTGGATTTGGAGTGATAGGTGCCTTAGAAGGCATTGTAGGAACATTTTCTTGTGTAGTAGGATTCACAACTTGAGTTTCATTCTCTTGTAGAACACTACCTGTAATTGTAGTTTTTTTTTCTATGTTACCATCCCACGCTTCTTCTTCAACAAACTCAACATCATGGCTTATTATCACCTTCTTTGTGATAGGATTGTATATATTATATGCCTTGGATTGTTCACTATAACCCACAAATATGCACGTCTCTCCTCTATTATCTAGTTTATTTCTCAACTCTTGAGGTATCAATGAGTATTCCACACATCCAAAGACTCTCAAATGTGCTATATTGTGCTTCCTTTTGCTCCAAGCTTCTTTTGGTGTTTTATTTATCACTGCTTTTTTTGGACATTTATTGAATATATATACCGAACATGCAACTGCTTCAGCCTAATACTCATTTGGTAGATGTTTTTCTTTTGTCATATTTCATGTCATTTCCATAATTGTTCTATTTTTTCTCGTAGCTAGTCCATTTTGTTAAGGAGTATACCTTGTTGTAAATTATTTCCTTATACCATTTTCTTTGCAAAAATTCTAAAAATAATTTGATATGTACTCACCACCTTGATTGGTTCTGAATATTTTTATATTGTATCCACTTTCTTTCTCAACTTTGTCCTTGAACTCTTAAAAAAAAACAAATACATCTGATTTGTATTTTAAGAAATAAACCTATACTTTCTTGCTGAAATCATCAATAAATGTCAAGAAATAAAGTCTTCCAGTTTTGGATGGTGTTTGTATAGGTTCAGAAAGGTCTGAATGCCGCCTATCGCAAGTGGATTCTTTGCCCTATAAGACTCCCCAACTATAATTTTTTTCCTATGTTGCTTTGCCAATATGCAACTGTCACATGTTTTAAGTAGCTCTATTGGTGGCAATCCATATAAAATTCTTTTCTTATATAATGTAGTTGTAATCTGTTGTAGTTTAAATGCCCAAGTCTTAAATTCCATAGACAAGATTCATTTTTGTATGAAGCTTTGAAAGATAACTTAGCATAGTTTTGTAATCCTTGTGGCTCTAAGAATAGTTCACTTTGAATTCTAAGTGGAAACATCCTATTTTTTGTCATTTCAACTTTTGCAATTCGCCTATTGCTTGGTTTCTTGTCTAGAATCACACATTCACCATTTTCAAAGTATATTATATATCATTTTTGCAATAGTTGTCCAATGCTTATGAGATTGTGTTGCAAGCCAAGAATATAGTATACATCAGAAATATGCTTCTCCTCACCTTGCTTAGTTCTTATATTAATTGACCTTTTCCCCATGACTAAAACTCAGTGATCATTCCCAAATTTTACTTCTGATTTTATTGAATCATCCATTGTTACAAACATCTCCTTACTCCCACTCATGTGATTAATACAACCACTATCTAAGAACCATACTTCTTTGGAGATCTCTTGTGGTACATTGCATGCTATCAATATGGCGTTTTGTTCACTACTGTTGGGCTGGTTTTCATTTGTAAAATGTGCATTTTGCTTATTCATGTCATATTGCTTTTTCCTACATTCTGATGCAAAATGCCTAAATTTATTGCAATAATGGCATTGGATGTTGGATTTATCATACCTTTCTCCTTGATGATGGTTATGAGAATGGTTTCCGCCTCTTCCTCTTATTGGTGTAGACTGAGTATGTGAGCTTGATGCTAGTCTTCTACTTTCAACAAATGTATGTTCTCTTCATCCTCTTGGTGTAAAACATCCTCTACCTCTATTGTAATTTGATCTCCCTCTTGTTCTTCCAAATGAAATTTGAGTCTTGAATGCATTCTTCAATGATGATGTCCCTGACCGATTTAGTCTTTTCTCATGTGCCAAGAGTGATCCCATTATTTCATCTACTGATAACTGAGTAAGATCTTTGGATTCCTCAATGGATACTACAACTGAATCAAACTTTGTAGGTAAGCTTCTAATTATTTTCTCTACAACCTTTTGATCCTTAATAGTTTCTCCAAAGGATGTAATCTGATTTACTATTGCCATTGCATGAGTGGAAAATGAATCTATTAAATCTAAATACTTCATTTGCAAGTTTTTGAAATCTCTTCTAAGAATTTGTAATTTGTTGTTTTTACCTTTCTTGTGCCTTGGTATGTTGTTTGCAAGCTTTCCCGTTCCTATTTTGATCTTGTGACTGCTGCTACTTTTGGAAAAATTGATTCCTCCATTACTTGCTAAATGAAAAAACAATGCTTTGACATCCTCCTTCTTGTTTTTTTGCAACAAATCCTTCTCTTCTTGTGAAAGAGCCAAATAGGCTTGATGGTCTACTAGTTAAGGAACCCATTCTCAACCAAGTCCCAAACATCTTGGGAAAAAAAAGGGTTTTCATTTTTATGCTCCAAAAATCATAATTTTTGCCATTAAAAATTGGAATCTGGGGTTGTGAAATATTTCCACTTATTTCTGCCATGATTTTTCAAAATAAAACTGTCTCTTCCTAGCTGGCTTTCTCCAAATCTCCTCAATCAATAAATTAAACCCTTTTATATAATTGCAAACAACAAAATTTTACCTCTTTATACAACATTCCATCAATGGCTTGATTGACCTACGCATCTTCCAAATCTGAATTTTCCCTTGTCATTTTATTCAGACCAGTGCACCTATTCTTCTCCTTTTATGTGCTTCAATTCACTTCCATATTTTCCTTTGTTTGAAGTCTTGCTTCGCTTTGTCTATACGCACCTTGTTTTCTCAAATATGGGATGACTTATGTTTGATCTTCTCACAAACCTTCTTTCCTCCTACGCAATCACTCTCCACTGTTTCCTTACTCAATTCTTCCTCTCTATCCACGATTTAAAATTTTCCTTAATAGAGCCCTCTATGTCATTCGTATCCCTCTGCCCTTCACAGTGTTCTGATACCAGTTTGATAGTTAAACAGAGACAAGCAAAGCAGCTTAGAACAAAAAATATTAAAAGAGAACAAAGTTTTGTATTAAAACTGAACGGAGTTTTTGTATTAATGCCAAAGCTGTCGATGCTCTTTTCCTTCATACATTCATGTCATATAAAAAATAGAGTATCAAACGCTTATTTTTACAAAAAAAACAGAGTGTCGGGAGAAGCTTCTAGAATACGCATAAATTGGAAGAGTCTAGATAAATCAAACAAGAAGGTAGAAGTAAGAAGAAGAAATAAGTCAATGCAGTGGTTGAAGAGTAGTTGGGCAACGGTGGAAGGGGAGATTAATAAAGTCCAGCTGGAGGTCCATGTCACCAACATCTGTAACGGTGAAAAAAGAAAAAGAAAAGGCCAAGTGGATGGGTCACACAGTTGTTTTAGACAAGTTTGGCATGAAACGTTTCGATGATTTCCAAGTATTTCAAAGAGTAAGTATGATGTGGGATAATGCAGTGGTTGCTAAAAGAAGACTTATAGGAATTCAAAGGACTAATCATCTGATAACAATGAGTGGAGGATGGCACATAAAAGGATCACCCAACACGACGTTCTCAAAGGTTTTAACAGGGATTCGAAGACTATAAGGGACTTGAATTCGCTGAATGAAGGACCACTAATTGAAATGATTGATGAAGGTAGGCCATCATAAAGCTAGCAGTGGTAATGTTGCCTAGATCGGATGTGTGTCATGGCATGTAAATAGAAGTCTTTAGGGGATTTCTTCCTAGAAAAAAATTTGCAAACGAATTCTTTTGGGGATTTCTCTACATACTAAAATCTGCGAGATGATGATGTCGCCAAAAGATGAAATGTATAACTCATAAATTTCCATAAAATCACAATACACATCAGTAAGAGGGTACAACCATTTGAAATAGAAGATTGCCATCTTTTCGAAACTCGCCTGAAGAAGATTTTATGAAAATTATGGGATGGTGATTTTATTCTCCTTTTGGGTGAAGATAAAAGAGTTTATTATATTTCGTAGGTGGTCTATATTTTATACTGTTCACAATAATAATGTTCTCCAGGTCTGGATGAATGTTTTCCAAAGGAAGGATCACTTCCTATTGTAACGGTCGCTAGCCTTCGAATCAAAGCCGCACAAGATTACAGATCATGGAATAAAAAGGGGAGGAATTTTAATGAAGGGTCTAACTTTTATGAGAACCGAGTGATTAATGGCAATTTGCATAGCTGCTTTTGAGAAGGATGTGCAGGTGAAAACATTGGAGTATTACAATATTGCACAATAAATGCATTTCCATTATTCCTATTTTGAATTCAATTTAATATTAATTCCTTTAATGTATTTGAATGTCACTTATGATCATTATATGTGTTTTTACAGGGATATTACAATCCGTGCAAACTTGGGATGTGCTACTGGAAAATGAGGATGTAATATCAATTATCAAGATGATGGAGACTCCAGGGTTGTCACGATTATCAAGGGATATGAGATGCACTAAAAATTTCTAGAGGAACCCACATATGGAATTATGTCCAAATTGCAAAAGGTGGAAAGATTCAGATTATTCAAATAATCCTACATATGTATTGTGTCAGAGATTTTTCCGCCAAGAAGATTTTAAGTTGAATCAAAGGATTAACTTAAATATTTAATGTTGGTCTTGCCTATGAATCCATGTCATATCGGGTGCTAGCTTTCCAAACTTGAATTAAATATTGTGTCAAAAGCTATTATTTGTTCTCAAAGGCTATTGTTTTGTCTTTCTCCTTGTAATATATGATATCTTATCTTTATCTAGAAAAAGGGGAAATTATTAAATGTATACTGCTTAAGGGGTTTTAGAGGTGTAATTTAGGCCCTTTAATTGGATCTAATTCTATTTATTGATTCAAAATGTAATTTCTATAAAAGGGTCTATATTTACTAATTGTAGAGGAGTTAGCTTTAAGAGAGGAGAGAACTAGAAATTGTTAAAAAAATGTTGGAGAAATTAATACAATTAGATCATTAAATTGGTGAATTTTTATGTTAATCTTGAAAGTGTTATCGTTTGTTGTCCTTTCTTCTTGAATGTTAGTTTATAGCTCATTTATGATAATGGTGAAATGTTGAAGATGCTTTGATGAATCTACTGCTCATACCATTTTAGGTTTGCTGATTGTAAATCTCAGTGTATGGTTATTATAATACAAATATTGCATTAAGTTCAACTATGAAGTCTTGTTCATGTCATGCCAACAATTGAGTGTACAAATGACTATTCCTAGTCTGAAAATATTTCAATTTCCTTTGAAGATTGCATCATTTCTGTGGAGTTGTAGGATTTTTCCTTGGTTAAATAGGAATAGGTTTTATGGGGATTTTTCAATCTGCAACATCAACCATTATTATGACTATTCTTAGGTTTTAAATTAGATCTCTCTAAACCCTTAATCTTTTGATATTTCTTTGTGCTAGTTTAAGGAGGAAAGCATCACTCAAGCTATTATATTTGATGCAATAAGGTATTTTTCATATTTCAGATTTGGAAAGTTCATTTAGGGTTTGCAAGCATTTTTAGAGTTCATAAAATAATACCACTTGATAAAATAATCCTTTCCAAGGATGATTTTATCTTTTTTCCAAAGATTTTTTTGATGGCTAAAGATGTTGCACCAAATAGTACATTGAGGCTTTGGAGGAAAGTTCTCCAAAAATTGCAATGGGAGGCAAAGATCTATCGGAGTCCCATCTGGAAAAGGAATTTTTTCCTTCAAAGGTACCAAGGAGAATGAAGTCTCAATGTAGTTGAATGCAATGCTATAATTACCATATTTATAGGCACTAAAAAAATATACTTGGAATAGACAATATAATAGTATGATCTCAAACTCAGAGATTGAGGAAACAATGACTCAAGTTGTTTCTTCAGTACTCCCAAATATGTTGGCTGAAGTTTTAGCTAAGTAGCTGGAAGAATAAGTGCTCTCCCATAACTCTCATGTTAAGGATATAGAGCTAAATACTCCTCATATCCCCAACCTTATGGCTTAGAATGACACAAAAAAAAATTCACCTATAAAAAATCACAATTGGGATATTATAGAACACATTCCCCTAGGCTCTCAACTTCCATCCTCAAGGTCTCTATCAAAAATTTGGTAGAAAAAATTTTAGATGAAGTAGGAGGAAAAAATATTGATGAAATCAAAGAGGATCTCAATAATTTTGATTACATCTAGTCACTTTCAATCTCACAGACACAAGTTGATGTGTCTACCTTGTCTCCTAAAACAAATACAAAGAAAATAAAAGTGTATAAGAAAAGGAAAATACAAGAAGAGACCACAATGGGTTTGCAAACTACTCTGGACAAAAATCTGAATGTGAGACCGAGGAGGGTTTTTCACTCTCCTCGAGACCAATGAAGGTCCTTTCATGGAAGGTTAGGGGCTTAAATGCCCCTACAAAAAGGTTCTTGATTAAGGGTTAGATCAACATAAGCCATGTCGATATTTTTTTACTACAAGAAAGTAAATTTTTTGAAGATCAAAACAAATAAACTCTTACTAAATGGTCCAAATGGGAAGTTCTTTATACCGTCATAGTAGGGGCATCAGGAGGACTAGTATTCTTATGTGATCCATAGAAGGCCAAGATAAAGTTTAGTGCAACCCAATAATGGTGGATGCTCATCAAGATTCATGTTATCAACACACATTTTGGATATTCAATGTGTATGGTCCTACATCAACTACTAACAAGAAATAGGTATGGGACTCTTTAACAACTACCCCCTTTTTTAAAGAGAGGAATTTAATATCTTAGGAGGGGATTTTAATGCTATTACCTCCTTAAAAGAGAAAAATTGAGGTATCATCCCCCTCCAAAAGAAATAGAGGATTTTTCCAATTTCATCTTGGATAATGCATTGATTGATTGTTTACCAATGAATGGTAAATTTTACCAGCACAAATAGAAGGAAGCATTTTTGTCTCATCATAAATAGGTTAGATAGATTTATCCTCTCCATAATTTGGACCATAACTAATTTTGAATATGTCTCTTACATCCTCTCCTTGGGATCGGATCATTATTCAATCTAACTAGATATTGCATGGAATTTTGTGCCAAATAAATTTAAATCATCCATTAAATTTTAATATATGTGGTTTAGGGATGAAAAATTTATTCCTTACCTCAGACAATGCTAGGAGAATGCACCATTCGTGGTAGGATCCAAACTTTACCAATTAGCCAAACATCACTAGTTCATTAAAGGGTAGATCAAACAATGGAACCATCTACATTTCAAAAATATTTTTGAATAAAAAATCTTCTTATTCAGAAAATTCAAGTGCTCAATGAACAAGTTATTCAAAAGGGGATGGATAATAAATCCTTCCACCATCACAATTAGATTCAGAAAGAACTCGAAGAATTTCTTTCTAGAGAAGAAATATATTAGAAACAAAATTCAAAAGAAACTTGGTTAAAAGAGGGAGATAGGAATACTAGGTATTTTCACAACTCAGTTAAGGTTAGACACAATGCTAACACAATTTAATTTTTCATCTAATGAACTTATCAAAGATGAGTAGTGATTTAAAACAAGGCTATCCTATTATTTTCCAAGCTCCTTACTAGTGTGCAATTTTTCAACACACGCCCCACTGAAAGTGGGGACCCTCCCTTTTTTGCTTTTTGGTGTTTTGGCCCTACTTTTCTGGGTTTTTTTGCTTGCTTGGGTTTGTGCTTTAATGTCAATCTTGCCAATTGAAGTGGCACACTTTTGAAGTTCATTGAAAATCTGAAGTTCTGCCTTTATTTTGGGTTTTTTCGCTATTTTCAGGAAAATCTGCCTAGGTCGGATTCTCCCGATTTCCCTTCAATGTTCGAAGTGGTTGCCTTTTGCCCTGCTTTCGAGAAAATCCGCATGGTCTGGACTTTCCCGAAGTCTGTCACAATGTCGAATCCCCGAAGTCCGTGGCAGTGTCGAATTCTCGAAGTTTTTCATGGTCGTGGTTGTCTTGTCGGGTGCATTAATGGTGTTTGTGCAGATTTTTGGGGCTTTGATATATTGATTCTTTGAGAGGTAATTGATCATTTGAGTTTGTGAATTTCCTATCATTTGGGCTTGTGTCTTTCATTCTTGTTGTTTTGTTGGATATATGGATTTTTGAAGCTATTTGGATTGTGCAATTGTATTCGATTCACATTGGACGCTTATTTGTTGGCTTCACCAGTCACAAGCTTTGCGTTTCCATGGTATGTAGATGTGCCCCTTTTCTCCATTGATTTCAATTTCTTTTTTTCGTTTGCTTGGGGGTCCTTCGTGGTTTCTTGGTTCTTTTGGGTGTGCGTCATCATTGACCATTTTGGGGTTTTCCATTAGGGTACCAGTCCATCTTGATTGATTGAACGTATATGCTTGGTTTGGTGTTGTTTCTTAGTTGAGCATTGGCTTGCTGTAGTTTTAAACTTTCCATTCTGGTGTATGAGCAAGTCATCTGTGCTTTCATGGCAGACATTTAGGGGAAGTAGTGAAGATGTAGACAGGTTCATGTTTTCGAGGTCCTCACAGAATTCTGCTTCCCCAGGATTTCCCTGACTTTTCTATCTCTTCCTCTTTTATCACCTTTTACCGAATTTCATTTGATTTCACCAAAATCCATTCCATCTGGATTATCCCGAAGTCCGCATTTGGGTTGTTTTACTGATTTCGAGCTTTAATACTGTTATATCTTGATTTCACCAAAAGCCGTTCCATTCTGATTTTCCTGAATTTTCCGTGTCTCTTCATTTTTCCCGGTTAGTTATAATTGTTGTGGATTTCGCCAAAATCCGTCTCTGGCGGATTTTTCGGGGTTTTTCTGGGAAATGTTGAATTTGATGGTTATAGATGTTTGGTTTATTGGTGAATTATTTGATCGATTTAAGGAGCTTATGCTAAGTGTTTCTAATGATTTTCCATTGTTAATTGAGGATTTTAAATGATATTATGGGATTTTGTATGTTTGGTTTGCTGGAATCTGCCTGGTCTGGATTTTCACGGAAATCCTTCCCAGTGCAGAATCCATGAGGGGAGCTAAATCCCAAACTTTGAGGTAATAATCTTCTACACTTGTTACTTCTTATGGATCTAATTGAGGTCATCTTCATGTGTTTTCAGGCAGGATCGGGACAGAATGTTGTTGGTTGAGGCAAGGGGAAGGCAACAAATCCAAGTGCAGAGGCTTCTGCCATCTCAGATGCAGAAAAGGTAAAGTTGGATATAAAGAGCCGAATTCTTGAGAGTAAGTTGACCTCAATTTGGTCAGGAATCAAAGATACAAATGTAGGCATGTGGGACTACAAGGAATTCAAGGCTAAGATGTCAGCACCGAGCCCTCCTCTATTGGCAAAAAGAATGATCAACTCTGGGCTAGCTCATGTGCAGGTTTTCCTTCTACAATGTAGTGCTATGAGCTAGTGCTTGAGAGTGCCAGAAACTATGAAAGAGGGATACAGAGAATAATTGGTCCCTAGGGAAGGATTCTTGCTGGTTTTTGTCCTATGACCATTGTTGCAACCTTTGACATGCCTTATAGGTCCCATGTGGTGGGATTCGACATAGATGTTGCTAGGAAGTATTATGAGGAGAACATAGTCAAGTCTCAGTAGGCGATCAACTCCTAGCTAGAGAAACCTAAATCCCATTTCTCAAAATTGCCTAAGCAACTATTCAGGCTTAAATTCAAAAGAGAGTATTACAATGCCATCACTCTTCTCAGCAGGTTGGTGGGATTGAAGAGTGTGAATGTTCAATGTGATTGCCAGAATGGAACAGCGAATTGACTATCATTGGGCACTTGTTATCAGTAATGTGATCCATTGTCAGTTGTGTAATGTCTTGCAGACCAAGACTTTCACTATGACCTCATACCTAGTGTATTCATTGGCTAGACTTCATCCATACAAGGGGTTGAGCACTAGGGGTATTTTTGGGTAGGATGCTATCTATGAAGTGTATCCATAGTTGCACTTGACTGGTGGAAGCTACAGGAGGTCAAATGATGCCTTCAAAATGTACATTACCAGATTGCTCCAAGGTGCAGAGCATGTGAGAATATCAGATAAGGCAAAAGAGCTAAAAAGGAGATATGGAGCTTGGTTTATCCAGTTCCCAACCTTCTCATATGTCAGAATTGATGGTTTTCAGAGGGCTCCCTATAGACTCCCTAGATATCCCACTGATCATATTGTATTATTGGAAGTCACTAGACAAATCTGTGACTTTGATAATGTTCTGAAGGGAGAAATGCATAAAACAAGTTTTGGGAATGATTTCACTTTGAAGATAGAAATGGGAGAAGTTTGTGCCTCCATTCAATCTACTCTTGCTTCAAAGGAGGAGATGAACACTTTTGGGCTCTCTTTTCATTCTAAGAGAGCAAGGTTTGATATTACTGGCGAAGCCCAAAAGAAGGCCAGTAGGGATTATAGCCATAAGGCTCATATTGAAGACTATTGGATTAACCTTGCTGATGAGTTTGAGGTGAGAAAGAAGAGAGTTTCTAGGTTGCCAGTGGATTTGGTGAGGTTATACAATGTAAATGCCATCCCTGACCAGGTAGAGGAGGATGGAAATGTGATCCAGGGTCATGTTAATGAGGCAGTAAAGGACAAACCAGTGGGATAAGTTGATTGGTTAGAAGAAGAAAAGGTTGATTTAGATCAGGTTATGGCCCCAATGATCAAATATACCAAGATGTAGTTAAAGCACAAAATACTGGAGTTGGGGAGTGAGGGTGTTCCATGCACCTATGAACTGATGGGAGACTTAGAGTCTCATTCTACTTTTGAGGCTTCACTTGAACTAGATCCAAAAGGTAAAGAGAAGGTGGATTCTCCTTTTAGAATCCAAGTAAGAGAGGTTCAAGCTGAGAAGGTTGTAGAGATGGGAAAATAGAGGAGGCCAGTTGCAAAGAAGAGGATGCATGCCTCTAGGAAAGAAGTTAAGAAGAATCAGGAGGAAGAGGAGGAGGTTGAAAGTGTTCATGCATTGATGAAGAAGAGAAGAGTTACAAGGCCATCACAGAAGGTGGAGGAAGCCCCTAGGGTTGACAGGGAAATTGAGTCACCAGTGGTAGAGGTGGAAAGCTCAGGGAAAAGACATAGGTTTACATGAGGAGATCAAGGACTCCTTCCCCAAGGGATACTGTAGCTCAGGAGAATGTTTCAGTGAGTATCCCTATTGTTGAACAAATAAATCCCTCCATTCCTCAAGATGCTGGTAACATATAGGGAGAACCAAAGAAGGATGAAAGTCCGAAGGATTTGGGTGAAGAAGAATTTCAAGAAGGAGACGTCTTTAATGCAGAGGCGGAAATTGATAGAGTGATTGAATCTCCCTTGGTTGCATATGCAGATTCACATGTAAAAGAGAAAGTAGACAGGTCTCCTCAAAAGGAGGAAGAAATACCAGTCAGGGCCCCTTCACCAGTGCATGTGGTTGTGGAAGAGTAGGTACAAGAAGAAGAGAACCCAACTATGGATGTTCCTAAAATTCCAAGTGTTGAAAATGATGCAACTGCTAATTAGCAAGAGAAGGAACAAGATAAACAAGACACAGTGCTTGCTGGGTCCACTATTCGAGATTGGCTTGAGAGGGAATTCAAGAACAAAATGGTAATAGTGGAGGATGCTCCTCCTAATTGGGATGCCCTCATGGCTAATGTAGAGAAGGAAAAGACTAAAATGAAAGTAAGGGTTGTATCCCGAATTGAAAGAGATGGATCAAGCAATCGAGTGGCCCACATTGCTACTCCTGCTCCAAACAAAGATAGGGACAATGTGATTGCCCAGGACTATAATGTGTAGAATGTTGACCTGGGGCATGCTACCGTGGAGCAAGACATTGAAGAATATGAATGCTCCAGTGCAGTGATTGTGAGGAGATTAAAGAAGGCAGTTAAACTAGGCATGAGCTGGAGAAGGAGAATGAAAGACTAAGGAAATACTTGCAAGAGTTGATGAAACCTTTTCAAGCTATTGGCTCCTCCTCTTCTGTTGTAGGAATCCTACCCTAGGAAATTATCTTTGAGCTGGAAAAGATGAAGGGTACCTCACATGCTGCAATTACCTAGTTGCAGGGTGTCCAAAGCTAAAGGAGATGATGCCATTAAGGGCATATTTTCAACTAGAGGTGATGCACTGAGATCGATAGATTGGTTAAAGGCTACATTGGCACAAGATACTATAGATACCAACCTCCTACTGTAGAAGACTACAACAATCATGTGGTTTACTGAGGACAAATTGGTACAGTGTAGGATTCTTCCTTTTCTAAGAGTTTCTGAACCTTGGGAATGGTTCAAAATCTTGAAAATGAGGCAAAAGGCCCTGAAAAAGATCCACAAACAGGCGAGGCAGATTGAGGATGCTTTGACCAGTTTTCATGATAAGTGTATTTCATTCTTTGAGGTCATGACTGGAAGGAAGAAGTTTGCTCCAAAACATCTCAATTTGGAGCAACTTAGAGAGTGGTGGAGGGATGTTTATTCCCCAGTCAGTGAAGAGCCAATTACTGGACACCAGTTGCATGATTCTACAACTTATATTGTAGTCATCGATAGGTACTTGACCAACAAGGCCGATTGGGATGGTACAGTTAGGCAGGCAAGAGAAGATATCAAGTCTCTTGAGAGAAAGATTAGGGTATTGCCTGTGCCACCTGTTGTTGAGCTGGATAGGGTCCTGTTGGTTGTACATGGTGAAGAGGATAAAGCTAAGGACAAATATGGGGAGTAACTATATAAGGTTACATTTGTATTTGTGCTTCCCATTAATTCACATGTATTGGGCCGACCTTTTGACATCTTGGCTGTTTTGGATGAAATTGGTGCCAATGGCACATTTCATATGTTTGAATTACTCTTTGAGGCCGACCTCTTGTAGGTCATGCTTTTATTGTAAAATGATAATTTGGGCCGACCTATCTTATGGATTCTCTATAAAAATGGGCATGTTGCCTCATTTGATATATATAGATATTAGAGAATAGATATAGAAGGATAGGTAGATCAGGAGAGATATAGTTAAGTGATATTAGAGCGAAGTAGGGTTTCTCAAGCAAGTGTTGTAACAAAAAATTAGAGTTGTTGCCACTTTGGATGATTTAATATAAGAGAGATATTGTGTTTGGTATCTATCTTCTGGAATTTCATCTGGCATGGTTCTTGTTATTCTATCTTTCAAATTGCTTAGTAGTTTATGATAAATGATTTGGTAATGCTTAGGGTTTCATGTTTGGAATGTTTGTAGTGATCTCTAGTCCATACTTTTGCAGTTAGTTGATTGTTAGCTGCTTTGTAAAGTTAGCCTGGACTTATATTTGTGCTTAGTTCGATTGTGAAGGTTTATTCATCTCAATTACAATAGGATTGATTGAATGAATGTTTGTGATTTGAAAATCTTTAAATACCTTAGAAGATTGCACTATTTCTATGAAATTGCAGATTCATCTGGGTTAAGCAGAAGATAGTTTATGGTAGATCGGTCCATTTTAAGCATTTTATCCTTTGGTATTTTCAATCTTAGGGTTATAAGTAGTTTTAGGATTATCTCTGAAACCTTTATCTTTTTCTATTTCTTTATTATCAGGGTTCCAATCAAGTTTCAAAGTATCAATTTATTGTTTACATCTGATAAGATTCGAAATCTAGTGTTGCTTGTAGTAAGGTCCCATTGTGATTACCAACATTTTCACATTTATCACTGAGTTGTTTTGTTGCATTGTCAAGACCTGACATTAGAGACCTTGGGGTTATTTCTTTTCCATAGAAATCTACCTTTCAAGAGAGATAAGATATCATATTCTGTCTAAGTTGTTGTTGTGCAGAAAACACCATCAACACTTAGCAAACTAGTAAATCAAGACCTTGATGTGGTTGGAAAAGAACAAGATTTCTTAGGCTACGTCCCAAAGATACTTAGTTCAAATGACAATTTTCTCTTGGAACCATTCACCTTAGGAGAGGTCAAAATTACAACTTGTGCACTTGCCCTGGATAAAGCTCCTAGACTGAATGGTTTCACAATAGTATTCTATCAAAAATGTTGGGATTTTATGAGAAGAGATATCTAGTTGGATCTAGAAGAATCTCGTAGAAATGAATTAATGTTAGAAGAGATCAACATAACTCATATTTCTCCTATGCCCAAATTCAAAACTCCCTCCTCAGTTTTAGACTTCAGACCTATCTCCCTCTGCAATACCATTTATAAAAAATTCTAAAGCTATTACTCTTAGGCTTTCAAAACTAATTCCAAGAATAATCTCGAAGGAACAAGGTAGCTTTGTCCCCAAAAAAGAAATGGCTGAAGGGGAAATAATATCTCATGAAATCTTGCACTCAATTCATCAAGAAAAAATTCCATCTATCATCATAAAATTAGACATGAGGAAGGCCTATGAAAAAGTAAATTGGGATTTTTTATCAAAGTTTTTGCAAGGCTAGTTTTTGATACAAAATGGTGCAAATGGATTCTTTCCTATCTCAAAAAGGCTAAATTCTCAGTTCTCATAAATGGCTCTCTAGTTGGTTTTTCTTTGCTTCTCAAGGAGTTTGCAAGGGGACCCTCTTCCCCCTTTCCTTTTCATCTTGGTGGTGGAAGCATTGAGTTGGAAAATATCCACCTTTCATGGATCAAGTAAAAGGGATGGCATAAAAATAATAAGATCAGGCATCTCTTACACTCATTCCTTATTTATTGATGATACATTACTTTTTGGCCATCCCTTAGTGTGTGAAGCCAAAAAAATAAAATATGTTTTGGATAGCTACTATCTAATTTCACATTAAATGATTAATTTGAGGAAGTCTAATATCTTCTTTCAGAATACTAGCACTCCTATAATTGGTTGCATCCTCTCTATCTTAGAATTAAGACAAAAAAAAAAAAAAAATACCCTGCAACTATTTAGGTATACCTTTATTTGTAGGAGCTTAGAAATCCTCATTTTAGCATGAGACCTTTATAGCTATACAAATTAGAGTAGCATCCTAGAAGCGTACATGGTTGTCAATTGTAGGGAGATGTACTATGAAATATCAGTTTTATCTACCATTCCTAGCTACTTCTTATCAGTACTCAAAATTTCAAGAGGGATTCATGAGAATATTACTAAAGAAACTAGGAAATTTTTAAGGAGATGCAATTTGGACAACTCTAGGAAAATACCTTTAGTTTCCTAGGAAAAACTATGCAAGGATAAAATCTTTGGAGGTTCTAGCATTCAATCTAGAATTGATAAATTTTGTGTTAAGCGCATAGCTAATGTGGAAGCTCTATGCAAATCCTTATTCAAAATGGAGCCAAATCATGAGATCTAAGTACCTAGATTTGATATACCCAGAAAGAATCTTCACTTTGGAAAATCTTTTCAAAGACTCAAAAAATGTGGAATTTCATCATCACATGCCAAGATGTACTCTCACCTTTCTTATCATGGACTATCAACAATGGAGAAAAGGTTAACCTTTGGGAAGATTCTTGGAAAGGTAACCCTCTACTAGCTATATTTTATGGTCTATAGGAGGCTTGGGCCTATCTAAAAATAGTTTTGGGATCAAAGATCAAGCATTATGTAGTAAGGGAAAATGTAAATTTCAAATCCAAAATTACATGGAAAAATTTCCACAATTTTCCATTCCCCCAACATCAAAAATAAAAGTTGCAATCATTATTGAACACACAAACTATTTTATTTTTAGATTATGAGGATAAAATTATTTGGTCCCCATCCAAAATAGGACTAAAATGATGGTGAATAGGGTGTTTCCACCTTTAAGGAGATGGACAACTTAGGGAACCCTATTTTTCTCTAGTTTCATTCAAGGAAACCTTAGAGATCTCAATCTAGGGATGGAATGAGGGAAAGAGATCTAAAATAAGTTGTCTTAGGGTGTGATTAAAGAAAATAAGAGGGTTCACCACCAAGAAAAGGCTTGGAAAGATAAGAAATTTAAATGACATGCAAAACCTAATGATATGACCTATAAAATGAACTCAAATTAGAATAATAAACTGGAGATAAATAGAGGTGCACCTAGAAACATGAAGAAGCTCAAAATAAGGTTTGAAATATGGAAAATATAAATATTAAAGAACAATGGGACTCATACGCCATTATGGGTGATTTATTCCCATTTTAGGGTTTCAGACTGAAACAGGAATCTAGAATTGCTAAACCAGGATCTACAAAAATACTTGAAATATGGTATATTAGGACTCATACACCACAAGTGGTGATTTAGTCCTAGTATTAGGGTTGATCTGAAACTCTAGTATCCTCTAATGTTCTCCTGTAGCTTCTCTCAGGTGTCAAATCTTTGAGTCTAAAACATTGAATTGCAACTTGTAGGTGAACTTCAATGATCTTGCAATGTAGATGACAACTTTGAAAACTTGAAAACTTTTCTCCAATCTTGCTCTTTAAAGGATCTTCAACCTAGATCTATAAATCACACATCAAATAGAGGGGAAAATTTCTATTTTTATTAGTGGATAGGGGTTTTCCTTGTTCAAACCCTATTTTGGTAATCAAAACTTGAAATGAAATGAAATAGAATGAAGGAATGATGAATGAATAAATATACAATGTTGCAACTCACCAAATCCTTCAATAAAAGGCTTCAATCTCATATGTAATTTTTATCATGTTCATGTAGATCTTGAATATTTCTTGTATGTTATGGATCTTGACTTGAATTCTTACTTGAATCATAAGAACCTACATAATAAATGTTAGCTCAAAAAAATCATGATGTATGATGACTTTGACATGTTTCTTTAATCTTGAAGGTAGCTCTAAAATGATTGATAATCAACTCTTGAATGCTCTTGATCAAAAAAATTATATAAGAATTCTCTCTTCAATATGCTAGGTGAAACTATGTGAAATAACCTTGTATTTATACTTGTTTATGCCAATTTTCCCAAAATTACAACACTTCAAGATGACATCAGATCTAGGAGAATAAAATACCACCAAGAATTTGAATTCAAAATAGGTTCAATCTAAAAATGAATCATACGGGACAGTTGGAGCGTATGAGTCCCAGTAGGCTAAGCTCAAGACATAAATTTCAAGAAATTTTTAGTTTAATACCAATTCAAGATAAGGTCCTGAAACGTAGGTGAGACCCATACACCCAAGATGGCGTATGAGTCCTAAATCACTAAATCTAGGAAATACAATCTAAAATCATTAAATTATGATTGGTCATTTGATATGTGTCAGGATTATCCTCTAAAAGATGCATTAAATAAGGCTTGTGGATGAAAAATAGGACCAATTAAGGCATAATGAAGCCCAATTTTAGTAGGGAGGTCCCAAACAAGTGTGAAAATGTAAAGGGGTACATTCTCCTACACTAAAAGGACAATATAATGTCAAAAAAGGCTATAAATATTTGACCTTTGAGGATAAAATTAAAGTAGGTAAGACGCCATATAAGCTTTGTTAACACACCTTAATTCTCCCTAAAGCAAGTGATTTCACTTGGTTATCTCTTCATAACTAGGTTCTAACAAGTTATAGACTTTCTAGGATGGGCCTAGCCCAACCATTCAACTATATCCTATTTTCCACCCACCAGGAATTAGTGGACCATCGTTTGCTCGACTCTAATTTTTCTCAAACATGTTGGAATTGGATCCAAAATAAACTTAATTGGAATTCCCCCTACCAAACACTATTTTGGAGTTATTTTGAATTTTTTCGCTTATCAATAAGCGTTCTTTCTTTGAAGAAATATGGGTGGTGATACTGACATTACCCATGTAACTCATTCTCAAGTTGGGATAATTAAATGTTAAAGTGCTAGTACCTCTTGAAGGTTCCTGAAACCTAGCAAATAGTAGTTGGTAATGGTTTTGGGACACATAACCACCAAGTTTATACAAGTCTCACTCAAGAAAATATTAGGGATCTCAATCAAGGGATTAAATGAGGGAAATAGATCTATAATACCTTGGAAAAGATTAAAGAGTGTTTCACAACCAAGCTCGGGCTTAGAAAGAAAAGAAATGTAAATGATATGAAAGACTTATGTAGATGAACTAGAAATGAACTCAAATCATAACAATAAACTAGAAAAGTACAAAGGTACGCCTAGAAACTAAAGAGGCTTGAATGAGGGTTTGGAATCCTGGAAATATTTCTTTTTGATGCACACTGGGACTCATATGTCGATAGGGATGATTTAGTCCCAGTCTAGGGTTTCAGGTTGAAACTGAAATCTAGTACTATTGAATCAAGATCTATAGGAAATGGCTCAAAATGTGTATATTGGGACTCATACACCAAAAGTGTCGATTTAGTCCCAGTATCAGGGTTGCTCTGAAACTCTGATATCTTCTAATGATTTGTTGTAACTTCCCTCCTATCAAATCTCTAGTTCTGAAACTCTGAATTACAACATGTTGTTGACTTTCTGTGATCTTGCAAGTAATGTGACAACTTTGCAACTTCACAACTTTTCTCTAATATTTCTCTTCAATGAATCTTCACCATAGATCTATAATCACACATCAAAGAGGGGAATTTTTTTTTGTTAGTGGATAGGGGCTTTCCTTTGTCAAACCTCATTTTGGTAATCAAACCTTGAAATGAATAGAAATATAATGAAGGAATGACGAATGAAAAAATATGAAATGTTGCAACTCACCAAACCCTTGAAAAAAAGGTTGCAATCTTGTAAGTAATGGCTAGCATGAATGTGGATCTTGACTTTAATTCTTTCTTGAATCATAAAACCCTACATCATAATTATTTGCTAAAAAACAAACATGATGCATGATGACTTTGACACGATGCTTGATACTTGAATAATGCTCCAAAATTATTGATAATAAACTCTTGAATTCTTAGATCACATTTACAAGCTCATGAAGATTTCTAGGAAAAAATATGTGAAATAACCTTGTATTTATACTTGTTTATGCCAAATTTCTTGAAAATATAACACTACAAGCTGACACCAGATCTAGGAGAATAAAATCCTGCTAATAATTTTAATTTTAATTTGGTCTAAGCTAAGTGAGACTCATATGCTAGTTGGGGCATATGAGTCCCAAATTCAGATCTAGGCCCCAACATTTAGGTGGGACCAATACTCCCAAGGTGGCGTATGAGTCCCAGATCACTAAATCTAGGCCATACATTCCAAAATCATTAATTTATGATTGGTCGATTTATATATGCTAGGATTATCCTCATAAAGATGCATTAATTAAGGCTTGTGGATGAAAAATAAGGCCAAATAGGGCATAAAGAAGCCCAATTCTAGTAGAGATGGGCCAAACAAGTGTTAAAATGTATAGGGATACATTTTATACACTACATTTAGCCCCCATTTAGTGAGAGGAGGAGATTGATTCAAACTCACACTAAAGTAGACAAAATCGCATAGAGAGAGGTCCAGGTGTACCAATGTTAGTAAGATAGGACAAAAACGATCAAGATGGATGATAAATCCCCCCAAGATCAAGATCCTATGGAAAACAACATAGGCACAAAATAAAACACATGAAAAGAATATAAGGAGCAGCAACAAGGCACAATCATACACTGCTAAAGATAAAAGAGAAAGAAAAACAACAACAAAAAAGGGTGGATCAAGCTTCGAGAATTTATCGTACACATTGTGGATAAGATCTAAGGTGCTTGTCCAAAAAAATTACAAGTGGAACATGATGTCCACTATGCAAACCAAACACAAGGTCACAAGGGCTAGTGGAACCTCAAGTCGTCCACAAGGTGAGCCCCTAATGAGACCCATATGCATGCGATAGGTATGCACTCAAATAGACAAGCAAGTGGCTATGGTAAAGTCACACCTGAGTTCGGCTCCCATATGTACAACTAGATCAAATCTATACCTCCTAATAACTTTGATAAGGTGCCACACAAAAATGAAATTTGAGCTTCATGAGGTAGGCAAAGATTCATATGTTTGGAACTCATGAAGAAACAAGATGTCACCATAGGCAAGCAAAGTGTGTTATGCAAGGTGGCCATATAACTAAAATTTTAAATGTAAAATAGTTTGAAGTATGTTCAAAGGATTTTTTATTAGTTCACGTAAGGTATTAACCTAGGGGACATTGTGCCTAATATCTCCACAAGAGGACCAATCAAAGAATAGAAGATTCAAAACTTAGGGGATGCAGTGTGTTGCATCAATCCAATAAGAGGAATATAATATGCTCAGAGAGATCACAATCTGGAAGGACATAACACCCAATTTCATGACAAAGAGAAAGAAACATCGGATGAAGTAAGAAGACTACACAATGAAACATGAGTTAGAAAAGAATAATTCCAATGTATGCTTCCACTTTAAAGAAATTTATAAACACCATGTTCTAAGAAATTACTTTAAAGTATCAAAGGATAAATACTAACAATAAATAGGACATTCCATCTTATTTGGAAATCCCTCTGCCAGGTCATATGCTTCCAAATAAAGCTACATAATGAAAAGGGGAGGGGTTGCCCCCAAAATGAAACTCTAAAAACATGACTCAAGATCCATGGATTCAAGGTCAGTATGTCTTTGCTACATTTTTTTTAGAGAGCTTAAAACTATCATCACTCTCCAAATACTCATGCAACAAGAAGAATGACATGAAGAGAGAAAAAATGAAGAAAAATATTTTGAGTCAACATGGAAGAGACCTAAATGCCCTGACGCCTTGTGTCATAACCAAAACAAAAACACAAGACAAATGAAAAAGATAAAGGAAAATATTGTGGGTTAGCATGGAAGAGACATAAATTTCTTGATGCCTTGTGTCATCCCCAAAAGGAAAACACAAGACAAATGAAAAGGTAAAATTTGTATGATATATAGAAGAATCTAGGTACATATAAAGGAATGTCACAAAGAGAGAGATACATCAAACAAAATAGTACAGGGGATTACATTACACACATGCAAGCACATTCATAACATGAAAAAGAAAACAAAAGAAAGAATAGTAAGGCACATGCGAGTCAACCTATAATAGGTCGTATGCATCCTAATCTTGTTCATCATATATGGAAGGTGTAAAAATAGCCAAAGGGAAAATAGAAAGTTCTGAACTAGGGTCACTACCAAGTTCCAAACACTTCTTAGGAGAATTATTGTTTAAGCTCATAGAAGAGGATAAAAATGTATTCAACTCATTATGGACTTCTTCATCAATCTTAGCAACCTCATCATCATCATACAAATTAATCATAATGGGAGGTTGAATGATAATGTCTAAAGAAGGATTTAGCTCTTGTTATGATATAGGACCTTTATGTTGTGGCAAAGAGGGAGACTCATCGTGTATTTCTTCACTCAAGTTTGGATTTTAATTTTCTTTTCTTTTTTCTTCATTTAACCTTCGATCAAGAGTGCAACATCTACACCTATGTTCTCTAACATTTATATTTATTTTATTAATATTTTCAAGTTGTGTTTGTGTAGGAGTGGGTTTATAAACCATAGGTTTATTTTCTTCCCTAAGGGGAGTAACAGAAGGAACCATAGGAGGTTGTTCAACCACTTTCTCTTTAGCTTTATAAACTTTTTTTATCTTAGGAGGAGTGACGGGATTTTTTTCGTTATCTCTTGATCTTTTATAGGAGATAGGAAAAGGATCTATCTTAGGTTGGTATTGGTGGTTTGGAATGTCTTTAGGTTCAATCATGGTTTCATCAAAGAGGGTAGGCTCAATCATAGGCCGAGACATGTTTGTAAGCGATAGTTTTTCTATGCATTTCACCTTGAACTTTTTTATATGATTTGAAAAAGAAGTCCTCAAGAGGTTTAATAGGTTCCATATGCTCAAGCCAAAAGAAATCCAATGAAAAATTCCCTCAAGAAGATAAAGGATTAAATCCACTATGGTGCATAGTTAAAATTTCATTGTCAAAGGGAAAATTGAAGCATTTATGAACAACAAATGAGACAAATTCCATGGAGAGTAGCCATGGATAACCATGCTTCACACAAAATTGGTCTGATGTCGACATGATGGAGAATGAGACATCTAATTGTCTCGGTTTTATTTTTAAAGGAAGGGTGATTGATCCCATCATAGGGAAAGAAAAACCATTGTGTTTTTATCCATGCTTTCGGTTTGTCGTATGTTTTTTGATAGATTTCATGCACAAGAAAGAATTATTTGATGATCACATTCTCTCCATAGATAGGATCAATTAATATCCCATTAGTGGGCTTATCATTGATTCTACAAGATATGTAAAGAGGACCATCAAGTGCATTTATAATTATATCTTTAGATGAGAAAGAAATGTCATGAGGCATTTTAGTTTGGCCATTACGAGGTAGAATTTTGAATAATCAAACATATTATCTATAGGATCTTGTGCATGAATATCCATAGGACCTTGTTCAATAGTATCCGTGTTGTCATCATCCTTTTCAACATTCATCACATCATTCTTCTTGGTTTCGCTAGATTTGACAAATGAAATGTTATGATTAGGCATAGGGTTGGTAAATATTTGGAAGTTTTGGTTAGGAGGGGCAATGGACTTATTTCCTTGATCATTAATGCCTCCAATTGAAATTCAACTAGAATCAATGAGGTCTTGCACAATATTTTTAAGATGCTTACAATGTTTTGTATCATGTCCATTTTTTCAGTGATAATGGTAGTAAGCATTTGATCTAAAATTCAGAGGTAAAGGTTTATTAGGATCGAGATTTTTAATAGGAGGCAAGTTTATCATTTTCTTCTCTAAAATTTGTTACATTGTGTTATGGAGTGTATTGGGTAAGGGAGTAAATTGCATAGCTGGATCCCCAAATGTGAAAGGAATTGTCTTCTTTATAGCATCCACTTGGGTATCAATATGTTGAGTTGGTTTTTGAGGGGGATTAAGTTGAAGGAAGCCTTTATTCTATTATCTAAAAGCTTCTTAATTGTTTTAATTTACAAATTCATAATTTTCAAGTCGGCTAGATGATGATTTTGTGTCACGACTAACAAAATTTTGATAATCATGAAGGGAAATACACAAGTTTACAAAGGAAATAAATTTCATCATGGTAATCTTATCTTGTATCTTAGTTTGTAAGTTTTTAATGAACATTCGTTGAAGGTGAGGATCAGGAATCTTTAAATCGATTTGGGAATAAATCATTTGGTAGTGTGAAATAAAGTTAGTAACCTTTTCATCATCCTTTTCCTTACATCCCATCAAATCAGCTAAGGTCATCTTAGGAGTCATGTGTACTTGGAAATGGTTTATAAAGGCCTCAAAAATTTCATTGAATGAACAAATTGAGTTGTTTGGTAATGAGAAAAACCATTATAAGGTGGTATGTTTCAAGGACCTAGGGAAAATCTTAGTCAAGATTTTATCCCCCTCAAGGACAAAATCAATACATAGGGCAGTATAAGCGAAAACATGGTTAGAAGGGTCTCCTTTCCCCCCGTATTTCTCAAATCTAGGAATCTCTAGACCTTGTGGTATCAGCATTCATAATATATCTAAGGATAAATGATTGATTTTGACATAGTATGTAGGTTGGCCATTTTGATTTTGGTTTATGGTGGAAACTCACTTTTGAAGGGTTGAAACATTTTGTAAAATTTGTTCTATGATGGTGTTATTGGTTGTATTTTGAGATGGAGGTGAATATGGTGGAGGTGTATATGTGTTTGAGGGGGAAGTGAATGGAATTCTTACAAGAGTTAAGGTGGTAGGAGATATGACATGTGATGCCACAAAGGTACTAGGAATGCTAGCGGAAATACCCAAGGTAGGAATGGCATTACTAGTGTGATCCTTTTAAAATGTCAAGTCCTAATGTAAGATACTAAAATTATGTAATAAGAGGAAATAACATATGAAAAGGGAACCTCAATGATTAGCCTAAGAAATAGTAAACATGAAAGCAAGATAAGATAAATTGATTGTTGATTATACCTTCATGCTGCTCCTTCCTTGGTTGGCCCTTGATCTTTGGATGTCTTGTGTGCTCCTTGGATGGAAATGGAGTTAAATGGATGCAAGATGCAAGATGGATTGATGAGAAATGCTATGGAAAAAGCTAAAATGCTGCAAATGACAATTTGGCAAGAGTTTGGTAGCAAAAGACTTCCTTCCAAAATGAGAGAAATAAGGGGGGTATTTATAGGATAATTGGAATTCTCTAGAGAATTCAACGGTTGAGATTGATCCAACAAATCAAAGATGAAGGGCTATTGTGAGTTGAGGACTCACAAGCCCTCACATATTGACATGTGGAATGTGTGATGGCTTAGGGTGAGATGATGTGGGAGTGAGGTGGAAGAGAGGACAAGTACCTTGTAGGTACCTTGGGGGATGAGAAGATTCCTTGGAGGAATAAAATGAATTAAAAATTCACAATGATTCGAAGAATCTAGTGGATAAGAGAGGGTTTCCAAAAAGGTGGGGATTTTCCACATGTGAGAGATGTGACAAGTCCAAGGTTCTAGAAGCCTTGGGCACATGTAAAATGACAAGTCACATTTGCATGGGGATAGGGTAAACCTTGGAAGAATAAAAGTGAATTAAAAATTCACATGGGGAAGAGAGGAACCTAGGATGAATAAAAAAGAATTAAAAATTTCTTGGGGGATGGGGAGAGTTGACCAAGGTACTAATAAGGCTAATGACCTTGATTAAGGTTGTGCAAACACAAGATTATGATACTTAATGAGAGTTTAGAGGCAAGTGGGAGATTATGGAGGATGTGACACTAACCTTGATTAAGTGGTGTACATCCTAATCATAGATTAATTAATTTAATCTGGATTAAAAGAGGATTGTGGAGAATGTGACAAGGAGAGATAAAAAAGGGGATTAAATTTGGTTTTAACCCAAATAGGTCCAATGAAAAAATTAAATAAATTGTCCTATTTATTTAATTTAGGGAAGAAAATGTGTAAGGTAAAGTATTTAATTATTCAATTACATACTTTAGGAACCTTAGGCAGAAAATCAAATAATGATTAAATAAATTATTTAATCACTATTAATGAAATAGATGAATAAATTAGACAATTTTGGCCATGAGGAAGTGGTCAAATTTAGATGTCTACATTTTGCCCCTCTTCGAAGTACCGTTAGAATAACCGTGCTTCAAAGAAAAGAAAATGCAGATGACTTTATAGAGGAAGTAACTGGAAGATGATGCCCCAACATGGGGAGGAGGACCTGAGTTATCCAATTAGCGAGGGACTGGATGAATATTCCCCAATCCTCCAAAGGAATGACTATGGCAAGGAAAATGGATAAATGTGAATGGTATGCCCCCTCGAGAGGATGACGGGGGAAAAAAGGGGTCCCAGGAAACTTCTCGATAAGAAGAAACAGATGGTATGGTTGGAAAGAGCACAAAAAATTAGGCAAGTTTTCTTTTTGAACAAAGTCAATCGGACAAACGGGGTGCAAATTGTGGCCCCGAGAAGAGAAGAGATTAGTCGGAGGAAAAAAAAAGGTGAATAAGGGGTAAAAAATACCCCTTAAAAAGGGAGGGAAAAGAGAGGGGTCCCAGAGAGCCTCTTGATAGGAAGAAACAAAGGATATGGTTGGAAAGAGCACAAAAAAAAAGCTATTTTTCCTTTTGAATGAAGTCAATCCGACGCACGATTTGCAAATGGCAGCCCCAAGAAGATAAGGGAAGAAAAGGGTTGCAGAGGGGCAGATTTGCCCCACTGCAGAAGGCCAGGTCTGCCCTGGAAAGGGGCGTGTCCACCTTGGGAGGGAGGATCTGCCCCGGAAGAGGGTGGGTCCACCCTGGAAGAGGGTAGGTTCACCCCGGAAGGGCGGATCCACTCCAGAAAGGGGTAGGTCTACCCTGGAAGGGCGGGTCTACCCTCGGAAGGGTGGATCCGCCTCAAAAAGGGCGGGTCCACCCCCAGAAGGGCAGATTCTCCCTGGAAGAGGGCAGGTCCACCTCGGAAGGGCGGATCCACCACAAAAAAGGGCGGAAGGGTGGATCTACCCCTAGGAAGGGTAGATCCACCCCGGAAAAGGGCAGAAGGGCGGATGAGTGATGAAGGATGAAGGGATGTGGGAAATGATAAGAGATTAGATGATGGAAGGGGATATGAAGAGGATGATGAAATGGAAAATGAAATGAAATCCTAATGCAATTTGTCATCTTTAAAGAACTGATTTTTTCTATAACATAAGACATTGAGTGTCAGGGTATGTAAACCAAGACGAATTAGTGTCTAATGCATGAACAAACACAACAAACAAGAAGGCTATCCCAACACCCCAAAGTTGTGATGACTTTGGTCGGGCCAAGTATTGGAATAACCACAAGCACAAAAGTATGCTCCAGCATAACACAAGACCTCGAGGATCTTGGTGGGTACTCTGTGGGACAACCAAGAAAACAAAAATAGATAAAATAGCAAGATATGTCCCTATGTTTACTAGTCAAAGCACACCATGATATGATAGATCAAGGTGACCATGAAAAGTGATGATGGGGAGCTCAAATGATAAACAAAAGATCAAAAGAATCAAAAGATCACAATCAATTTCAAATGTGCTTTGCAATAGGATCAAAAGGATGGATGGGGTTGATGCAGCCTATTAGGAAGGATACATCCTGTTGAGACCAAAGATGGAGGATAGATTGGTTGATTGACATGACGTAGGATAGTTGAAACTGATTGAACCTCATCAAACTAATGACCTTTGTTCGTATGCACCAGCTAGGATAGGGACATACTTGACGACAGGACAAGAGGACAGGATGACAGGATGACAAGACACAAGGTAATAAAGAACCCTAAAGACCTAGGGGCTCGAGGGTTGATCAAAGATCAACCTTGCCTATGTGAAAGCACAGAGCCCTCATAGTTCTATAAAAGACCAGGGATAAAAGAGGAAATAAGACAATGAAGACCAATGGTGGATGGTTTAAGACATGAAATATACACTAGGGGCAGACAAAATGATTTAGCCTTACCTACATGAGATCGCAGGGGTGATGTAGTTCAATACAAGGCCAAAGACAAACGATGGAGGATGACAAGACAAAAAAAGATAGAGCCTTGGGGGCAGATCAAATGATCAACCTTGCCTATGTGAAAGTACAGGGGCAACATAGTTCGACACAAGGCCAAAGACAAAAGATGAGATGACCATGATGAGAAGACACATGAAGGATGCTGATATGATGAGCTAGGATAGGCCATGTGGATGGGATGGTGGATATGTGTAGGATGTGGGTTATGTGAAGCTCAAGGATTGGATAGTGATCTAGATTATTAGAAGATGAATTGGGAGGATGAGAGGATGTATAGATGAATGATGAAGAGTAATAAGATAGGAGGAATATGTAGGAAATAGATAGGAGGGACGAATTAGGATGTGAATGGCATTGGAGTGCATGGGGGTAGCCTATAGCGAGATACCAATGACAAGGGATGATGAGATAGGAGGAAAATAAGAGGGAAAGGGATGGATGGATAAGAAGATGCGAGGATAGGTGGATAGATGATGGATAGATGAGTGATGAAGATTGAGAGGATATTAGAAAGATGTAAGGCTAGGATAAGAGGATAGAGGAATGGGGTAGATAAGGATGAAAGGACGAAAAGACTAGTGGATGAGAGTATAGGAAGATAAGGATTTGGTAGATGGAAGGGATGACTAGATGGATAAATGGATGGGGAGGTAAGGATGGGCAGGATGGGGAGATGGAGAAGATTACTTGGCGGAATGGATGGATGATGTCTCCAAGGACCCAATTGCAAATAAGGAGATGCCCCACTCTAGATGTGTCATGCATGACGAGGAAAGAGGGATAGCAAGATGGGTGGATAAGGGAGTGAGATGGGCAATGGAAGATAGATAGAGGTGGATAGGATGCATGGACAATGGAAGATAGAGAGAGGTGGATAGGATGCACAGATAATGGAAGATAGAGAGAGGTGGATAAGGAATATGATAGTGTATGGATGAGGGGAATATATGCCAAGAGGTGTCCAAAGCATGTATATAGGTTTGCCCCTACATTTATCAAGATCACAAGGAAGATGGAGGGAGTGGGATAAATGGGATAGGATGGATAGGATGCCGAAGATAGGCAGATGTAGGAGATGGAGGAAAGGAATGTGTAAGTGGATGTTGCCCCCAATCGTGGAAGGAGACTAGATGGGGAATTTACGCATGATGCCTATTTTCCAGGTTTTCATCATGGTACTTATCCAAGGCGCTTGTTTGCCAAGTTTTCACCATTGGACGAATGATTTTCTCTTTACTATTTTTTTTTGTATTTTTTTGTATTTGATTTTTTTGTATTTTTTGGACTAGGATGTGGATGAAGATGGATAAAGATAGGGATATGGATATGCAAATTTGGAGGATAGTTGATAAGGAGATGGATGAAGGACTCAAGCATCAAGTTCCATATGAGGTAATAAGAGCCCATGTGTAAAGTGACCAGTGGATGTTGGTACAACCTTAGTAGAAGAAATGGATTATGCAAGAGGATGAATCAAAGGGATTGGACAAGGGAGATAGGGGGGATAGTGGATGGGGTGTTGAAAAGTGTATGGATGGAATGATGGAGTGGATGTGTGATAGGGGAAGGTGTTTAGGACCAACATTGGCACATGTGGTGGATGTGAAAAGATAGGTGGAGGAATGGATGGAGAGGGTAGCGATAATGGAGGAGGTGGGATAGTGGATTTTGGAACATAAGGACCCAAAACAGATTTAGGAGATGAAGGATGTGAATTATGAGCTTTGGGAATAGCAACTTTGGATGTCGTCATAGATTTTTCATTTGAAGGCAATGTCTCTTTTTTCTTTGGGATCCACATGGTGCTGATTTTTTCTTTGATGGGCCTTTGTGGCCGTTTGGATTGATTTGGATTGTAGATTTGATTTTTCTTTTTGTCAACATGTATTTTGGAGGGGACATGAGGAACTTTAGATTCATGTGGAAATTTGGATTTATACATTTTTTCTTTGTCATCCAAATGTCTTTTAGTAGCAAGGGGATAGGTGTGAGGAGATGGATGATGTCGAGTGATGGAGGTAGGGTTATAGGGATTATGTGTAGATGGAGAATGTGTAGGTATGTGCCGTTGTTGATCCTAATTGGGAGTTATGAAGGTAGGATTTTTATGCTGTGTATGAGGGAGAGGGGGTGGATGAATGAAAGGACGAATAGGATAAAATGGAGGGGGTGATTTTGGGATATAAGGACCCAAAATGGACTATGTATATGGAAGATGTGTGGGGTTTGATGGAGGGCTATAAGAACCCATAGTAGATGGAGGATGAGCAATGATGGATGGAGGGATATAAGGACCCAAAATGGATTTAGAGGATGAGGGAGGAATATGGATGGTTGTTTTTAGGTAATATGATGAAGAAGGGGGGATGGCGGAAAATGACTTGGTAGAACAATGGAAAGTACCTCTTGTGCCTTTAGAAGACGATCATTTAGTATGTACGAAGGTTGTACCAACATCCTTAGAGTGCGGGTTTTGGGAGATATATCCAAGACCATGTGTGCCTAGATGTTATTTGACTTGGATGGGCTCTAAAGTACCTTGCTCATGAATGCCTAAACCTTTTCCTTGATAGTTCATGTTCTGTAGCATGTGATTTATGGTAGGATGCTTATTCTTTTAGAAGCATGAGGCGAGCACATTAGTAGGTAAAGGAGTATGGGTGGTTCATATACTTTGTTTTTTTCCACAAGAAGATCACCATGGATGCATGTAATATTACCGAGGTGATACAAAAGTCATGTTGGGATGGTAGGCAATGATGGAGGATCGTGTGATGGAGATGAGGGGATAGCATTATCAAGAGGAATGAGTGATAAGGGATCGGGAAAGGGATTAGGGAAGATGATAGGATCTGGATTTTTGGCAATGGATGATAAGGGCTCATGAGATGGAGTGATTGGATCTTGAATGCAAAGGGGATCATGGGATAGAGTGGATGAGCTAGTGTGATCTTGAGATGGGGTGGATGGGAGGATAGGATCATGACTTGGTTGAGGATAGGAATCATGAGATGGGATGGATGGTGGATTATGATCTAGGGATGTAGTGGATGGGATGGTAGGATCTTGATTTGGAGGAGGGGATATGCTTGTATTTTTTGGATCAAGCTCTTCGCATGACTCATCTTGCGGGGGATGTATGATGATGGAAGAGTGTTGGAGGGACTCCATAATTGGGGGAGATAGGAGGATGGAATATTCATGAAGGTCATTGGATTGAATTTTGTGAATATTAGGACTAGGAGGAGGGGATTCGATGTCTTCAATGGATTGGGTGGATCTAGTAGTAGAAGATGGGGATTTAATGGATTCGATGGGTTTGACCGGCTTAACCATTTTGATGATGTCAGGAATGGTGATGGGAGGGATAGGTGTAGGATGGAGGAGGGCCTCATCACTAGTGATATTACATGATAGATTGGGAGGGCATTGTGTCTCTTTTGTGATGAGTCCTTGGGCGACATTTGGAAGGGATGTAGGATTAGGTAGAGTGATGGGAATGGATGGAGGATTAGGATTAGGGATTGGTGGATTAGGATTGGGAATTGGTGGATTAAGATTAGGATTAGGATTAGATGTTGGGATGGGATTGGATGGAGTAATAGGAGGAGATGGGGGATTACGATTAGACAAGGGGATGGAAATGGGAGGAGATGGAGGATTAGGGTTAGGGATTGGAGAATTAGATGAGTGGATGGGTGGATGAGGATAAGTTGTAGAACTAGGAGGTGGAGGATTATTATTAGATGAGTGGATGGGACTAGATGGAGGACTAAGAGGAGATGAAGAATTGGGGTTGGGGATTGGAGGATTAGAATTAGGAATTGGTGGATTACGGTTAGATGAGGGGATGGGAATGCATGTAGGAATAGGAGAAGATGGAGGATTAGGGTTAGATGAGGGGACGGGAATGGATTTAGGACTAGTAGGAAATGGAGGATTAGGGTTAGGGATTGGAGGATTAGATGAGTGGATGGGACTAGATGGTAGACTAGGAGGAGATGGAGGATTAGGGTTAGGGATTGGAGAATTAGATGAGTGGATGGGTGGATGAGGATTAGATGTAGAACTAGGAGGAGATGGAGGATTATGATTAGATGAGTGGATGGGACTAGATGGACGAATAGGAGTGGTTGGAGGTGGGTTATGTTTAGATGGAGGATTAAGATATAATGCGGTGAAAGGGGGAGTGATGTAGGAGGATGTGGATGTGGGATTAGATTGAGAAGATTGGGATGGTGAGTGATAGTAGGAAGATGTATATGAAGGATTGGAATGGGGAGATGTGGAATTAATGTAAGGGTATTGGGATGGGGGATTGTGATAGGAAGGTGTGGATGTTGGCTTAGAACAAGAAGATTGAGGTGGTGAACCACCATAGGAATAAATGTATGGTGAGTTGGCATAAAAGGATAGGGATGATGGATTAGGATAAGCGGATTGATATGGTGGATTAGGATAGGAGGAATATTGGGATGGGGGATTGTGATAGGAAGGTGTGGGTGTTGGACTAGGATGGGAAGACTGGGATGTGGGATTAAGATAGAGGTATTGGGATTGTTGATGATTATAAGGAGAGGAGGATATGGATGTTGGGTAGGATAGAGGTTGAAAGGGAGGACATTGTGAATATGTTGATGGTGAGGATGTTGGATATCCCCTGTCAAGGGTAGCATAAGAACCGTTATTAGATGTGGATGAAGGTATGGTGGGATAGTTCAAAGAAGTAGTGGGATTTTTGGAGGCAATTGGAGAGAGCTTGCTAGAAATGATAGCATCAAGGGGATCTATATAACAATATTCATGATCAAAAAGATTTTAGTTATCGTCATCAATGAAGTTAGGATTCCCCTTGACTACTAATATTGGTCGTGTGAGAGGGGGATAAAGATTCATGATGGATAGAAAACTAGGATCTATTGGAAGCTCATATGGGGATTGGATGAAAAATCAGATTGGGATTGGATGATGGATCAATTGATAATGTATCAATTAATTTGATGATTATATAAGGATTGGTTGATGGATGATTTTGATTGGATGATTGGATTTTGATAGATTTGGATAGATTGGATTGGATTGTTTGGATAAGTTGATAAATCAATTGATGATGTATCAATTTGATGATTTTGGATGAGGACTGGATTTGATGGAAAGGGTCCTAAACCCAATTCGGGAACCACTCTAGGTGACTTAATATGTTGGTTGATCGGATTAAACTTGTTAATCAATGATCACGACACCGAATCCGCCTTGAGATAGAAGGGGATTGATTTGGGCCAATGATGTTGAATTACAACACAAATCCACCTCAAGATAGAAGTAGATTGATTAGGTTGAAGACAATGATTGATATGTAGGATAACAATTAAACTTAACACCTTGGTCAATTTAGGAGATAACTCCTAAAACAAGGTTTAAGGGATTTTGTGTTGAGAGATGATGATGAACACAAATGGAAGATGTCTTGATGGAATGATCTTTTTGGAGAGTGCAAATGTTTAGGTCACACGGTGAGATGGTAGAATGGGCTTCCCAAATTGTGAAATGATCAACATGAATGTGATAAATGGACATTTAGAAAGGTTAAATTGAGGCTTGGAATGGTCAAATGGATGTTTGGATTGGTTAAATGGAGGTTTGGAATGGTCAAATGGATGAAATTGTCCATTCAGGAGGGTGTATCTGCCCTTCTGCAGTCAAATAGTGGATCAAAAGGGCGTATCTAAACTTCTGCAGTGAAAAATGCTGAAACAGGGGAGCATATCTGCACTTCTGCAGTGAAAAATGTTGAAACAGGGGGGCGTATCTACACTTCTGCAGTGAAAAATTCTAAAATGGGGGGGCATATTAGCACTTATGTAGTGGAAAGTGACTTGGTTTAGATGATGGGATTATGGCAAGGAATTGAAATGACTCAATGAGGTTGACTTATCAAAATTTACTGGTTTTTCATAGAAAGACACTTTGAACAAGTACAACCCTATGATTAGTGTTAAGGGGTATGGTCAGCAAATGTCTTACTCTAGGATGAACAAGGTTTCTAGGGAGTCCTCGATATATGCTTGGTACATGAGGCACAACCATGAACACTAGTCCATCACAAGCATGAGTTGGGAACCCCAGCAAGATACTAAAAAGCTCAGACCAACTCTTCACATCTATCTAGGTATCACCCTAGCTTCGACGCTTCGCCAATTATAATGCAACTGGATTGGGGTATAACTTTGGCTCTCCCCCCTTTGTATACCCCTCTGGTATGCGTAGTTGGGATCGTCCCTTGGGGTGATGAAATCCCCAAGCAGGTCCCGCTAAGAAGAAGACACTAATCATTTCCAACTACCCCCTCGGATCCACACAATGTGCAAGGGGAAGATGAAAACAAACCAATTCGCCCTTAGTATAACACAATGAAAAAAAGACACAACAAACAACAAGTATTAAATCCCCCTAATTATGCTAAGTGAATAGATAAAACAACAAGGAAAACTTTAAAATTTGAATGAAATAAAGACCATCCAAGAAAATGTTAGCTATGAAAAATGTTGGAACAGGAGGGCATATCCGCCCCTTTGTAGAAAAATATCAAAAATGTCGAAACACGGGGGCGTATCCACACTTCTGCAGAAAATAGTTAGCAAAATCATCAGAAAATGGGGGCGTATCCGCACTTCTGTAGAAAATAGTTAGCAAAAACGTCGAAACATGGGGGCGTATCCACACTTCTACAAAAAAAATTTAGCAAAAATGTCGGAACATGGGGGCATATCCGCACTTCTGTAGAAAATAGTTAGCAAAAACGTCGGAACACGGGGGCATATCTGCACTTCTGCAAAAAACAGTTAGCAAAAATGTCAGAACATGGGGGTGTATCTGCACTTCTGCAAAAAATTTTTTTAGCAAAAACGTCAGAACGTGGGGCATATCCACATTTCTGCAGAAAATAGTTAGCAAAAATGTCAGAAAATAGGGGCATATCCACACTTCTACAGAAAATAGTTAGCAAAAACGTCAAAATGCGGGGGCATATCCGCACTTCTACAATAAAACAGTTAGAAAAAACTTTGGAACGTAGGGGCATATCTGCACTTTTGCAGTAAAATAGTTAGCAAAAATGTCGAAACGTGAGGGCGTATCCACACTTCTGTAGTAAAACAGTTAGCAAAAACATCGGAATGTGGGGGCGTATCCTCACTTCTATAGTAAAAACTGTCAAAAACATTAGATCGTGGGGTGTATCCGCACTTTTGCAGTAAACACTGTCATAAACATTAGAATAGGAGGGCATATTTTCCCCTTTGCAGTGCTCGGGAGGGCAAGTCCGCCCCTCTATGGGGAAAATCCGCCGCTCTGTGACCTGAACCTGCAAAGAACTTAAACAACAACAAATGTGAAGTGAAGGGACCCGTTTATGGGTCCCAATGGGCATGCCAGAAATGTGATCCTTTTAAAATGTCAAGTCCTAATGTAAGAAACTAAAATGATGCAATAAGAGGAAAAAACATAAGAAAAGGGCACCTCAATGATTAGCCTAAGAAATAGTAAACATGAAAGCAAGATAAGATAAATTGATTGTTGATTATACCTTCATGCTACTCCTTCCTTGGTTGACCCTTGATCTTTGGATGTCTTGTGTGCTCCTTGGATGGGAATGGAGTTAAATGGGTGCAAGATGCAAGATGGATTGATGAGAAATGCTATGGACAAAGCTAAAATGTTGCAAATGACAATTTGGCAAGAGTTTGGTAGCAAAAGACTCGATTCCCAAAATGGGAGAAATGAGGGGGTATTTATAGGATAATTGAAATTCTCTAGAGAATTCAACAGTTGAGATTGATCCAACAAGATCAAGATGAAGGGATATGGTGAGTTGAGGACTCACAAGCCCTCACATCTTGACATGTGGAATGTGAGATTTCTTAGGGTGGAATGATGTGGAAATGAGGTGGAAGAGAAGTACATGAGGTGGATGAAGGACAAGTACCTTGTAGGTACCTTGGGGGATGAGAAGATTTCCTCAAAAGGGAACTTCTTGTCCCCAAATGAGAAGGAAAGAGACATTTGAGAAATTTTAGAATTCCTCAAAAATCTCCATGGGAAAAAGGGAAGTGGTTGGAGAAATAAATGTGAATTAAAAATTCACATGCTTAGGAGAATTTATTGGATAAAAGGTCTCCAAAAACCTAGAAATTTGTCACATGTGGGTGATGTGACAAGTCCAAGGTTTTAGAAGTCCTTGGCACAAGTAAAGTCACAAGTCAAGCCTTCTAGAACTTTGCATGGGGATGGGGAAGACCTTGGAAAGACAAAAGTGAATTAAAAGTTCACATGGGGAAGAGAGGAGTCTTGGGTAAATAAATGGGAATTAAAAATTCACATGGGAAAGAGAGTCAACTCCAAGAAAGGAAAGTGGAAAGGTTGACCAAAAAAGGTATTCCAAATGTGGTTAGTGATTTTGATTAAGGTTGTGCAAACACATGATTATGATAATTAATGAGAGATTAGAGACAAGTGAGAGATTATCGAGTATGTGACACTTAATCAAGATTAAGTGGTGCACATCCTAATCACAAATTAATTAATTTAATCTGGATTAAAAGAGGGTTATGGAGAATGTGACAAGGGGAGAGAAAAAGAGGAATTAAAAATTGGTTTTAATCCAAATGGGTTAAAAGACTAAATTAAATAATTTGTCATATTTATTTAATTTAGAGAAGAAAAAGGATAAGGTAAAGTATTTAATTTATTTAATTACATACTTTAGGAACCTTAGGTAGAAAGTGAAATAATGATTAAATAAATGATTTAATCACTATTCATGAAATAGATGAATAGAGTAAATAATTTTGATCATATGGAAGTGATCAAATTTGGATGTCTACACCTAGGATCTATGTTCTTAAGCTCATATCCTCTCTTGGAATCAAAATATTTCAAGTAGATGCTCAATGCAGCAGGATTAGCCAACTTGGATCCATGAGGTATCTTATTATGTAGTTTGTAAAACCTCTTATTAAAGTCATAAGTTGACTCATTTTGATGCTTTTGGATAGTTACCAGCTCATGCAGAGAAAAATCTAATGCACATTGATTCCCATATTGCTGGAGAAATTGCTCATAAAATATATGAATGGAATCAATGAATGTTGTTCGTAAACTGTTAAACTAGTCCCTGGTATCTTTGATCAGTGACATCATAAATTATCATCTGTACATCCTCATATTGCATATCTAGGTCTTTAATAACTTCTTTAAAGTTTCTCAGATACTCCTCAGTTGTGACTACACTACTTCCTATGAATTTTGGGACTAGGTTTCTCCAATTGTTATCCAGAGGGTAAGGGTATATCTAAAATCTGGTCAAATCAAACTATCTAATCATGGTTGTATATTGTGGAGGAGGATTTTGGTAATGTTGATGTTGGTAAAATGGATTACTATTTTCCACATATTGTTGACCTTGTGGGGGTATGTTCTGCTGATAAGGAGGTGGTTGAGCACCCTTATGTTGTGGTGGAGCATTTTGATGTCCACATTGGTTCCTTTGCTGATTTCAGTGGGCTTCTAGGGATTTTGATCGTCTCATATTGTTATTTTTATGAGGGAGAATATATTTAGGTGAGTCAGCCATTGGTATTTTAATCTGAGCCTTTTGCAACTTCAATTTCTCAAAAACTTTCATTGCTTGAAGTCTTTTCTCATATTCTATCCTTGATCTTTATGTTTCTTACCTCATGCATTCCCATTGTGCATTTGCCTCATTTTGGGTCATAAGTTCATGATTTTCTTCAAATGCTTCTTCATATTCAAGTCCCTCCTCAAAAAGTGTTGTTCTTTGCTCATATTCAAACTCTCTCATTTATTTAGCCTCAAAATCAGCCATGAACTCATCATCCTTTTCATGGTTCATTTGCTAGAGGGGGTTTTTCTTCTCTTCTGAAGTGTGAAGTTCTTTAGACGGGTTGTTTTCATTTGTTAATGCATCATATGAATTATGTGTTTCCACCGGTGGTTTCAATGTTTTTTTTTTTTGTTGCTGGGCCCCGGTCATCAGACACTTTCTTGCCCTGATCATTTTTAGAATTCCACTTAATTTTATCATTAGGACCAAAACTATCTTTGTACAAAGATCTTCTTCCCTACATGTTGTGAGTAATCATGATGGTCTGAGCTCTAGGATGATTTCTTTCTGATCTGTATTTTATTTTATCAGTCTCAATGCATTTGTTCATTCAGAGTTGCCACCCACTTTTTCTTAAAAGTGAGAAAATAGAAATGTTATTATTTCACCCAGCGGAGTCAATTTTAAAAAAAAATTAACTGTGAATCTCTTCAATGACCCTATATGGAAAGGTTGCCTGCCACTAGACTCTTCTTATGTTATCCCCAATAGAGTCACCAATTTTTTAGGTCTCAAAAACGTAGGTTTGAACCACGAGAGGTTGCTGAGCTCTCACAATGCTATTGGCTAACTAACAAGGGCCAACCAGTACAATTGAACCTTTTACTCTTAAGGATCTACTAAACCTAGGTGGGTGTACCTATATGAATGCAGCAAATTTTGAACTATGCTTCCTACTTGACTAAACTATCCACAATGGCAATTTGACAGCAGAGAAATATGATCTAAATTTGGTATAAAATGTATATGCAATATCAAGGTGAAGCCTAGTATGTTCAGTTAACAGATGTTAAATGAAACGAATGAAATTAAATAATGAAATATGGAAGACCGGTGCCTTGTTGGGTAAAACAGATTCAAATGAAAGTCTTAGATGAGTTGTTTCTATCTAGGAAGTTCTCTAATTGTTTGGCATATGAATATGAGTTTTATAACTGGTATAAACATGCAAGAATGTGATTGACAGACCCTACTTGAGGCCTAATATCAATCCTAACTATTTGATTCTTCTTAATGATCCAAATAACATTCCCAGATTACTGTAATTGACTGAAAGGAATTTAATTCTTCTTTAAAGAAACCAATTAATCAAATCACACAAATACAATAAATGTGTACTGATAAATTGAAAATATACTTGATATTTCGACTTAAATAATCAAGAAACATTAGATTGGAGACAATCAAATAATTGCAGAAATCCAACAAACAATTGATACCAGAATGAAGCCACCAAATTGATAGTCTTTCATTATCTTCCTCAAAATTTATACATGCAACATAGTCTTCTTGAATACAAACATTCTGAAAATATTATGCTTGCCACAATCTATGTTTTTTCTAAATCTTCTAGTTCTAATTGTATCCCTTTTATCTTACAAAAATGGATATGTATACATATCAACCGCCTAAAAAGATGTGTCCTTTCAAAAACGTCTTAAGCATGAAATACTAACAAGATTTAATTAACTAAGCTCTGTTAAGCCATAAATGGACCCTCGACATGTGATCTGTGTAATCTCGACGCTCATGTGCATCAACATCTCCTAATGCATTGTGAATCATGATCTCCATCATCACCATCCTTTCATTTTGCTCACATGCTTCATCCAATGTTGCATCTTTCGTAGTGGTTGTCTTTAAAATCTCCTACAATATTAATTCACTTTCACTCTTTGACACAACCATTTCTTTTAATTTTCCTCCATCATCAAGGAACATAGTCAGTCCATTTTTGGCGGCTTCTATCAATTCTTGTGCATCCTCTTGTAACTCTTCAAAGAATCCTTTGTGCTTACCCATAAAACTATTAGCATCCTTAATTACTGCATTGTCAGGAGTACCCCGTTGTTTCATTTCCTTGAGTTTTTCTTGGATTCTACCATCCACCCTTTTATGTTCTTTTATTGCATAAAAGTACTATGAGTTTTTCCCCCAAAGTTTATTTAACCAAGTGGTTAAACTGGTCTGCCTCCTTTTGATTATTGTTGTTAGTGCATCATGTTTCCCTTGAGAATATGCACTAGAACCCTCCCAATAATCTTTTGTTTGCAAACTTTCCCCTTGGGTAAGCAGTTTAGTGGGCCCTGCTATAACACTTACTAAATCTTTCAAATGCTCATTTTCTCTCAGTATTCTTTCATTATTTGTCTTGTACATATCCTTTTCTTTGATCAATGCCTGTATTTGGGCCTTATTTAATTTCGCTACATTAATTCCATTTTCTATTGTTGCAACTGGATCAGCCTCCCTAGCCCTTAAATTCATGACATGTCCAAATGCTTTCTTAGTATCAATGACAACTAACCTCTTGTGAGGTGGATATAGGGCCCAAATCATCAATGTCTCTTCATCAGGATTATATTTTGATCCTGTATAAACTTATGCCACCTTTTCTATGCTGAGTTTGTGTGTAGTATTATTATCCCTTAAGAAACTATCAAAAAGTAGTGCAAAATTGAGGTCTAGTCCTAGGAAAATCATGACACTAGCTCTTTCCAACATTTCCCTCCCTTTCTCAGGGGTCATGTTAGTCATCTCTTTCTCTACGTCATCTCACAAATTTTTCAACAACTGTTCTTCATTTCCTAGTGTGACATTATGAACCAGTTCTCTAATTTCTTTCCCCTTTTGATTATATAAAAATGATTTAAACTCTAAGGATTTTATGAACTCATCATCTACTACAAAATATTTATATTCCTCATGTCTTGTATCTACATCTTCACTTCATACACACTTAATTCTCTAGCAGAAGAGGTGCAATCTTGGGTTCTTATCTTTGATACCTTACCAGGTCGACCTTGTGACCTACTAGCCTCTGATGATTCTTCATTGGAGGACAACAACTCCATATCTAGAAGCTCTTGATTGTGTCATTCAATCACCATCTCTTCCTCTTGTACTTCCAAGTTTTTTTATCATATCATCAAACTGGAAGGGCACATGGTGATACCCTCCAAAGTTTATCTTTTGTTTAGCAGAATGAATATACCCCTCTGGGTCAAAAATTTTTCTCAATGGTCCTCTTTTCATGTTATACTGTAAAAAATTATCAAGAATCGGATTATATTCTTCCTTTGCTAACACACTAAAATCACCAAAGCATAGTGTACTAGGCATAAAAGCCTATTTTCCAAAAGAGCTTAAATTCATGACACTAGAGAAATCCATTTGCCTAACAATTTCTAAGTAGGTAATCCGGTCTGGAACTATTCTAGGAAAGATAAATGGGGCATATTCAAATCCATAAACTCTAATCATGGTGGAATTCTATAAACAATAGCACTTCCCCCAATTGTGGTTGATTGGCCCATTAAAATCTTTAGGTCTGAGAAACCTTTTTATCTCATCAAACAAGGAATAGTCACATGGGTGATTATAGAATCTATATAAGGGTTTTACAAATTATTCCTTAAAGTGTACAAAAATAGAATTAGCAAACCTATTGTCCCAAACAATGTTTCATGACCGAATAGGCAATGGCTTGCCTTCTTTATCAAATTGTGAAATTCTCAGCTCCTGAGGCCACAACCCTAATTCGTACCCAAAGTATAACACCAGGTCCATCAATAATGAATAATTTATGAGGTGCAGGACAGAGGCTCCATTTTTTATTGCTATTAACCCAACATCAAGTTCCTTAAATGCATATGAGGCATAATCCAAAGGCCTGGAGTTATGATATTGAATATCTATTGCGATCACCATAGGTAAAATTTCCATATACTCTGGAACTTTCATTCCCAATATGTGTCCTACCGAAAAATAGGTGTACTTCATATAAGGCTCAAAAAGATCCACATGAAATGGTGGTCCTTCATTTTCCTCCGCCATGCCTAATTCTGTGCAGGGATAATCTCCAACCCCTATAAATGGTGTCCATCCTTCTGAATTCACTCTCGAGCTCTTCACCTACAATATTTTTGTTGCACATCCCTTCTAACTTAAAAGCCTCACATATTTTACTTTTTGATAAATGTATCAATGGATTCCCAGATCAATCACATGTGACCTTATGTTTCAGATTATAATGACTGGCCAACAATTTCACCAATTTGACATCAACAAAAACATTAGGGCAAACCAGTTTACCTAGATTGAGCTTCCATGGGTTACATACTGGCTCAACATGATTCCTCTAGTAGTGTAGAAATGGAAAATGTACAAGTTCATTTTGGCACACCTGATCCCGATTACTAACAACGTTTCCTCTTAAATCACATTCTCAGCTATTCATCACTTTCTATCTTTTAATTCGATAAATCACTATTTATTGGATTAAGTCTTCCTTTGTCAGTGATTAAATTAAATCAATTTAATTTAATTACCCTTACATCTCTGTTTAATTAAATAAATCATTTTATTTAATTAAAATCTCTAAAGCCCTCTCATTAAATTAAATAAATTAAATCTTATTTGATTTAATCTAACATATTCCTTCCTAATTAAATAAATCAAATCATTTATTAATAAATCATTTCCTCTCAATTTTTAACTTAAATCAATTCATAAATTTAAGTCTAAATTGTCACATCTCCTAATTCTTCATTAAATTAATTAATCTTAGTCTATGACACATTCTCTAGAGAATGCAACTTTCACAATAAATCAATTACTTTGATTTATTAATTCATGTATTTTTCCTCACATGGCATCAAAAGGGAATATTCCCTCAAGTTTGAATTCAAAACGGCCAAGTGGGCTTGGTCCTTCCAACAAGACATTCAATGCCTCTTACATGTCCTTGTGCATTGAGCCAAGTGACATTAACTCTATTTCTTTCTCCCTCCAACTCGTCACATTCAAAATTCAAATTTGAATCCAATGGCATTTATTATGCACATTGACCAAAATGTCCTCATTCCTCAACCATTGGATGTTGAATGATCCCACATTCATCCAAATCCCTCATTCTTCCAACTTGGGAATCTATAAATGAGAGACTCTTCCTCTCATTCAATCATCCACAATTTGAGTAAACTTACTATACTCAAATCCATCATTATCCACAATTTACATGCAAAGTTACTCTCTTCAATTGAGAACTAATTTTTCCCATTTCATCCATACACTCCTCATATTTTCACATTTCAATCAAGATTATGCTCAAATCTCTTTGGAGATTTGACCATTGATTCAATCAACTCACATTTGCACATAGGAATTGGGAAAGGGCCAATTGCAACATATCATTGGCACCAATTCCCCCATGGGATCATCATTTTGTTTACTTAATTAGGACTGATTTTCATTCATTTTAGTTGTTCTTCCTTTGTTACTATTTTAAGTTTATTAACAAATGGATTTTATGGGGAATCCCTCATTGTTTGCTTGCATTTAGATCTAACACTAACTATGTTTTCCGTCTTTGTGCATTTGCAGGTTTAGGGGTTCACATTTTGGTGCTAGAAGGAGGGCAACTTAAGCTTTTAATCACGTTTTTTTTTAAATTTCCGCATTTTTCACTTTTTTTTTGTAGACACAGGTCAAATAGAGTCACTTTTGCAAATAGAGGCACACAACGCTATATTGAGTGGCTTAAAACTCAAACAAAGACGCTCCCAGGTCAAACAGAGCCGCTTTTGCAAACATAGCCGCACGACGCTATATTCAATCGCTTAAAACTCAAACAAAACCGCTCCCAAGTCAAACAGAGCCGCTTCTACTCCAAATAGAGCCGCTTTTGCAAACAGAGTTGTGCGGCACTATATTGAGCTACTTCTGCTCCAAATAGAGTTACTTTTGCAAACAGCGCCACTTTTGATTTCTTGTTTTTTTACTCAAACTTAAAATGGCCGTATCTTGTTCATTTTTTAGTCTTTTTCAAAGCTTTTTTTTTTTTTGAAATGGGGTATAATTTCATAAGCTATCTAATGGTGTAGGTGTTTATTAACTTTGATAGAGTTAAAATTTTCAATATTTCACCTAATCTCAAAACACTATGAAACTTAGCCTAAGTTTTAGGGTTTTTATGCTTGATGATTCATCTAACCCTTATATTTTCTTGTCTCTTGATCTCATCTAACATTTTGAGCACTTTTTTAGGTAAGGAAATCAAAAAGGGAGGAGAAAACAAAAACAAAGCTTCTTATGACATCTTTTTCTTTGTTGTATCAAGTGTCTCTAGACACTCTTGGAAGCAATTATAATTCCAAGTTTAAGGATTTGATTTCCTTTATGCTCTCAGAACAATAGATTTACTTTGGGTTTAAAAAGAACAATAAAATGTTTTATGACACCATGCTTGTTTGTACAAAGTGTTTTTAGACACTAAAAGTGTTTTTTAACACTCCTTAAGAAATTTTTTAGACAAATCTTTGACCTTAGGAACACTAATTTTACTTTGGGCTCTAAAAAGAACAAATCAAATTTTGTTTTCAAAAGTTGCCAAGGGGCTAAAAAGAACTTTAGGAAAACACACTAGATTTGGTTTAAAAGGTAACAATTGAACAAGGCAAACTCACACTTCATTTTGGTGCTTAAAAAGAAGTCATCATTGCTTTGAGGTTTGAAATGAACCAATGTTTTCCATGTTTTACAATCTTTTTTACAAATTAATATTATCTAAAATGTGTATGTGCTTCTCTCGTGCTTCATTGCGATCTTGAGAATCAAAAACATTTTGGTAATATTAACTTGTTAAAAAGATTGCCTCCACATTTCAATTTGGGCACTTAAAATTGAACAAAACATGCGAGTGTGTGCACGACATATTGCAGAGGTTTTCCCCTTTGTTTTTAAACAAAGGTTGTGTAAACAATGGGATATGTTAGCTGGCTTTTGTTTATCTTAGAGGGCCTGCCTTGTGGGAAAAATTAATCACCCAAGGGAACGACCCAATCGGGAACATGCTAAAGCCAAGCAACTTCCACCTAGGATATAAGTGTGGATATTGGAACAAAGGCCAATATCACGAGGATTATTCCGACGAGATGGACAACAATGGACTCTCGCCGATGTTGGGTAATCCCCCATGAACAGAATGCCCAAATTAGAATCCCTTGTTTAGAAAAATGCCAAAACCTTGTCTATCTTGTTGGTGCAAAAGGTTATGTCCTTTGAAGCCGCCCCACATTATACATGCGGTCTTGTTGTGGAAATGGAAAGTATGCCATGGGAGATTCATGGGTATTAATGCTTGGCTGACCCGAATAAGTGAGTGTCATGGAGGGGAGCCAGTGTGGTCAAGCATTTAGCCATTCGCACAAGATATTCACAGCTGGATTTATCCAAGTGGGAACCCAACAAGATATTGCCTCATCATCCTAGGAGTGTAAAAAGTTCTTGGAAGAAATACATTGCTTGATCTTGAAAACATTTGAAAAACAAACATACACAAAGACCTTCAAATTTCAAACACCTTGTGGGAAACAAATACCTCTTGACGAAGTTGGACACTCTTGCTTTCCCTACGGATCATATTCCTAGAGCTTTCTAAGTGCAAAAATTCTACCATCATTTGTTTTCAATAAGATTAAACATAAGAAAATTTTTCCCTATTTTCCTCAATTTCCACACAATGGACCTTGTGGGATGAGAACGAAAATGGGACATTAGACACATAGTTTGAAACATAAGCAAACAAGTGCCTTTGGTAACAAAGAATTCATTAAGAAAGATAAACGACAAATTGAACCACACATGTGCTTGTTCTCTTTTGGGTCGTATGGTTTTCTTGCAAACTTTGGTATTTTGGTTTGAATTACTCCTAGGGAAAGGCATGCTCTTCATCACCTTGGTCTTTTAAGTAAGTCCTCATAGGGTCATCTAGGATCAAAATCATCACTTGACCCATCTCTCAAAAATCAATCAAATTTCATCTCACCAACAACTTTTGGAACTTTGCAACATCACTTATCCTAGCCTTTTGGAAAATCAAAATCACCTTGTTTGACTTAATTAACCTAGTCAGATTATCAATCTTCTTGAACAAATTTGCCTCGAGGATAACACAACTTCCTGAGGTCTACTAGTTCATGATCACTTTGATTTGGCTTAACACACTTAGCCAATTCATTCTCTCATTCAAGTTTTCCCTAGGATAACACAACTTCCTAGGGTTTACAAATTCACCACCATCTTTGTTTGGCTTAACAAACCTAGTCAAACTATCCTCATAATCAAATCAAACAAACTCCTAAATTCTAGCATTGATCCAAAGTTCCTAAATGTTCAAACACCCATATCACTCACCCTTTCATCTTTCATCTCATCATTGGTCCTAAACACCTTAGAGGTTCACTCTCGCAACAAGGTCAAAACACAAGAAGGACATGGAATATAAACTTGATGCATCCATCATGCGTAATCCAAGTCATCCAAACTATCTAAGTCTCGCAATGCCTATTGATTATCAAAACTCACATTTATACATGGCATCATTATCTCCTCCAAACCTAAAAAGTACAACGAATGTGAGTATGCCCAATCCAAAGTTTGGAATGCCTTTCCCAATGATAGATTTAAATCCAAGTCCAAATTTTCAAATCTATCAACCAAACGCTCAATGCATGAGTTTTCCAAACAACATTATCTCACCAAATTCATACATGCCAAGTGCAACTTTACCAAACATGACCATTTCAAATCCAAACTTGGTAGACTTTGGGGTCAACATTTTTGCAAATCCCATCAATGTTGTTCAAAATCCAAACAATATGTTGACGACTCTAGGTATTGATCGAAGTGAAGGTAACAGCATGCAAAATCAAAGTTACCTAAATCAAGGCAATATGATTCCCAAACACAACAATGTTCAGTTTCAATCTATCATGTTGAATTAAAACATCATACCAAATCATCCCATCTCTCCATTGATATCGCAACAACAAGTGGCAACCATCCAAGCAATCCCAATAATCAACACCATCCCCAACCCACCACCACCACCGTCGCCACCACCGCCACCACCACCAAAACACAACATGGCCAATTCATTCTCCATCATGTTGCAAGCCACTCAAGAAGCTTCCCGTAAAAAGGCACTCCAAACCCAACAAGCTACATAGCTAGTTACTTAGCAAGCACAAGTGGCTCAAGTAGCCCTACAAGCTCAAGCACAATTCTAGGCACTATTGCAAGAACTCCATCAACAAGCAGCTCAACAACAAGCCCAGAAAAAGGCATTATTGGCACAACAACACGACCAACAACAAGCATTGTTGGCTCAGCAAAAAATGCAAGCCTTACTCCCACAACAAAGCTTGCAACTGATTCCCACCACAATCATTCAAAATGATGATCAAGATCCTTTGACAAATGATAATGTTGAAAATGTCTCTACATCACCTAATAAGTTAGAGGACATATCTCAAGAATTCACTCCAAAGCATGATCAACATCTTTCACCAAGGTCTAGCAATGATCCTTTCCAAAACATATGGACATCTTTTGACCTCATAACATTTGAGAAACTTCCTATGCCTAGTGAAGATATCCAAGAAAGCAATCCATTCTTTGAAATTGACCCATGTCAAGAACTTGATCCAAAGCATGTCGAAAGCAATTCTGAAATCATTCAAGATCAAGAATTTGCATCTCCAAGCTACTACAATGATATAATGGACACTCTCCTATCCATACAAGATGACCGCATCCACATAGGACATACTCCTCCATCTACCCATAAGATGCTTTCTTTGGATGGACATGTAGATGATCTTCATTCAAAACAAGAGTCTTATACTCTTGATATCATTACCAAGGAACAAGAGTCTCCTACTCTTAACATTTATGCACATGGTCAAGATATAGAGAAATACAAAGACCTAGCAGAAAAAAATCATGAAGAAGGCTTCTACAAAAGTCACGAATTAGAAACATCTTGTGAAATGAATCGTGAGGAAGACTTTTACAAGGACAGTGAATCATCAACACCTCTTGAAGAAGAACTACAATCTGATATCTCACAAAATCAAGCTAAATATATCAATTAGGAATTCATCCCACTTATGGAAGATCCTATCACTTATAAACTTGGATCACTCACATATGTAAGGGAAAATCATCTTATCAATCAAAGAGCTATGACATTTGAAGATCCGCCACAGAGAAGAGAAGGATTAGCACCTTGTTTCCAAGGTAAATCATATCCTATTGCAAATAATTTTTTTCAGCAAATGAATTATCAAGGTAGAGGATTAGGCCTACATGAACAGGGTATCCTAGAACCAGTGCATATTTTTGGAAATCCTAAGCATCAAGGCCTTGGTTATTCGACAACCAAGGGATATAAACATATTAGTAATACTTCCACAAAACTAGGGGCAACTTCATCTCGAGCAAACGTCAACATAGGGAGCACGAAGAATCCTTATGATGAAACCAATGCCAATACTACAACCAACCACATCATGAATCTTCATCCACCCATCACCCCATCCATGAATTGGGACCAACATCAAAAGAAAGACTTGAATCAAAGCATGAAGAACATTATCAAAGAAAAAGAAGCTAAGAATCATATCAGAAAAATAAAATACATATGGATAGCAAAAAATACAAAGAAAGTTTATCCCTATCAAACTCCATTAGTCGAAGAAACTATGGGGCAAAATAAAAAAGGAAAAAGTATCCATCCAAGATGTCCACAAAGGAAAATTTATGCTTATCAAGTGACATACAAGGTGTATCAAGTTTTTGGTCCCGATTCCACACACACTTCCGTATCCACCCATTATTGCTCATCTTCCCAAGTTTGGAGAGTCAAAGGTTCTAAACTATCGACCAATCCATATTTTATACCTAAACACACTCCATCCATGCCTCCATGCATGATACCCAATTCTCACATTGACCATGTATTGGCAGTGACCCTTCATCATAAGGATTCAGAAGGCACTCTATCACGATGTGCACATAAAGACAGAGTTAACTTTGGTATCAGCAAAATAGATCAGGGATCTCAAAAGTTGCATTCATGTGCACGTATCTTGGCAAAGAAAATTCTTCAAATAGGATATCAATGGCACATTATGAAAGAAGCATCAACATTAGCACCACCAAGTGGTTCAACATCAGCTTAAAATCTCTCAGAAAATACAAAAAAATCAAAAAATATAAAAATCCAAAAAAAAACAAAATCAGAAAAAGGATTTGAAAACAATAAAGAAAAAAATCATCCTCTAGCGAAAACCATTTCGGTGGCACTTTGGACAGGTACCATGATGAAAACCTGGCAAACAGGCATCATGTGTAGAATCGAGCATCTACGTGCGCTAGTTCAAGAAAAAGCATCTTATTGCATCCATAATAAAGCCAACATTTCGGTCATATCATCCATTCATCCATGAACCATTTAACCAATCCATATTCATCCAGCTGCATACATACTCCAAGTTATCTTGATCTTGGAAAATTTTAATGCACACTTTACACTTGCTTACTATAAACATCTTGACATGATTCATTTTCATTGGTCCCATCCTACCCAATGCTATCTGAACCTTGAACCACTATCCAAAGGTGCATCCTCTTTTTGAAAACCTTATCCTATCACAAGATGATCCATATCCATTTATCCATCAGTCTATCCAACAATCCACCCATGGAATTCCATACATTGCTAGACACTGGGGGAAAATATTTAGATCTTGCTTCAGGAATAAATCTTGTTCTATATCCTCCGACTTATGTGGTGATCCAAACATTGGAAAACATAAAATCGAATTGGTCAAGGCATTTGTGAGCCGCCAAATCCAAATCACTAGCCCATGGCATATTTTGACAAGATGATGTTCCTTATCAAGCTTTATCTTTCCTCCAACATCAATCCAAACGATTCATATCAGTCACGTCTAATGTGTACATCTGTGTCACATCAAACCATCAAAGCAATTTTGTTCCAAATCAAGCTTCATCGATCTTGATCAATTGAATCCAATCAATCATCACCTCGTTTAGCTTAACACACCTAGCCAAACTATCCTCTTGTGTACGAGTTTACTCTAGGATAACACAACTTCCTAGAATTACAAGTGCATTATCACTTTTGTTTAACTTAACACACTTAGTCAAACTATCAATCCATCAATCTGATTGATCAATATTAAGCTTGGTTTTCAACAAAATCCTAAACAAAGCACTGATATCATCACATATCCATATCCGAATTGTCAAAATCATGCGAAAAATTCAAAAACATTCATAAATCTTGAAAATACCAAAAACATTTGTAAAACATCTCAAAAATTCCAAAAACAGCCTCAAAATATTGAAAAAACCAAAATGGTGCACCTGTCTCATCTCGCTTTCACTGGCAATAATAAGCATTCCTAATAAATCAATCGTTTCCTTCATCCTTTGGTGAAGCAATCAGAAAAAAGTTTAGTAGGTTCCAAAGTGAACACTCTAATCGTCAGAGTCTTAAGCCTAAGTCAGTAAGCAAGCAAGTTTATCAACTCGGAGTATCAATAGCTTATCACCCAAATCAATCCCATCAAAACCCTGATCACTACATGTCCTAGGATGAAGCTTTCCTGCGATGGACATAAGCATCAGGTACCCCACAATAGTTAGCCTTGGCTAGCGGTATGAAGAACATCAGCTTGTTTGTTTACTTTATCTAGTCTTTTTGACTTATCTTATTTTGTGCTCATTCCTAGGACCTCCTGATGATGCCTAAACAAGAAAGATTTAGAGAGAAAGGAATGGGTCAACGATCATTATCTTTTTTATCTGTTGGGCTTGTTGGATAATCTTGTAAAATAACTTGGCAAATACTTGCTTTGTTGGGTCCGTCCTAGCAAGGTTTCCGTATGTCAAGTGTGAACAAGAGCACTCCTATCTGATTGTCGAGTCAGAGTCCATCACACTAGGTACAATGCCATCCTGGTCCTTTATACCTTGATGCATCATACCTATGTGTGTTATCAAACATAAAGTAATTGACCCTTTGAAAATTCCAATTCCTAGCAATACATCATCATCATCATTAATAATGTGAACTTGTGTGGATCCTCCTTCCATCCATCTTATTCATCTTATTCTTCTATCTTTACTAACATTTCTATCTAAAGTTGGTGTGTTTTTTATCAAAATATACATGAAGCTACCCATGGCTGATGACTGTCTATACATCATCAAAATTGTCTACATCATTAGAATTATCTTTTGCTCGTTGATCAATAGAACCACTCCTCTTGCATTTTATTGCGATCTCAATCGGAAAAGGGAACAGTCTCGCTCGATCTCTCGAGGGGGTAGTATATCTAGTAGTATCCTTCTACTAGGGCAGTAGTGGGGCATCTAAAAATTTGCAAAGAAAATCCGAACCTTTGATCACAGCAGTTTATTCTTTAAATAAATGCAACAAGTACATTGCTTCAAAGAGGGGCAAAATGTAGACATGGAAAATGTACAAGTTCGTTTTGGCACACCTGATCCTGATTACTAACAACGTTTCCTCTTAAATCACATTCTCAGCTGTTCATCACTTTCTATCTTTTAATTCGATAAATCACTATTTATTGGATTAAGTCTTCCTTTGTCAGTGATTAAATTAAATCAATTTAATTTAATTACCCTTACATCTTTGTTTAATTAAATAAATCATTTTATTTAATTAAAATCTCTAAATTCCTCTCATTACATTAAATAAATTAAATCTTATTTGATTTAATCTAACATATTCCTTCCTAATTAAATAAATCAAATCATTTATTTAATAAATCATTTCCTCTTAATTCTTAACTTAAATCAATTCATAAATTTAAGTCTAAATTGTCACATCTCCTAATTCTTCATTAAATTAATTAATCTTAATCTATGACACATTCTCTAGAGAATGCAACTTGCACAATAAATCAATTACTTTGATTTATTAATTCATGTATTTTTCCTCACATGGCATCAAAAGGGAATATTCCCTCAATTTTGAATTCAAAAAGGCCAAGTGGGCTTGGTCCTTCCAACAAGGCATTCAATGCCTCTTACATGTCCTTGTGCATTGAGCCAAGTGACATTAACTCTATTTCTTTCTCCCTCCAACATGTCACATTCAAAATTCAAATTTTGAATCCAATGGCATTTATCATGCACATTGACCAAAATGTCCTCATTCCTCAACCATTCACATCTTGACAAGTGGCACTTGGCCATTGGATGTTGAATGATCCCACATTCATCCAAATCCCTCATTCTTCCAACTTGGGAATCTATAAATGAGAGACTCTTCCTCTCATTCAATCATCCACAATTTGAGTAAATTTACTATACTCAAATCCATTATTATCCACAATTTACATGCAAAGTTACTCTCTTCAATTGAGAACTAATTTTTCCCATTTCGTCCATACACTCCTCATATTTTCACATTTCAATCAAGATTATGCTCAAATCTCTTTGGATATTTGACCATTGATTCAATCAACTCACATTTGCACATAGGAATTGGGAAAAGGCCAATTGCAACATATCATTGGCACCAATTCCCCCATGGGATCATCATTTTGTTTACTTAATTAGGACTGATTTTCATTCATTTTAGTTGTTCTTCCTTTGTTCCTATTTTAAGTTTATTAACAAATGGATTTTATGGGGAATCCCTCATTGTTTGCTTGCATTTAGATCTAACACTAACTATGTTTGTTGTCTTTGTGCATTTGCAGGTTTAGGGGTTCATAGGTAGTAATGGAAACTGAACAGTGCATAGCCTCTAATTGGGGTCCAAACATCTCCTATGAATTTTCATTTATTGTCTCATTTATCCACTTCATCCCTAAACTATGCAGAGTGTCTGGCTTTAGGTCTAGAATCAGGTAGCTGGTCTATGAGATCCTAGTTCAATTTTTGTTCGGTGCGCTCTGGCTGATTTTTCAGTTCTCTGCCTTTTTGCTTTTGATTGACCACTTTCCCCATGTTTTATACCTTTTGATTTCTCTGGACTAGTGCTTTCCTTTCTTTGAAATTTACAAGATTCAATGGATGAAGAACTTAATGTATTTCGCCTAAAATTCCAAGTTGAACGAATGCCCCAATCCTGTACTCATTCATCTACTCTCCTTTGTTATTGATTCCGCGAAAAAAATTCTTTTAATTGAGTTCACCTAGATTCGTAAAATATTTTATGTTTCATGGCACCACTAATGTCTTGTCTATGACACGAATGAAGTAGGCTCTTTGAAATTCTTGCTATCACATCACATAGCATATCAGCAAGACATTTTAAATCTTTGGTTGATCCCTCTGTTCAACATTCACACACCTACTAAGACATCTTGTAGTTCCCCCAACACCACAAGTATCCTCGACAGTTTTCCTTTTAGTTTTTTATATCGCCATGACTCCCACCAATGCAAACCTATTGCCTTGACTTAATGAATCGGGCCAATAGTTCCCTGTTTCATTCCAAAGGTTCTTTGTCTCACCGAGATATTCCTTTTGTCAACTTAAATCGTCGAGGCCAAGTAATTGTCCTGCCGATGGAATAATACTCGTCGTGACATTTCTTCGATCTCCCCATTGAGGCTTATCTTACCGATACATATTTTCTTCGGCAAGACCATGCACATTGTTCCTCCAACAACCTTTTATCTCCATACATGTTGTCATGCCCAATCCTGTCGGTATAACACGGGAGGTCAACAAGACCTAGAACTCTTCCCGACATCATTGTCTCATCGAATGAGTCCTACTTTGCTTTATCGGCAAGACCGGTGAAGGTCTCGGGTTGCCTTTTGGAACCTCACTTTGATGACTCCAATTTGGCCAATATATGTTATTATGATCTGAGTGGTGGGATAAATATGACCTCGATATGACATCATCCCATCATGCCGATAGCGATTGTCCTACCGACAAAAATTGTGAACCCTTGTACTCCCGACATATGTCCTCATCAACATGACATAGTTGATTTGTTGCCAATACACTGAGAGAGATGTGAATTAGTATCTGTGAGACATGCATTATCTTATGCCGATGTGTTTCATATATCAAAATTTTCAGGGTTAGATAAATTTTATGTGATCATATTATAAAAATTGACTTGTACCTTGGTGAGTATGTTATGTGAAGAAAACTTTTGGAATCTTTGGGAAACTAATGCGAATGAATGGCCAATGAGATATTTTCGAAATTTGATAGTTCTAAGACACCCTGCCACAAAGATACCTTTCAAAAATAAAGAAAACTAGCCTCACTCACTAATGTTAAGTGTGCATGCCAACACTCACTTTTATGGTTTTTACTCCAAGACTGAGGTGGAGTGTGTGTGAAAGTTGGAATCCATTATTATCAACTAGATATTTCTATGATCAATTTATAGAAATATCTATTTGAACACTCTTTGACATGCCTGCTCATGGAAGACTATTATTAGAAATTAGTGTGTTTTAATTGATAAAAGATTCCAAAATTCATAAGCATGTGCATACCTTATACAAGGGCCTTTTGCATTTCAGTAAGGAGGAATGGATATTCCCATTAGCTTAGTGAGCACCCAGAGACAAATTGCCTTCTAGGGCACAATATTAGAGCTTTGGTTGAAGCAAATCATGGTACAAATAGATTTTTTGTTGATTGGAGTGGTCAAACTCATCCTGGATCAAGAAAATTTGGTGTTAGATGAGTGGTATAGGGTTGATTCTGAAATTTCCTCACTTTTGTGGCAACACTACTAGATTTTTGCACTTTGAAGGCATAGGTGGTGGAAATAGGTCACAAACTGTTTACACCTAAATTTTTAGGTAGACTAGAGGTGGTGATGGATGTTGCCTCCTTTGGTCTTGGTATTCTCAAGCCCTGCAACTTGGAGAATCTTCTGGTTCTAGGTGAGGGTGTAACCTTTTACCCCTTTATTTTGGATATCAAAGACAAGGCATTGTGTGATAATTGAAAGTGGGCAAAAGTGGTAGTAATATTCCTAAATAAAATTTTACCTGTTGAGCCAGTCTAAGACTTTGAATGGGTTGAAAATTTTATGAACTATATACATGAAGTTGGTAATTTTTAATCTAATTGGTTTATAAGATCTACACAATGTTCTTTTGTTCAAATGTGTATAAATTTTTTTCATAGATGGTGTTTATTTCATGGAAATATTTTGAAGATACTTATGGGTGGTTGGGAGTTTGGGTGGATTTTTTTAAGCAACATGTATTTTTTGCAGTTGCTTCAGACTGCATGTAATGGTGGAAGGGGGTAGTTTCTATAGTTTTTTCAGTTTTTTTTCTATCAATTAGCCATGAATACAACTATTTTTTTTTAATTCAAGTTAAACTCTATGCCTAGTGGTATAGATATTCTCCCCTACTCAAAATTCTCTAATTTTAAAGAATCAGTTCTAGCTTAAGATTAATATAAAATGTTTAGGCATTTGACCTTTTATCCAAAAAAATATTTTCAAGACATCAATAAGAATGAATCAATTTATGTACAAGGAGCTATTATGATCAATCATGCCAAAATCATGGAGATGTATTGATTTATCCTCTATATGCTATCTTCCATGCAATCTATTGTGTATGTGTGCTAACCTTTTGAAGGTCTATTAAGCAATCAAGGTATCCATCAATCAAATTATAGTGTGGCATCTCTTCCTTAATATTTTTGACATCAAGGTAACATTATCATTTTTCATTTATCAATTTTAGTCAATTATCATTGTTTTGGCCTCTATTTAGCCTAAGGCATGCCCTCTTGATCATCATTAATTGTTCTATCTAGATGTAGAAATACCAAAATGAGGCTTGACTTAGGAAATCCCATATAAAACACAACATTTCCCTTTCTTTTCATGTGGGTAGGTTAGATCCAAGAGTTTTAGCAGAAGATATCCACATAAGACAAAGTGAAAAATGTGATATACCTATAATGTCATAAAATTACACCTAGGGGCAATTTCACATTTTAGCACATTTCCTAGCATTTATGAAACCAAAATGCATTTATGAAAAAATCCCCATGGTTTGAAATTTCATGATTCTAACTCCATGTGGTCCAATGGTGAAGAAACAATAGTTCATCAACTCCTTTCTTGAAAACTAGCATTTTGGACGCCTATGTGGCACACAAAATTTTGTGTGGCGTGCTAGAATCTTGGTAGTTTTTCGAGTTTGAAATGGGAAATCTCAAATCCTTGCTTTTACAATGTTTCTTTATAGTCAGACTCTCTGGTGTAATGGATATTTCCACCCTTGCATGCAAAAAAACCCCTCTTTTGCTCTCATTTTGGGGGTTCTCTCATTCATTCAAGGCTCTTCTCCTCAACTTCACTTCACTTCTCAGCTCTTTCTACTCTTTGTGCTAACACTTCTACAAGTGAAACTTTGTCAAACTTAGGTCTCTCCAACAACCACCTCTCTCTAGAAAGCATCTAATGGTATGTTTGTGTATTCAAGAGGGGGTCGAGGCCTATTCGTAACACTCTCTCACTCTTTTCTATTTGTGAATACATTAGATCTGTTTGTTCATTTACTACTCGGTGGTGTAGGTTCTCCTCTTGAAGTGGGGATTGTTTTCAATACTTCCTTTTATTCATTTCGATTACTCTCTCTATCTATCTGGTTGTTTGTGGTGCTGGGAACACCAAAATGAGGGTTTGACTGTGGCAAGCCTCGAAATAGCCCCAACATTTTTTCTCGTTATTATTGTGTGCAGGTTTCTAAAGTGGAGCTCTAAGGAAGGATTCAAATGACCAGTTGCTTGTAAGCTCCCTCTTAGCTCTCCTTTTGATGTCTTTTAGTTTTTTTCTATCTTTTTATTCCATTGAACAGACCTCAGATTTGTGTTAGCTAGTGAAGTTCTAGTTTTCCTATTTAAGTTTTGAGTTCTTTGTTGCTTACGACGCCAATGCATATTTTGGAATCTAGCACACCATTCTGGTTTCTTGATTCTATGTTGTATTCTTTTGGTCGAGAGCTCACCCTTCAGAGGTAGGAATCTAGAAGCTTTTCCCTCTCAAGTTTTAAAATATCCTTTTATGATAATTAGTCTTTGTATAGTTTATTTTGAATTTCTTCACTTAGTCAATATTGACGTGGTTAATGGAAATTTTCTCCTTGACATTCTCTTGAGAACAAAAAATCTTATGAGAAATGAATCTCCCTTATCTCACTTTTTGGTGAACCCAATGTGAAAATGTCAAATCTCTTTTTGCAATTTTTTAGTGTTTATGATAATGCTTTCTCAAATGAATATTCTGATATGTTGAATGATGTTCTAGATGATTTCTTAGAAGCCTATTCCTCTACTCATAGATCTTTTGAGAAATCTTCTTTTATGCAAGTTGAAGAGTCGATGAATATTGTGGTGGTCTCCAGGGCTTCTCCAAGCCCTAACAGACTAGTTGTTTACTTGACTCTAGCTATCCCCTCTCTTAAGAGGATTCATTCTATTTGTGGAATCTCATATCATGATGATTCATTGGATTTATATTCAAGCTTCATAAAAGCTACAAACTTTTCTTTTTATAATGATGTTGAGCACACATAAAATATAAGAAGAAATAAAAAAAATTGGATCAATAACCTTATGTTCTTACATATCAACCTACTCAAGTTCCTACTTCTTTATAACCTTCTCAACCGAGTCTTCCTTTGGCACCTAAAGCTACGACTAAAGAACCTGGTGATTATGATCTTGTTGAGCAACTTCATGTTACTTTGGCTAAGATCCCACTTTGGGATTTGCTTCAAATTGCTCTGGTTTACTAGGGTATGCTTCAGGAAGCCTTGCAGAAGATCCTCTTGCTTTCCTCTACTAGGTTGATGGATGTTAATTTCTTGATGCCTCATATTGGTGTGGATTCTTTGAATATAAAATTCTATCCACAAGAAATTCCACCCCCAAATGTGCAAAAACAAGTGAATCCTTTAATAAATATAGTTAACATTAATACTATCAGTATTAGACTCACCCTTGTTGACACTGATTCAAATCTCAAAGTTTGTGGTATAGATCAATTACTCAAGATTAAAGTTGATTCTTCTTCTTTAGTTTCTTCTTCTTTGTATATTTGTGGGTTTGATAATGCTAACCAACAAGCTCTAGGCATGGCCCTATAACCTTACCCACCTTGTTTTATGTGATTCCTGGCCCCTTACCTTACAATATTCTTCTAGGGAGACCTTGGATTCATGTTATGGGTGTGGTAACTTCCACTCTACATCGTTCTCTAAAGGTTTTTTTAAATAACCGGCTGTTCACCATCAAAGCTGACCGAAAAGTTGTTCATGTTTGTGAAATAGTGGTTGTTGGTTGATCTTTGGTTTTCTCTACTCTTACAAATTATATCCCATCTCTAACTTTTGATGCGATGACATTTTCCTCAAAGATACGCTCTATAGAGGTTGTCCCCAAAGTGAACACTACTAAAGAACAACCTAAAGAAGAAAGTAGTAAGTTCTCCCTCTCTACTTCTCCTTTTGAACCTAATGTGTTCCTTAGTGATCATTGGGGATGCTTGGAATTCTCTGAGTTCTTCATTGTAGAATGTGGAGAATTTTTTCCTTCAAAAATTTTGGTATTTCGCTTTTACTTCCTTTCCACTTTACACTAGCACCACACCTGAAGAATACAAAATTCTCTAAAAAAAATGTGTGCAATGCACCACATGGTGGTTGCGTGGATTTTCTCTATATCACCTTAATTTTGGGCCCGAACTAGGAAATGTGTCCGTTCGGCGAGGATTTTTTTGAAGCTATTCTTACAAATTCTAAAATCGCCTGCCAGCTTGCCACATCAGCAATTTCGTTGAGCAGTTTGTGTCATATGCGGATGTATTTTATTTTCGGTGGAGTTGTTTGGATAGTGGGGTGAAGTATTTTCTTCCGAGAGTGGACTTCTAGGATAGCATCATCACTCATTGTGGCTGATCAAATTGTTCTCATATGATCAATCTAGGATCTGATATTTTTATGACAATATATCTTCGCAAAGCTTCTATAATATCTGAAACCATTAATGAGGGAGTTAAGACTTTATGAGTAAAGATTTTTGTAATCTAATCAATCTCTAATATCAGATTATGGTCTATTAGATTCATACATCTCGCAGTAGTTTTTTTTTTCTTCTCAATTGATTGCAGCAATGTCCTCTTCTCCTAGCTATAAATGGAGATTGTCAACAGTAAAAAAAAAGTAATGAGAGTTTCTTCAAAAAAATATTTTTGGAGAATACAGATGCTATTTTAGGGAGTTATATTTTTCTAAAAAATAGGAAGATTTCATAGAGCATTGTTTACTCTCTTTGGCATGTTTATTTTTTTAAACTATCATCAACTTGGCATCCTACCTTTGTTTTTAGTTAATATATCATAAAAATTTGATCTATTAAGGATAAATCTTTAGTATTGTGCATTCTATGGCCTTTTTCAAGTTTATTTTTCACATATATTTTATGTTGGGAACATTCTATTAAAGCCTTACATTGGTATTCTGGATAATTATTTTACATGTTGTTAGCTTTTATGTTCTATGCTATTTTTTAGAAATTGGATAATGTCCATTATACTCTTTCATTTTCTATAAAAGATAAGTCATTTTTCATATTATGTTGTAAAGGAGGAAGGATTATGTGAATAATTGAGTATTCCTCTTAATCTTTATGGTTTCTTATTTCTATTGGACCTTAATGGATGCTTCCCATAGGGAGATTTGAAAGATTGCACTATGCTTTCTCTAGCCTTTTCTACTTGTTCTCTTCCCAAAAATGAAGGGTTTGTGGCATTTTGTGTCCATCTCATCAGTTATAAGACATAGTTAAAGTTTGAAATATTATAAAATATTTGGTGCAGTGCCATCTTTATGTTTTTCTAACATTTCTCTCTTCCCCTTTTCCCCAAACACAAAGAAGAGCTGACTTTCTATAAAAATCCTGGAAGTCATTCAGTGAGGCCCAAATTGGTCCCCCACTCACTAAATTTTCCATAAGGTTGTTAAAAGAGGCACAAGATTTTATGATCAATAGTTATTTTTTTGGCACACCCGGTGGGACCCGAATTTTTTCAAACATTTAATTAGAAGTCAAAAGTATTTCATAAATCAAACTAATAGGAGAGGTTGGAAATCTCATGCCTAGAGTTTAGACAAGAGCATCTTCTAGAGGCTATTTTCAATACTCCTAGTTACTTTCTTCGACACCTAGGAGGAGACGACTTACAGGTTCCATATCACTTGTTAAGAGTAATAGAGTGAGAAGTGTTAGTCCACAATCTAGAGCTTTATCCACTCCACGAGGAGGCCGAACCTTTCAAATTAGAATACCCATCTACCCTATCCATAGGAATCTATTTATAATGGCTCACTTAGGTGCCCCCACTCCTAGAAAATTTATAACTTGGGATAGTGGTAGCCCACTACAACCACCTAAGCCCACAAATGTATGGCTTGAAATTCCTGCCAATGCACTCAAGGTGATCCAAAAAAAATTCTAGGGAAGACTTTAAAACCCCTTCTAAAAATCTCTAGGATATTGTAAAAGAAAATGTAACCCTTAGGTTACTAGTTGCACCTTTCAAAGGAAAGGCTCAAGACTGGTATAGATCCTTAAATTCTGATTCCATTCACTCTTGGAATCAACTTGGAGAGAAGTTGTTTGAATTCTTCTCGGAGAAAGGAGATCACTCCTCATTACTACAATAATTAATCACTATCAAAAGGGCCTTACAAGAAGCCATGAGCTATTTCAACACTAGGTTTCACAAAACCTAGCAGAGGATTCCTATGAGAGCTAGGCCTATAGAAACCATGGCATTCATGTTATATCTAGAGGATTTCACTTCAGACATCATAGTCGTGGTACAATAAATTGGAGGAGATACCTTTCCCGATATATACGATATGACTATGCATGTAGAAAATAGTTTGATTGATGTCAAGAAGCTTCCACCATGACCACTAATGCCCATGTTCATTGAAATATCTTATGGTCCCTAAGAGGAGATGACCCCTAGTAATTCTAATCCACTCTCCAACACATCGGTTTCACCACCACCATCCATGTATGTGTACCTAGGTGAACAACCAAGCACGTCAGGCTCTTTTTCATTGGTGGCAGATGTCAATGGTATGAAGAACCTTATGCGGTCTTTTCCAAATGAGCTAGTCTTAATTTGACATCAGCAGGTGACACCTCCAAATCCTCCCATGTAAATCTATCAAGGAGGAAGGTCATATTATCATAATAACACATATAAAGGATCTCCAAAGGGAAGTAACCAACAATAGGTGTCTATCAACCAGATAGTTCCAGTCACCATGCTACTTTAAACCATTAAGAACAATCCGAGCAAGGATTTGGTCCCACATAAAAATAACCTTGTAAAATATGAGAAGGCATGGTACTTACCATGTAAGGATGGCCATATCTCCCATAATTTTCCAAGGGGAAATCTTGTACAAAAGATAGCAAAGCAGAGAAGCCAAGGTGTGTTTTCGAACATAGAAGAATATCAAACTCCCAAAATGGAGAATGTCTACTTTAGAGAACAAACACAAGGGATGTATTTAGAGAAAGAGATGGATATCTCACTAGACCAAGCATTATTTTCTTGGATGGAGGAAGAAGACACAGTATTTAAGAATGAATTTTTGATGACTAGTGCCCCACAGGTATACTAAGACTACAACACATAGTATAAGAGAAGACTCACTAAATAATACATGCAATGAACTCCACAATGCCTATGGCCACAAAAACCACGAACAAAAGTAGAGAAAGCACCATAGATTTGATGCACTCAACATTTGCAAGCTCAACCATTACTAGAAAAAGATACACATAAAGAACTAAGCCCATCCACATCATATTGGCCTTTTCCTAAGACAAAACAAATACCACCATTCAAGCCTAAGGTCCCTCCAATCAAAATTCTTAATATGGTGGAGAAACTAAAGAAGGCACCCACTAATATATCTTTGTGGGATGTTATATCAATTCTAAAATAGAAGATGTTGCTCTAGGAAGCATTAAAGAATGAGGAACAAATGCCACACACAGATACAATCTCAACACACAATCAAGATTGAGGAAAAAAGGCCAACGTCGGACCCTCAACCTTCTAGAGCCATGAAATAAATAAACATCATAGAAAATATGAGCATACAAGAGGTAAGAAAACCAAAGCTTACCCCTTTATTTTTAACACTTGTTGTGAGAGATAAGATTTTACACAATAACATGATTTTTTATGGAGCTAGTACCACATTCATGCCTATGAAAGTGGTTGACGCCTTGAAACTTAAGTATGAACCTCTTGAGAAAGGGATCATGCAATTAGATAGGAAGAAGTTCTTGACTGTCGGCTACATCAAAGATTTGTCTTTGACCCTTTTCTCATGTTTGATCCAAACCATCACATAAAAAGTAGTTATGATAGGCATCACACAAGTTTTTGAGATGTGTCTTTCAAGATAATTCATAGGAAAGATTAGCATATATCTAGCACTTGATTTTTCCCATTTGATACTATAGAAAAATCATGGGGAGAAGATGAAGATCCTATTTGAATCTTTGCACCCTGAACATATAGCAAACAACACAATTATGCACTTCGAAGCACATACCTCTTTCTCAAAAGGAGAGTTGTATTGCACAGAGATGTTAGAAGATGAGGAGGAAAAAAGTAATTGTAATCCTGAAGAAGAGGTCTTGCTCAATTAGTTTATTGATTTTGGTCCATTCAAGAGCTTCCATGCTACTGGGTTGGGAACCTATGTGATCTTTGATGATTACCAAGTCTTCCTGAAATTGGTAGAGTAGGAGTAACCTAGAAGACCGAGTGACAATATTCTATGGACGCCATATTTTTATGGTGCCAAATGTAAAATCAGTTCTGAAGCAGGTATCTGACTAGTCTCTCTGATTGGATCAAATATCCTCAAAGCTTTCTTCTTCTAGTTCCATTCCTCAAATAATGATGCAAAGTATGAAGCATTGTTCCATGGTTTGGTTCTCACTGAACAGATGGGCGTGAAGAGAATATAAGTAGTTGGAGATTTGGAGTTGGTCATAAACGAGGTTTGCAAATAAGAAGCTGCAAAAATGTTAGAATGAAGTCTTACATACATAGAATATGGGATCTAATCAAGATATTCAAATATTTTAACATACAAGTCATCCCATGAACCTGATATTCAGTCGCAGATCAGATGGATTTGATTGGCTCATAGTTTGAGCCAACCCCCAAATCAACAAAAAAACTTGAATGTAGTGCATACCATAGTCTGACCGTCAATACTCAAGTATGATCATAATTGGTAGGTCTTCAAAGATGACACTCAAATCACCACGTTTCTACAAAAGCTGAGGAAAGTCTCTAATCAATCATAGTCTAAAGTTCTGAGGGCCACTGAAGGACAAGTAACTCAATTGAAAATAAATAAAATCCTACAAGGTTTGATTTCTCTCAAAAATATCTTCGACTATGAGGTTACGAGAAATAGTAAGAAATGATTCATCACCGATGAAGGAGACTATGAATATCTCAACATCGAGAAAGGAAGAAAGCTAAAAGTCAAAAGAGACGTCTCGTAGGCGAACAAGGAAATATTGAAAGGTCTATGTGCTAAATACTACGGGGTTGTAGCTTAGACTTATGATGATCTGAAAGGATATGATTCAGGTATTATTCGGCACACTATCAACTTAGCCAAAGGCTCAAATCTCATCCAACAGAAAGAAATTCCAATGAAGCCAAAGGTCGAGGCATTGATGGCACAATAGATTACAAAACTGATTGAATCAAGAATCGTATATCTGATCAAACATTCCACCTGGGTATCCAATCTCATCCATGTCTGAAAGAAGAATGGTAGCATTCAGCTCTATGTGGATTTTTGGGACTTGAACAAAGCTTTGTTAAGATATCTCTATCCTTTTCCCTCAATGGAGCAAATCCTGCAAACTATGGCTAGATAAAAAAAATATCACTACTCAAGATTTTTTTAGGGTATAACCAAGTTTATGTGAAGGAGGAAGAACATCATAAAACAACATTCACCACCAAGTGGGGAATGTTTACATATGTGAAGATGCCCTTTAGATTCTCCAATGTGGGTGCTTGTTTTCAAAGAGCGATGTATAATGCCTTCAAAGGATTGATCAATCAGATCATCATAATATATCTGTATGACCTGACTGTTTTCTATAAATTGAAGGATGATCACTTCAATCATCTAGAAATGGTCTTCCAGAAATGTCAACAGTTTGATATTTCTTTAAATCGCAAAAAATGTGTTTTTGGAGTACCACAAGGAAAGCTACTAGGATTTGTGGTATGAAAAGAAGGAATATCCATAGACCCTGAAAGGGTGAAATCTATAATGGATTTACCACTACTAGTCAACCAAAAGGGGTTACAATCCTTTCTAGGAAATATTAACTTCATTAGTCGGTTCATCTTGAACTTTGCAGGAATCACAAGACCTATTACACTGATGTTTAAAAAGGACTTAATGTTTAAATGGACTCCTAGAGGAAAGATTGCTTTTGAGAAAATAAAGCCAACCATCTCCACAACTCTAGTGTTAGCTAACCTAGACTTCTCCAAGTATTTCCTACTCTACATCTATAGTGGCCATCACAACATAGTTTTAGTGCTCACTCAGAAGGACAAAGAGGGAAGTGAAGAACACCCCATCACATTTCATTCTAGTACTCCCAAAGGATATGAAACTAGGTAAAAATTTATTGAAAAGCAATCCTTTTCTATCATTAAAAGCCTAGAGAAATTTTGACACCTGGTATTGATCAACAAAATCACAATCCTTGTCACCCATCCCAGTGTTAGGGAATACATCACCGAACGTGAGATAACTAAAATGAGGGCCAACTAGATCACCAAGATCCTAGAATATGATGTGGATATTTGACCGACCAAGCTAGTTCAAGGGATATGTCTGTGAATACATCGTTCAAGAATTAGGCTCCCAAGTAGAAAAGGAAACTAACCATGTCTATATAAATCAGTTCGAGTCTGATGAGTCATGGTGGCTAATTGGTCATGATTTATGTAGACTCAGCAATATCCAACCAACATTCCACCTGAAAAAATATACTACTACTGATTTCAAGGAACCAGGTATGTACTAATTGAAGTTATTTTATTTAAAATCAATTATGATGGCATCCTACTCCATTCCATAGACAAGCTACAAGTAGAAAAGATTATGAGTAAGTTCCACAATAGCCCCGAGGGTGGACACTTTTTTCCCAAGACCACTAATTTAAAAATAATTTGGGTATGCTATTACTAGCGTTCAATGTTCTCTGAGGCCCACCATCTTGTGCAGAAGTGTACTTAGTACCATTTTTGTTAGTAAGTGAAAGAACTTTGCCATGCCATTAAGCTTGATCATGAAAAAGAAACCTTGTATATAATGGGGTCTAGATTTTTTTAGGATGATCAATCCGATCTCCAACGTAGCCCATAAGTGGATACTCATGGCAACCAACTATTTCACAAGATGGAAAAAATTTGTTTCCTTGAAGAATGCTACAAAAACATACATTGTCAATTTTCTTGAGGAGTTAGTAGAAAGATTTTGTTTTCCTAAAACCATCATTTCTGACAATGTGCAAGCCTTCATAGGCTCTAGGATGTCGGAATTCACTATTAAGCAAGGATTCTACCTCAATACTTCATCCAATTATTATCTGCAATGAAAAAAGTTAGCCAAATCAACTAATAAGAACCTGATTAGGTTAATAAAGTGCATCGTGTCAGAACACCAGAAAGAATGGCACAAGCATCTACGAGAAATTTTATGGGCTGAAATAATTACATCTAAGTAGATGCTCAAAACCTCTCCTTATGAATTAGTGTATGGGAAGGAGGTAGTTTTACCCATTTCCATAGAAATTTTGACACTACAATTGTTAAAATCTTTGGGTTTTCTCAAGGAACTATTGCTCTGAAAGAGGTTTTTGTGAATTCTTCCAAGAAAACAACAATGGAAGAAGCTTCATCCTCTAGTCGAGATGTTGGAGTTTCATTCCAAATTCCAAACTACACCAACATCTTTGGAGAAGTGTAATATGCTAACTCCTCGATGCTAGAGGACTGGAGCTATGTGCATACCAAAATCATTCAACCAAGAAACCCCATAAAGGAATATGTGGTCGAAGATTTCGTAGACAAAATTTATGACCCAAAGAAATATGTAAACCTTAAGAGCCTTAGGGAAGGGGTAATTCAAAGAATGTTCACCCATGGGTCAACGGATGGCTCCAAAACTTATCTTTGGAATTGTGGTTTCCCACAATTCATACTACCTTATACACATCCATGACCAGAATTGGTTAATGCATGCACAAAAAAAATGGATAAGGAAACTAGGGTCATTACTGGAAATAAGATAAGGGTTATCATCAGTACGATGTCCATGCAGGATATGTTGTGCATCCTTGAAAATTAGGACTTTGACATATTCCAAAGCAATAAAATGGAGGATTTCTAGAGAACCAAGGAGAAAAGGTTTAAATTCTATAGAGAAGAAACGATTAAGGGGAGGATAATAGACAAGTGGTTTTCCCTTTCACACATGCAGAGTTCAAGTTGGATGTGCAGGTCATCTTCTAAATGATGGCTTTCATTTATGGCCATGATCATGATGATGAGGTCTATGAGTACCAAATGGTTCTAGTTTTCATGTTCAAGAAGGAGAGTATCCAAAAAAAAAATTATTTTGTCCATGCAATCGATGATGGAATGATGGAGAAATTAATAGATTATAGCGCTACCTTTAAGTTTAGGTATTCCTCTTTTTTGGTACACTTAATTTTACACCAATTCCCTAAAAAATTTAGTGGATCTTTGTCACTAAGTAGGTTTGATGCAGTAGGGTTACACAAGCCAATTTTTTCCTAGACCCATGTGCTCTCCAGAACATGCGATTAATATTCGTTTGTTGATTATTTGTTGCAACTAGTACTCTTTGATCTATCTACATGCCCTCCAGGAAGATTCTCCCCTAAAGGTTTGGAATGGATGAAAAATCACTAGACCCTGATATTATTTCTTCAGAGAAAAATTTTCTTTCATCAAATTCATGGTTTCATTGGGTGACCTTTTAGGCTTCCTAAATTTATAACAGATAGAACCCTCACTTTGGAGGCATGTCATTAGGCATCCATTTTCAACAAAGCTTAAGGTAATGGGAGACACAATAAAATATTTACTCAATTCCCCTTACCATTGGAAAGAGTTAGATAATGCTTGTGAAGTGGGAGGAACATGATGTGTTGACTAACAAGTTGGTCTCCCTAGGCCTCATTCTTATTTGTGATAGTTGGAAGTATAATCCTAATAAATGTCTTCGGACTGTCAAACACGAAGAGAAAGAGTATTTTGAGTCAAGAAAGAACCTAAGTAGGGAAGAGGAAAAGGTTTATATCGACCTAGAATTTATACCATTTGAATGACCACCTTGGCTCGATTTCTATCCCATAGTGGCGGACTTTCGACAGAGCACCTAGATGGCCAATCCTTCAAAATACAACTCAAGAAATTGGGATGGTCAAAAAGAAAGAAGGAAATTTTTGGAGGTACTAGAAGGAAATCAATAACCTCAGTACCTTATATGGAAAAGAGCCAAATGATGAAATTTTTGACAAGATCTATGACACTGAGGTTGGGTATGATAACAACAATCCCAAATCAAATTGGGAGATAGAATTGGAGTAAGGATTGGTTTTTGTCCCCCCACCTCATGAGCCAGATAAAATAAAAGGGAAAGGAAAGGGGTCAAAATGCAAAGGTTCATAGTACACATCTTCCACTAGCACCTTTCCAAAGGGAAAGAGGACCTGATGGTCTCCAAAGAGATCTGCTACAATTCAAAAGGTAGAGGCTTCTATTAGAATTGAAAAAATCTCACATTTTAGCTAGTCTCCACCCACTCATCTTTCACATACCACAAAAAATTTCCATACCTTAATTTAATGATCATTACAAATTGTTGAGATTTGTGTGACCAAATCAATATTTTAATCCATGATCCCATGAATATGGCCTTTTAAATACAAACACTTCCTGGATCACAATTGAGAAAAAATACAAGGAAATTGATTCTTGTCATGAAAGGGTTTGGTCTCCCCAATATCTAGTATTCTTAGAATTTTCTTCCTCATTCTGCAAGTTCCCTCTTCAATTTTTATTACTATTTGTCATTTCATCATATAGCTCCATTATCACTTCCTGCTAAGCCAAAAGATATAAAAGTTGCTTCTCATGTTGTCAGTATTTGGTACATGTTTGGAACATTGTCATATGTGTGTCTTTTTGATCAACAAGTCATAGAGTCCTTCATTTGAATTTTTTTTGCAATATCAGGAAGACATGAATCGAGTCATAGTGATCAAAAGACCCCATATATGCTGATACTACATAATCAGGAGGACAATGTCTATTGTCTCACCGATGAAAACCCATCGACATGAGAAAATAAATCAAAGGAAAATTTTCAAGTCACACTAATAGAAACATCATCGACGAGAAACATATTTTCTTTCATGAATAAAGTAAGAGAAAAAATGAATTGGGGAAACATTTACAATCAGAATGACTGCCTCAGATCTCTCTGACAGTGTGGGTTACACTGATGAAGGAAGTTCTTCAGGAAAAGTCTCACCTAATTATCCTAATGTATGAAGCGGTAGAAGAGATACATCGAGGAGACTAAATACATCAGGAAGGCATTCTATTCTCTTGACAATGGTTCATTTTAGCTCGATGGTGATATGGAATGGCCTCTACTCATTGGAAAGACACTAGGTGATGGCCAAAGGGACTTCTAGCAATACAGACCATATTGATATCAGCTAGACTTTGTAATGTTCTCTCCAAAACACTAGGAGTTGAAAAAAAAGAGAAAGAGCTACTATATAGTATCGATGAAAGTATTGAGTGGTCTTTGCAACTAAATATTAATAATTAAAGGGACACTTCATGTCAAAAATACATTTAGTTATGTTTTAGCGATCAGTTGAGAATGTATAAATAGAGATGGTGCCAAATGAAGAACACAAATCGGCTTGAGGTCAAAAGAGTTTCACCGATGCAACCTTTATGTTGCTGTAATATTTCAAATTTTGAAAATACCATTGCATTCATTTCCAGTGGCGGACATTAATGGCTGCATGAATGAACCTTATGTAAATTTTGATTGCGAAAATATTGAGCCAAAAGGATTTTTAGAAATCATAGCGGAAAGGACGAGAGATCAAATGGGAGTCGAGGAATTCATGTGACTAGAGATACACAAGTAAGCATTTTAAATTTTCGTGCAATTGATAGTTTGCAATTCAATTTTTCCATCTCATAAAGGATTGAAATGGAAGATTCAAGCTCTTTAAAAGAAAAGGGTAGGAAGCAAAAGGGTGAAAGTGGCTAATCCAAGAGAAAATAAAATAAAATTGAAACGGGTCTGGAAGTAAAACGTAGATTGAACCAAGACCTCATAGATCAATTCCCTGGCTCTGGACCAAAATACAGAAGCTCCACACAACTAAGGGCTGATGTAGAGAGGTTGGAAGAAAAATGTCAAGATATATGTGATGTGTGGACTCCCGTTAGAGGGTATGAATTATTCATGTTCCATTACTGTCGGAGAAATAGGTTTGAACCAGTCTGCAACCCTTGGTGTTTTAATTTGGGAAAACTGGTTGCTTTGAATATTTTTGTGAATGTATAACTCATTAAAATTATGGCTAAACATTATTATCCAGACCTCAAAGCCATCTGCGACCTGCAAGGGAAGCTTTTCATACATGTATCTCAGACTGAAATTTGGGAATTCTTTTACTTGGATGACACATACGACCAACCTATTGTGCATGAAGATTTGGAGGAGTATTGGAGAATGGACACAACTTATAAAGTATGGAGGTTTCCACTACACAGGCCTAGGAAGGATGGGAACCTAGATCCAATCGAAGATAATGATGGACCTCCTTTTCATGTTGATGTGTTTGAGCCCTACCTAAAATATACTTACTTTTTGGCATGCCAAGTAACGAGAATGAAAGCCTCTAAATTCATGTCTATAGGGCCAATGGTAATTGTTGTAGATCTACAATTCCATAATGCAAGACCTTTCAATTATGCCTCACACATTTCCAGAGAGATAGACTCTGGACTATTGGCCATTAAAAAAGGAGCTCCCATAATCCATTTCAAACACTACTCCATTCTCATGCACATAATATTATACTATGGTCAAGAATTGGGAATGTGGCCAAAGGAATTAAGGATTGCACAACTCAATATGGAGGACCAACCATTACCAATGCAATTGTGGACTTCCATTTGGGATAGCAGGTTTATTAACTCCAGTCATGTCTATTTTGAAGAATATTTTGTCAAGATATTGTATAGGTTTTACAACCATCCTTGTTATTATTCATTTTTTGATGAGATTAAAAGATTCTTGAGGCCTAAATACTTCAATGGACCACCAACTATAGATCACAATTGGGGTGAATGGTATTTCTACACTGATTCCACCATGATCAGAGTCTATGGATTTGAAGACACACCTTTTCTACTACCAAAAATGGTGCCAAATAGGATTGCATATCTGGACATTGTTAGGCAATGGGATTACTCCAATGTTATGAATTTGAGTTCTTATGAGAAACAATCATTTATTCCTAGTACATTATTCTTTGAAGATTTCATTGTGGTATCGGAGGAAGGGTATGATCTTCTTTTGGATAATTTATCACATTTTAATATCAAAAGGGGTGCACAAAGAAAAGGATTTGACCCTAAAGGTTATATTGGTTATGCAAGGAAAAACTAAAATCTAGGTGGATATGATCATAAGACATATCCTCATGATGACCTTATCAAGAACATGGAAGAGGTGGAGGTTGGATTGACAATTGATAACTACAATAAATAAATGGAGTAAAAGATGAGGGAATTACAAGATACAAATATGTTATCCTCTACTAGCGAAGAATCCTCTGATGGAAGAGAACCTCAAGGCCAAATGGACAAGATTTCCAAGACAAGGATTGAATAATATAGGCCTCTGAGTTGAGAACAAGAAATAGAAGAATCATCTAACACTAATACTAGGCAATTGGCCTATCAGTCTTTTGTTTCTGATGATCAATTCATAAAATCCTTTGAATTTAGATCTTTCTTCTACAAGAAAAAAGGAAAAGAAATAAGGTAATTGGTCGTAGACAACACACCCAACAATGAAGATCAATTAATTAATACATTGAAGGTGGATGTAGAGAATGAGATAAACGGCATGACTTTGGAAAGAGGAAGAAAACTATTGGAAGAGTCTAGTGTAATGATTTTCCCTGGTTAAGATTTAAATTTTTCTCTTGTTTTTGACAATTTTCTACATAATAATGATGCTAAGCATAAGCTCAGTCCAAAAGGTGTGAAAAAGGTATACAATGGGATGAGACACAACCCTAATGAGAATTCCCTCATAATTTGGGCCCTGTACCCTCCACATAAGAAGTCTTTAATCATTGATACATAAAATGAATTAGGGCATGTAATGAAATTAAAAGTAGGTGAGGTTGATCCTATGGTCATAGCTGACATAGGAATCAATGTAGCCAAATTAAACAAGACCCAAATCCAAATGTTGATCAAAGAAAGAGATATAAATAAATTTAATAATGAAAGAATGTTGAAAAAAAATGATTTCCTTAGAGACACATTCAAGGGATCAACCAAAATTTTGACTCAAGGAGAGGGTTCTCAATCAAAAGATAGAAGTGAGGAGGCACAAGTATGCACTCAAGTGAGTAAAGCCAGATTTGACACACTGTCTGCAATATTTCAAAAGAGGCATTCCAATCTGATGATTTGGATGGATATGTTTTGGGTGACTCACTCCAAAAGTCACAATGCTATTCAGGAACATAGGAAAATAAATTACAGAAATCAAGAAAAGATCCAAGAAATGCAAAAGAGAAGTACTTCTGACATTGGAGCCATTACTAACGTTGAGGATATGATGAAGAAACACAAGGACTATTATGAGGAATTGCAAGCGGATGCTAAAGAGTTCATGGATGCATCAAAAGAAGGAGTTCCTTCACTATTCAAAGATAATGCGGAACTAAAGGATCAAATTGGATGGATAAAAGAATGTATATTGATACTATATGGAGCCTTGGAAGTAGCCAAAAGCAAGGATTCAACATTGGGGAAGGCCTGCAAACGTTTGGAGAAAATGGTCATCATGGAGATAGCTATAAGGAATGCTACAGAGGATGTTGATGCACACTTGAGCCAAGGATATTTAGATCATATAACACAATTTAATTTATGGCTCATTAGATTTTAATTTTTAATGTTTATTTGTTGTTAATTCCAAAAGACACTTGTGAAGGGGTATACCCTCTTCAAGATATTGATATATATGTTGAGCTTGTGATGATTGAAAGGATAATCATATAATTTTTAGAATAGGCATAGTAAGAAGATAGATTGGAAAATATTTCTCATCCATTTTATATCAAAAAAATCTTGTTATAATGCATATTATTCGAAGATAAATACAATGGAGAATTTTGTGCATAAATATTGATTTTCTTTCAAGTATTCAGCGGTTTTGTGGATTTATATGCTGATATATTATTTGGTTCTCTCCAAAGTGGTTGTTTATGTTATTCAAATTAAGTGTGTGGATATACATTTGATTTGTCAATACACATTTGGTGTATTTGTGTGGTATTGTTGATTGGTTTTTGTGTGCAAAAGAATTAAAATTCCTCTTAAGAGTTCTATTTTAATAGGTTCCTTTCTGGATTAAAGCCCTTTAAAAAGTACATCTTAACTAGTTTCCTTTCACATTTGAATTAAATCCTTTCACAATTTCACAGTAACATAAGGGGATATCACTAGAATCACTAAGAAGATTCCAAAGAACTAACTTTTTTGCATGTTTGCACAAAGTGCATACATCTAAAGTGTCCAACTGTTCGAGTTAAGATAAGAGGTTAATCTACCCATCTCACAAGGGATTTTCTCCATAATCATTATCCACTTCTCAACTCCATTCACCCAATAGTGTAGGCACTAATCATTTTAAGAAAAAAAATTATTTACAAAAAAAATTATCAAAATATTCTCAATAGGAATTAGTAATCAACATTGCATCTACTTCACCACCATGTGCCATTGTGAGTAGATTTCTTATGTTAGAAATCATAGCCTTTAAAATCTGCCATATCACTCAGGTACACCCACCTAGGTTTACCAAAGCCTAAAGAGTAGGAGGTAAGCAACCTTGTTTGCCTCATTCATTAGCCAAAAGTGTACTAAGAGCTTGGCACCCTCTTAAGGTCCAAAACCTACACTTTTGAGACCTAACAAGTTCATTGGGATCGGTAGCCAGAGAGTCAAAATTGACTAGTGCAAACCCTGTGAAGAGGAGAAAAATCCAAGACTTATGTGGGTCGGGTGTATCAAATAAAGAAGAAGAGGCGGAATCTACTTTGCTAGGATTTTTGACTTTGATGATCTAGGTAAGTCTTGCACTCTCCCTCCTTCCTTATAATACATCTTTGGTTGCTAATACCCCCTCACTTGCTAGAAGAAATCCTCCATCTGTAGGTTTTGACGTTCTCATCCTTAACACACCCCCAACTATATTTGACAATGAGCCCCATGAAGAGAACTCCCATGCCAAATATGCATCTTCTGCCTTGGCCACAATTGATTCTTTAATTTCCTTTTCAAAAGCACCAATTGACACACCCTTGTTGCAAGTTTCATCATCCCCATCCACTTCCTGGAAAATATCCATTTTTCCATTTATTTCCCCTTTTACTCCAATGGGTATTTCTCCTTCTCAGTCTATGCATGGTATCCCACCCTTTTCAATGATAACACTCCCTTTTACCTCTCCTTTTGTAACCCTCTTTAGTCTCCTCATCGGTGTTATATTTGTTGCATAGAGTATTGATTCTCCACTGAGTCTTCAGAGTCATATTGAAGCAACAATGCTCAACAAGCAAGAAAGTAAAAGTTGTAGGAAAAAGTAGAGGTAAATAAAACTTCTTAGAAGTTGGAAACTTGTTTTGATGAAGAGGGGAATTATTTTCTAATCACAACTATGACACCATGGGCATCCAAGACAGAAGGAGAAATGTAGTTTGAGGATTACAACGTCCAAGTTGTGGGTTTAAATCTAAGTGAGACTCTCCCATGCGATAAAGTAGTTATGGCCAAGGCAACTCAGAAGATGGTCTACATCGACTGTGACAAAAAGTTGAAGAAGTGTGAGGTAGCATTGGAAAACATAAAATCCATAGTGGAGAGGCTACATGGTGAAATAAAAGGCAAGGATTTGGAGATATCCCACTTGAGGTAGCTATAGGGTCAAAAAGGTGTGGCAACTAATTTGATCAAAGAGGCCCAGAGTGAGAGAGACTAGCTTAGTGCTAAGTTAGAAAGATTGAGCTAAAAAATTGTGATCGACCATGAAACAACTACAGAGCATCGACAAAGGAAAAATAAATTGAAAGATGAAGAAGCTAGAAAGAACAACATATGTGATGGGCTACAAAGGGAGCTACAAGAGATGGATGAGCAAAAGGTAGATATGTACAAAGAATTAACTATCATTTGATCTCAAGCCTCTTATGAGTTGCAAAGGGCCTGGGTAGAAATAGAAAAGGAAACATGAGAAAATCAAGATATTGACTCTTCTACACAAGTTCACAATAAGGAGATGGAAAAGATGTACTCCCAAATTACAAATGCTCTTCAAGAGATGAATCAACTCAAGGAAGGCATGAGAGAAAGGGAATCCCAATTCTAGTAGGAGTTCACTACAGCACAAGAATCTGAGCTCCTCCCAATACTTAAAAATTTAATATCTACTCCTTGTCAGAGTCACAACCCTAAAAGAAGTTTTGTAGTTCCTAACAGATGCTCATGAATTAAATGCAAAATTCAACCTGGTGGTTAACCAAATTCTGCACACCAACTCTCCTTGTGCTAAGGAATCAGTATCCCTAATCTTGAAACTATACAAGGTAACCAAAGAAGCTTTAAAGGATGTTGGGATTTTTGATCAAAGAGCATCTACATGAAAGCAAAATGAATTCATCACTTGTAACTAGGTCGCAATGAGAAGTAAAAAATGTCAAATGGTGTTGAACAAAAAGGTCAAGGAGATAAAATAGGAGTTTAAATTTCTTCTCAAATTAGGATTACCCACTCTTTTCTCATTGGATGAGAAATTTTTGATGGTGGAATAGATGGACAAGTAATCAAGATCAAAGTTCGGGACTCCATATTGCTTTAGATTTTAAGTTCATCATCCACAATAGAGGAGATCGATAAGGAAATACTTCCCCTTTCTCGATTGTACTATCACATTAGAGCTACTTCATCAAGGTGGGGAGGAATTTATTTCAAAGAGTTCCTTGATCTTGATCAAGCCTACAAGACATTAAGCACCCTCGACCCACCCACTAATGAAAAGTGGGAAACCCAACATGCTGCCTTCCTCAAACTCCAAGGATCATCTGAGATCTAGGTTCGTGCCTCCACAAGCGAAGGCCCCCTATTAGTCACCATAACTATGGAGCAAATTTTTCCTTCAAACATTTTGCTTTTTGGCTTTTACTTCCTTTCCACTTTATGTTGGAACTAAACCCGAAGAATAAATCTTTCTCTTGCAAAAAGGCACGCAATGTACCACATGGTAGCTATGTGGCTTTTCTCTATATCGCCTTTCTTTCAGGCTCAAACCAAGATATTGTCCACTCAGCGAGGATTTTCGCAAAGCTATTATCATAAATTCTGAAATTGCCCACCACCTCACCATGTCAGCAATTTTGTTGGGAATTTTTTGTCTTCTACGGATGTAGTTTATTTTGGGCTGAATTGGTCAAACAGTGGTGCAAAGTCTTTGCTTTCAAGACTGCACTTCTAGGATAGAGTCATCACTCACCATGGCTGATTTGAATGTACTTATATGATCAATCTAGGATCTAATATTTTATGATAGTATATCTTTGCAAAGCTTCTATAATATCTAAAACCATTAATGAGGCAGCTGATACTTTATGAGTGAAGATTTTTGTGATCTAATCAAGCTTTAAGATTAGATTATGGTCTATCAAATTTAGGCATCTAGCATTTTTTTTTGTTTCTTCTCGATCGATTGTGGCAGTGTCCTCTTCTTCCAGCTATAATGGAGATTGGAAATAGTTAAAAAAAGTTATTAGATTTTCTTCAAAAAATATTTTCAAAGAATATAGATACTATTTTAGGGAGTTATATTTTTCTCAGAAATAGGAAGATTTCACAGTGAACTGTTTACTCTCTTTGGCATGTTGTATTATTTAAAACTATTATCAGATTTGCATCTAACCTCTATTTTTAGTTAATATATCAGAAAAATTTGATCTATTAGGAAATATCTTTGGGAATGTGGATTATATGCCCTTTGTCAAGTTTCCTTTCATATATCATTTATTTTGGGAACATTGTGTTAAAGCCTTACATTGGTATTTTGGATAATTATTTTACATGTTGTTAGCTTTTATGTTCTATGCTATATTTTAGAAATTGGATCATGTCTATTATACTCTTTCATTTTATGTAAATGAAGCATCATTTTTTATATTAAATTGTAAAGGGGGAAGGATTTTGTGAATAGCTGAGTATTCCTATTAATCTTTAGGGTTTCTTATTTTTCGTTGAACCTTAATGAATGGTTCCCATAGGGAGATTTGAAAGACCATGTTATTTTTTTTTTAGCCTTCCCTGCTTGTTCTCTTCCCAACAATGAAGGGTTTGGGGAATTTTGTGTCCATCTCATCAATTATAAGAGATAGTTAAAGTTGAAAATGTTATAAAATCTTTGGCCTATTTCTAGCTTTATGTTTTTCTTACATTTCTCTCTTCACTATTTCCCCAAACATAAAGAAGGGTCAAATTTCTATAAAAATCTTGGAGGTCATTCAGTGACGTGCAAATTGGTCCCCCACTTGCTGAATTTACCATAAGGTTGTTCGAAGAGACGCAATCTTTTTTGATCAACAAGGAATACAAAGTTAATCAAACTCATCTAAAACTTCTAATAACCTCAAATACCTCTGATGAGGAAGTGGATAAAACTATCGTTGAAAAGGAAAGATGTGATCCTCTTTAGGAAACTAGTCATTCCTCTACTAAGGAGGATAATCCTAGTTTTGCTAAGGAGGTTAATGTTTTTGAATCAAGTAAGGGAGATGGTTGTGCTCTTGTATATGCATTCAATGTCCATTGGTGGAACGATGTTCTCTACGTGGAACCACCACTTTATGAAGTTCTACAAACACGCTATGGTTTTGGATATAGAATCGCTTCTCAATATGGCTATGGACAAAAAGGCCTTGGATGTATTGAGCAAGGAATTGATGTCCCTATCCATTGTAAGCCTCATAAGTTCTATATCTCCTTGGGATTCTCTATTGAACAATCTAAGAAAAAACCTTAGTGGAGAGTTGCAATGATTTTGGTTGAACCACTTAGTCTAGTCCATCTTGAATTGAAAGAGGATGGGCAATAGGCCGAAGAATTCCACATAGATTTTTTATCTTTGGATGAATCACTAGAGGAATTCTTAGGTTCCTACATCTCTTTGCATCCTTTTCACCATAAGAGATGATTCCCATATCACTTGAGAAAATAGGCATATTTTGGAGAATTTGTCCTAAGTGTTGATGAGGAGGACCCTCTAGGTAATGTTGATAATGGTGTTCCAATACAACATCTTTATGACCATAGTCCCCTCCTCAAAGGGGATATTGCTGAATTCTATATGGATCCTAAATCTTCTAAAATGGTGATTAAGATTAGGAAGTTCCTTTCTTTTGAGGAAGTGAAGGAGCACTCCAACCTTCTACATTCTCATCCTGATATCTTTGCTTGGTCATATGAGGACATGCCTAGTATTTATGAGTCTATAGTGGTTCACAATGTTCTCTTATTTCTTGAGGCCAAGCCAATTAAGCAAAAAAATTGAAAGTTTAATCCTAAGGTTTCTTTATTGGTTAGGACCGAGATAGATAAGTTGTTGAAAGCAGCCTTTAATTTCATATATGAATTTAATTTCATGATCTTAATAAGGCCTCTCTTAGGGATGATTTTCCATTACCTAATATTGATATTATTGTAGATTTGACTATGGGCCATTCCTTTGTATCCTTCATCGATGGCTTATTGGGCTATAATCATATCCGTATTAACCAATAATATCAGTATAAGATAGCCTTCACTACCCCTTGGGGTACCTTATATTATGTGGTCATTCTCTTTGGGTTAAAGAATGCAAGAGCAACTTACCAATGGGAAATGACCTTAATATTCCATGATTTCATTCATAAAATATAGAAGACTACATTGATGATATCTTGGTTAAATCCATAACCCATCAAGATCACATAGGGAACCTTCATATTATTTTTGAAAGATTTCCGCTCTCTAAAATAAAGCTTAATCCTCTTAAGTGTGTCTTTGGTGTAGACGCGGGAAATTTTTTGGGATTCATAGTCTCTCATTGTGGAATTAAAGTCGACACAAATATGAATGATGTAATTGTTAAAATTCCTCCACCTAGGAACTTTACTGAGTTGCAAATTTTATGAGGGAAAATTCATGAAATTTGGATATTTGTATCTCAATTACCTGACCGTACCCTTCCTTTCACTTGTTTGTTAAAAAAGGACATGCAATTTATATGGGATGAAGAGTGCCAAAAATACTTTGAATCAATAAAAAATTATTTGGCCAATGCTCTTGTATTAATGTTAGCTATGCAAGATTGACCCTTTCTACTTTACCTTGCTGCATCACCATATGCTTTGGTAGCCTTGCTCACTTAGTATGATGATTCTGAGAAAGAGAGAGCAGTGTACTACATTAGTCACATCCTAGTTGATTATGAAACTTGTTATTCATGTATGGAGAAGAAATGTCTTGTTGTCATCTTTGCAACACAAAATATAAGGCACTATCTTCTTCATGCAGAAACACATGTCATAATGAAAAAATGACCTTCTAAATCATTTATTCTCTAGTGTCGACCTTGCTGGGAGGTTAGTGAAGTGGGTAATTTTTCTTTCTGACTTTGACATAAAGTTTGTTATTCAAAAATTGATAAAGGTTTAAGCGATTGTGAATCAATTGGACTTCCCTTGCACCAACAACATCTCTAAGTATGAATCACTCATTGTTGGCTTGCATGTCATGATCATGCTAAAGATAAAACATCTTTGTATACATGGTGACTCTGAGCTTATTGTGAACCAAATTACTGGAACCTATCAGGCTAAGCAAAGTAATTTTTCTCAGTATTGAGTCCTTCCTTTGTATTTGCTTAATCAATTATCCTCTTCCACAATAGATGGTTTCCCTAGGAGAGAAAATTGGCATGTGTATTTTATCATGAGTGTCACCTCCCTAGTACCTTTGGATGAGGATACAAAAGAACACCACTTTGTGGTTCAGATCCTTCAGTCTCCCACTATCTGCGATTAACTTGAATTCTATGCTTTTGTGTGTTCTCATGTAAACATGGGAGAATGGTTTTCTAACATCTACAACTATTTGAAGATTGGAAAATTTTTGGATGATTCGATGAAAAATGATCATACTCGCATACTAAAGCTTTCAGTCTATTATTTTGTCTTATCAGATGTTCTCTATCAAAAATCTTACAATGGATTTCTTCTCTGATGTCTCACTAAAGTAGAAATACCCCTAGCCCTCAGGGAAGCCCATTCAGGTTCTAGGGGTGGAAACTTCAGTGGTAAATCCCTGGTGTGAAAATTGATCCACATAGGATACTTTTGGAAAATGATAGAACAAGATTCATTCGATTTTATTAAAAGTTCCCATAATATCAATATAATAGTCATCTTATTTATTCTCCTACACAAGAGTTACAAAACTAGACCTCTCCTTGGCCTTTTGCAAAATGGGAGTTGGATATTATAGGAAAAATGTCAACTCCTTCTAAAGGATAGACCTTTATAATTACTGCTACAAATTACTTCACGAAGTGGGTCGAAGCCATCCCGCTTCAATCTATGAATGTTGAAGCTATTTGAATATTTATTTTAAACAACATCATTGCTCATTTTGAGTTGAATTCTACACTTGTCTTTGACAATGGTACACCATTCTAGAATAGGGAAGTAAAGCAATTCTTGGGGAAGTTTCAGATTGAGCATACATTTTCTACACCATATTATCCTTAATCTAATGGCCAAGGAGAAGTGTCAAATAAGACTCTTGACCTCATTCTTTGCAAAACAATAAATAAACATGGTAAGGATTGGCATGTTCAATTAACTTATGCTTTATGGGCTTATCACACAAGTGTTCATATGAAAACAAAAACAATTCCTTACAGCCTCATGTATGGTGATGTAGCCAACATGCCTTTAGAGTTGGAAATCCCATCTTTTCAGGTTTCCCTTCAAGGGTTAATTGATGACAAGACTTTTTGATCTAATAATTTGCATCAGCTAGAGATTCTTGATGAGCATCTATTACAGGCCCTTGACCATCTTAAAGCTTATCAATGATCATTTTCTAGACAATATAATCAAAGTGTACTCCCTAGAAATTTAAAGGTAGGTGACCTTGTTCTGTATGAGAATAAGAGAAATGTAAATGTGTCGGCTAATCAAAGGGGAAAATTTAGTCCTAATTGGTTAGGACCTTACATTTTCATCTTTTTGTATGGCTTAGGTGCTTTTGGGTTATCATCTATAGATGGGATGCCTCTAAAAGAACCTGTTAATGCAATGCATCTTCACTGATACTATGTAGTGCCTAATGTGTCATATTTGCAATGCTCATTATTTAAGGGTCTTAGCATTGCGTAAGTTGAAATTCCATCATTAACACATTGCAAAAAAAAAAATTGTTATGATGCAACCATATGTGTGTGCGAGAGAGACATACATACGCGTGTTTTACTATGATATGTATACATGCATTACATTACATCTTTTAGGAAATTAGATCATCATTGTATTTAAGTAGCATACATCCATGTGTGTTCATTAAATCATGATAGAATCTAATCTAAACATACATCTGGGTAAAAGCACAAACCTGTGTCACACTTTATAAAGGAATCGGCCAACAACAAAAAAAATTCTGAATTTTGACCACATAAAAGTGGTCTTTATGTTTTGAATTTCAAAATGGTGTAAACTAATGAAATGTATAAATTTTGATGAATTTTATTCTTGTAATTTTTTATTAAATTTTTAAAAAAAAAATCATTATGTTATTATCAATTTAAGGACGAATTTTAGAATGCTGAAAATTTCATAAAAGAGTGGCTTCACAGGCCGTCAAGAAACAAATTGAAAAAAAAAAATCATTTTTTCTTTAATTTTTTTCTCCAAATAGGTAAATTCAATATCTTGTGCATGGAAAAAAAAAATCAAATTTTGATGTACATTTTTCTCATAATAACATTTTAAAGTCAAACATATCAAAATTTGATAGTTTTCACAGGCCATAAACTATTTTCTATTTTTTTAATCATTGTCAAAAAAAATTAACGCTTTTGAGGAAGACTCTCTCCTCTTTTGCCCCATATAAGTTTTAAAAAAATTAATATGTTTTACTATTTTTTTAATTTCTAATCAACCTCCTTTTTTAATTTTAACAACCTACTTGCACTATTTTAAAAATAACATATATTAAAACTAATTAAAATATTAAAAAAATTGTATATTTGGATTCACCACTCCGAGCTCTACAAAAGGGTACTTTTTCTTTTTGTAGAAAAATCATTCTGATTGGAGAAATACTCTACCAAAGTTGAATGTTTCAGAAAAATCTGAAAAAAGGTGAGTTGGCTGCCATGTAGGATGCCACCTAGACATGTTTGGTCGAGCATGTTTTGTTTGAGTAATTTTCAGCTGAAACCTGCTCGGCCGAGACATAACCGGTCGACAGGTACTCAGCCGAAAATGGTTGATATAATTTTTAATTTTTAATTTTATTTTTCAACTCAAGTAAATTCGATAAAATACATATTTCGACCAAGGTAGGCTTATTTCGACTAAGGAAGACTTATTTCAAAAAAATAAGATTTATTTCGATAATTAAGAAGACTTATTTCGACAATTTAGAAGATTTATTTCAACAAAAGGTTTATTTCAACAATTTAGAAGAATTATTTTGACAAAAGAAAATGTATTTAGACAATAGGAGATCTATATTTGAAGGTACATTGATCTTGAACTTAGTTAATTGATTATGTCTTTATTTTCATGAATGCATTTGAAATTTGTTTTCACTATTTAAATTCTTAGATTTCATTATTATTGATCACCAATTCTATGTTCTTCCATTCTTGTTCTTACATCCTCCTTATGCTTATGATTTATTAAATTCACCTTTGCCTTTAATTTTATTTCCAACTTGGACTTATCTTTTATAGGTATATATTTTTTTTTGTTTTATGTTTTGCATGCTTATGTTTATTAGACTTTTTTTTAAGTACTCGGAATTTTATAATCTTTTCCTTAAAATTTTGATTTCTCATGTTGCCTCGTTAATTCTTAAATTTTCATGCATGTATTGTTATACTTTTTGAGCATGTACAACTTTTCGACAAATTATTCTTTGACTATCAAGATTATTTTATTTGATCTACTATGTATATGTTCATGGACCACACTTGTAGATCTAGTTACCACATAGACTAGAGCGCATCATGTTCCTTCCATTACATCCTTAACCTTGATTCATAATGTTGCATCTTCATATTATGGGAATCACATGTCTCTATACCTTTACATCTTATGATTATATGGTTATATCCTTACATTTTAGGTTATTAATCCTTCCTCTTAATATAGTGTGATTTTATTTGTCACATCTTTTCATTTATGGAATCATGCCTTGAACCCCTTTGTAATATTATCCTTTCATGTTGCTAAATACATTTTCATAGAAGATATATATATCATGTTTTCTCTCTTTCACATCAAATATAAGTGGTGATCTACACATTTAGGTATATATCGAGCGCATGATTTGTTTCTCTTTCTATGTTTTATAACTTACTCATTTTATTAAAATATCCACATATATTTTAATGCACATTTAGTGGTGATCTATTAAGTGATTTCATGATCTAGCACTTGCATCTAGTTACATGCTTTAAATATTTTCAAGTGATATATATTCCAAATATGCTCATGATATGTTTGTAATTTATGTATTTTAAAAAGAAATTTTAATTGATGAACCTTTTTTCAAGTGATATATATATATACCAAATATGAGCTCATGATATACCAAATTTTCTCATGTGATATGTTTGTAATCTATTTGAATGTTGTTTTTAATTTGGCTTTAAAACAAATGAATCATTTAAAATTTAGTGTTAGATATTTATGCAATATTAACTGTACATGTTTCATTGAAAGCTCACGTGTGTACAAATTTGTATACATTTGAATTCAAATTTGAGTGCAATTTGTCATAGTGAATAAAAGGACTAGATCAAGGAAGTATGATCGAACACGAATAAGACAAAGGAAGAGAAGAGTGGGTGAAGCAACATATACTAAATAACAAGCCATGGAAAATATTGATGGCCAAGGTGATGTATAGGTACAGGAACAAAATGAACCTAATAATAGAAATTTTTTGGACTATGGTATGGAAAATATGATGGAAATGGATGAGGATTCTCTTTTCAATAATATTTCATCTGAAGATATGTTATCTAAAAGCACATTAAAATTAAACTCAAAAATAATATGGGATGATTTTTTTGAAGAAAAATCTCTAATTGGAAGAGAATAGTTAGTTGCAAAGTTATTTAGATGAAAATAAATGACCTCTATTTTGGAGTTGTTAGGGGTTGATAATAGGAAAAGGTCATTATATTTAAAACAAGCAGTTGTTGAAAACTTGCAAGAAGTATTAGAATGTATTGAAAAGAAGAGTCGATCTAGTGATCTAAGTGCTACACGTAGAGCGTTGATGACTATAATTTCTAGTAAGAATTTATCACATAGAAGAAAAGTTCAAGAAATTTTGGAATTACTAAATGTTTCTAGGAGAACTATTCAAAGTTATATTGAAAAAAGAAATGAAATAGATGGAAAAATTAAGAAAAAATGGGTAAATATTTGTAGGGTTCCCTGAAAAGATAGAATTTTAGAAGATGTAAAGAAACACGTGGTTGAATATTGGACTACCCACTCTTGTGTTTATTCCAATAGAAGGGATACTATACAAATAATAGGTGAAGATGGTACAAAATTTTCTCATCCAAAACATTTTATAGATACAACACAAAGTGAAATTTTTGAAGAATTCAAGCAATAATTTTCAAATGTGAAGATTTCTCAAAGGATGTTTAAGACACCATGACCATCATTTGTACATATAAATAAAGTACATGAAACTTATTATTGTCGAAATCATATTGAATTTGATCTACACCTACAATCATATAGAAAAGCTATGACAACAATTGATCAAAATTTAGCCATCCTTGGAAGTACAACACAATTTGTGAAGTCTCTTGTATGCGAAAAATCAGAAGATTCAGATGAATTCAATGTTTAGTGTATAAAAAATGTATGTAATGATTGTGGAGATTTGAAGAATCTTTTACATATTGACAATAATGAAATGCAAGTTGTTTGGAAGAGATTTGACTATGAGACATACTTAACGAAGTTAGGAGTTGAGACCAAAAAAATTGGTCTCAAAGAGAGTGGATTTCCTTACAATGAATTCATGAGTAAATTTGGCAATATCAGATACCCACATATCCAAAATTGTCATGGTGCAAGATGGAAAGGTAAGCAATTTCATGATTCAAATAATTTCTTTCCACCAGGTTGTATTCTCTCTATTGTAGATTTCTCTAAGAACTATACATTTAGTCCTCAAATTGAGATTCAAATTCAATATTATCATTCAAAGCAAGTTGCAATATTCGTGCAAGTTTTCTATAGGCATGCCAAGTTAGAGGTCGATGGAATAAAATGTAGAAAAAATGATCAAACTATCATCAAAGAGGTTCACTTTTATATTAGTGATGATACAAATCATGATAGAATCTATATAGCTCATTATTTCAAAATATTTTTTGAAGACCTGAGATGGCGTGGCATAAATCAAGAACACTGGATATGGTTTGGTGGATGTGTTGGTAAGTACATTGTTTTTTAAAATTTTATTTATTTATATTTACGTTTAACTTTGAGACTTAAATTGTTTAATTTCTTATATACAATTACTTTTTTGAAGCTAATTTTCTTTTAGTGTAATTATTTATAACTTCATAAGATAATTTAAGTCTGCAAAAGCATTTTTTTGGTTAAGCCATCAACATGCTAGATGTAACACCAATCTTTTGTGGAATTTTCATGAGAGTGGAGATGGAAAAGGAGACCACGATGGAGCAGGAGCAAGTGTGAAGTGTGCACTTTGTCAACATGAACTTTTTGGTAACTTTCACCATATATATATGGAATCTAGAGATATTTTTTAAAAGATTAGATATATTTTTAAACTAAATTAAATTCTTTTAAGTTCCTTGAAAGTAATAGGTGAAAAATTGTCCCAACATGTGTAATTGCAAGTAATGCCATATAGAATGCAAATAGAATTGTTGAATGGTGCAAAATTCATTTTTTTGATTGTGAGTCAACATACAACACATGACATTTTCGGGAAGTTATAGGTACATCTAGTCAAAAATTGTTAAAAATTTGAATTTCAAAGTTCAAGTGTAGATGATTTTTAGTTGAATTTTCAAATTTGAATTTATAGATATTGATTGATCAAATCCTTATAATTGTCAAGAAATTCATGGTATTAGAATTTTGCATCAAAATCATGACAGCGGGAAGTAGTGGGACTTATGCAATTAACATGAGAAAAAAATCATGTTTTTGTGATGATTGCATTGAGGACAATGCAAATATTGTTCAATGTGAGAATATTAGAGATGAATGTACATGCTTGAATTATTCACATGTATACTTATTAATTTTTTAGCCCTAGCATTGATCATTTTTCTCCTTCATGGTTTGTCTTGAATATTAATTGATTGATGCTAAAAAAGTTTATCTAAAAGAAAAAAACACGTTTTCAATTGGTATTCCATGAAATGATTCATAAAAATATTCCAATATGTTCTTGATGCATCACCATATAAACACATCGAAAGATTTATATGTTAAAAATTTTCAATAGTATTTCTTATATACGAAATGGACTTAGGAGAAAGCAAGTTATAATTTATAATACAAATAAGAAATGCACTCAACGCTGTCCTAAACCACCGAATAGGTCTATTTAACAAAGAAACACACTCTCAATCACTCTTCCAATTGAAAAACACTATTTGGAAATATTTACCAGTCTGCAAATCCATGAAATCCACAATTTTTAGGGTGTGATGGTCCCTCTAACCCCACTATCCTTTAAACCCTCACTTTTCTAAAATTTCATAAGGGTTTATTGAAAACCCCATATCTAGATGTCATACAACCTAAAAAACTCTTCCAACACTCTTTATTCTACCTGCACAAACTTAATTGACCACCAAATTATGTTTCCCCTTGACTTTACCCACTTTTACTCCCTCAAACCTCTCTTTTTCATTCAAAACCCCTCTATTTCCAATTAGGGCATGATGTCATAAGATAATTTTGACCTCCCTTGTCCTTGTAGACCATTTGAACACATCAAACTCCACAACCTCACCCTATTTCCAACCTATTCTAACTTATTCTCAAGCAATTTCTTCTTTTCACCTCATCTAGCCTTGTTTTTAAGGCCTAAATTCTGAATTTTGAACAGGGGCAATGTTAGTAATCTCTTCCAATGCCTCTACCAATGCTATTTTATTATTTTTACTTACATAATTGACTCAAATGACCCCACACTAACTCAAAACTAAAAGCAAGATTACAGAATGGGCTATCATGGCCTTATTTGATATTATAATTACTAAAACCACTGAACTAGACCTTGTTCATCAAATGGATGAACAAAGTGCTTTGCGCCAATGATCATACACCTTTTGTGTGGAATACTCAGACTTCTCAACCATTGTGTGTATGTTTCTCTTTTCCATTGTTTTGCATGCCATCATAAGGGATCAAACCAGTTGAACGTAGCTTAGATCAATTCTATATGTTTGGGTGCGAAAGAGGACCATGAATAGTGTAAACCTACCTATCGAGATACGTTGGAGCAGTTATTTTGGTCACATGAATTGGAAAATGAAAGTTGCACCACTTTACAACTTTACACTGCTTCCATTTGACACATTTTCCATCAAGTGAAAACTAAACACCATAGGAAAATGACTCCAAGATAACAAAAAATGAGAGAGGTTATTGTAGAGGGGGCCAATGCGATCCTATAGGATCAGACAGATATTTCATAAGTGTCATGGTTTCTGAGTAATATCCCATCAAATTTTGCTTCTCTTTTGCACTTTGGACCCTTAAGGGATCGATCTGGTTAAACGTAGCTCAGAGCAATTCCGTTTGTTTGGGTGCAAAAGAGGACCTTGCCTAGCGTAAAATTACCTATTTGGATGTGTTGGAATAGTTCATTTGGTCACATGAGTTGTAGAATGAAAGTTGCACCACTTTGTAACTTTGCACTGCTTGTATTTGACAATTTTTCCATCAAGTGAAAATCCACCGCCACGGGAAAACCACTCCAAGATAGCTAAAACCGAGAGAGGTTTTTTTAGAGGGACCCAATGTGATCTTGTAGGATTAGATGAGAAGTTTTTAAGTCTCATAGTATCCAAGTAACATCATGTTGAAGTTTGCAGCCATTTTGCACTTTGGACCCTTAAGGGATCAATCCAATGGAACGTAGCTTAAAGTGATTCCGTGTGTTTGGGTGCAAAAAAGGACCATGCCTAGTGTAAAAATACCTATTTAGATGTGTTGGAATAGTATTCTTGGTCACACAAGTTGCAAAACAAATGTTTCCCCACTTTGCAACTTTGCACTACTTGCATTGGACTCTTTTTCCATCAAGTGAAAATCCGCTGCCACGGGAAAGCCACTCCGAGATAGGAAAAAACAAGAGATTTTTGTAGAGGAGCCCAACATTATCCTATAGGATCAGACGAGAAGTTTCTAAGCATCATGGTATTTGAGTAACAACATGCTAAAGTTTTCTGCTATTTAGCACTTTGGACTTTTCAAGGATCGATCCAGTTGAAGGTACCTCATAGTGATTCTACATGTTTGGGTGTGAAAGAGGACCATGCCTAGAATAAAAATACCTATTTAGATGAATTGGAATAGTCTGCTTGGTCACATGAGTTTTAGAATGAAAGTTGAACTACTTTGTAATGTTTGCATTTGATGCTTTTTCCATCAAGTGAAAATCCGCCAGGAAAACCCCTCTGAGATAGCAAAAACCGAGAGAGGTTTTTGTAGAGGGGCCTAATGAAATCCTATAGGATTAGACAAGAAGTTTCTAAGCATCATGGTATCCAAGTAATATCATGCTGAAGTTTGAAGCCATTTTGCACTTTGGACCCTTAAGGGATCGATATGGTTGAACATACCTTAGAGCAATTTTGCGTGTTTGGGTGCGAAAGAGGACCATTTATAATGTAAAAATACCTATTCAAATGCATTGGAATAGTGTTCTTGTTCACACAAGTTGCAAAATGAAAGTTGCACCACTTTCCAACTTTGCATTGCTTGCATTTGACACTTTTCCCATCAAGTGAAAATCTGTCGCCACCGGAAAACCACTCCGAGATAGCCAAAACTAAGAGTGATTTTTGTAGAGAGGCTCAACTTGATTCTATATGATTAGACAAGAATTTTCTAAGCATCATAGTATCCAAGTAATAGCATTCTGAAGTTTGCAATCATTTTACACTTTGGACCGTTAAGGGATTGATCTAGTTGAATGTACCTCAGAGCGATTTCGCGTGTTTGGGTGCAAAAGAGGACCATCCCTAATGTAAAAATACCTATTTGAATGCATTGGAATAGTCCTCTTGGTCACACAAGTTGTAGAATGAAAGTTACACCAGTTTGCAGCTTTGCACTGCTTGTATTGGACACTCTTTCCATCAAGTGAAATTTCGCCGCCATACGAAAACCACTCTAAGATAGCCAAAATCAAGAGAAATTTTTTTAGAGGGACCCAAATCAATCCTATAGGATCAAATAATATGTTTCTAAGTGAAAGGGAATAAGTTTTATGGGGTTTGTGTTGCTGCCCTTATAGATTTTGATGGAAAAGGGCATGAAAAATGAGGTTTCAACCTAGGGTTTGATAAAATATTGCATGTAGAGGTTGGGTGATTATATTTTGAGTTTTTGTAGGTGATTTTAAGAAGGTCTGAGGTGGTGGAATGTTCTAGTAAGGTGTGGAACCATTCCTTTCAATAAACCCTCCTCCTCCTAGCATAAAATAAGGATTTTGTGGTTTGGCATGGTGGAGTGAGTTTCTCCTGAGAAGAAATATGGATTTGAGGGTTTGGATACATGATAATTGTTGTCCCAACAAGTTCAGGGGGTTGTTGATTTTTTAAAGGTATGTTCCTTTGTAAATTAGGCCTAGTTAGCCTAATGAGGACAACAAAAAAGGTCATTTTTTATGCACATGTTCCAAGACAATCACTATTGATTTTGAAGTATGTGTTGCAACTCAATAATAGCTATCTAGATTAGTCATTTTTTTGTGAAGTCATTTGATAATATTTCCTCAAAACACCACTTGGAGCCACACTTTTCATTTGGAAATTCATCATAAAACCTTGTAGCAACAACTCCACCTTTGTTTCTTGAATTCCCCTCCACAGATAAAAAAAAACACACCTAAAACATCCTAAGACTAACTAACTCTACTGATCTAAACTATCAAATTTGGTGGAGTAGTCATTATTGGTTATCTAGACTCTCAAAACCCTAATCTTGAGGGTTTATAGACCAAGTTGAGAAAAATCAGTTCAAACTAATGATAAACTCAATGGATACCTTCCTAAATAGATTCAAATGAAATATACTTCACTATTCTAGCTTAAAAAAGAATATTCAAGGCCTTAAACTACTATATAGGTCATACAAGTTAATGAACAACTGGAAAAACTCATAAAATCACTAAAATAGGAACTTTATTGATTGTAAATATTCAAGAATACAAAAGATCTTTGTCTTGCTCGACCTTACATTCTTTATATCACTTCTCTAATCACCTAATGAACTCTTTGAGACTTTGAATACATTACATATGACCTTCACATGACCTTTTTCACATTGTTTACATTTCAAAATTCAATTTTTTCAAATTTGCATATTGATGGAATTTAGAGAACAACGTGCTACTACACCAAACATGAACTCCAAAATTATAGTATTTGAGTAAATCTCATTACAATGACTTAGGTACTTCATTCTCATAGATCTTTTACAATGTCACTCATACATTCGAGATTCTCTTTAAATTTCTACATCATAGGTGCTCATTATAAGGTTAACTTCAAATGAGTAACTTGAGATTCCCTTGCTAAGCTTCACACACTCTTTAATAATGGCTTGAAATTAGAATTGAGATTTTTCAATATCATCAAAATAAGGATGTTACATTTATTTTTTGGTTGAGATTATCTTTGATGGCTCATAAATCAGCATTTTTTGCAATGAGAAACCAATCAATTTTTAGTTACAAATACACAAAGTAAAAGAGAAAAATAAAGAGCATCCAAAATGAAAATGAAGTGAAAATAGATGGAAGGAACTTACAGATAGGCATGCAGGTCTCACAACTTAGTCACTCCTGGTCATACATCTTCACTAGGATTTCCAACATACTTATTACACACAACACCTCTCATGAATAGAGTAAGTTGAAATTTGAGTTGCTCTTATAATGTCTACATCATAGGTTCTCATGATAAGGTTAACTTCAAATGAATAACTTTAAATTCCCTCGCCAAGCTTTGCACACACTTTTCTAATGGCTTAAAATCATGATTGAGATTTGTCAAGCTCATCAAAATAAGGATGTTGCATTATTTTTTTGGCTAACATTCTCTTCAATGGCTCATATATCTACATTTTCTGCAAGGGGACGTGAATCACTGTTTAGTAGTTTACTTACAAATAGGAAAAGTAAAAGAAGATGATAGCATTGGCATCAAAAAAATTAATGTGTGTACAAGTATAAATTAATAGCTTGAAATTCCCTCACCACGCTTTGCACACACTTTTCTAATGGCTTAAAATCATGATTGAGATTTCTCAAGATCAACAAAATAAGGATGTTGCATTGCTTTTCTAGCTGACATTCTCTTGGATGGCTCATATATTTTCATTTTCTGCAAGGGGACACCAATCACTGTATAGTAGGTTACTTAAAAATAGGAAAAGTAAAAGAAGATGATAGCATTGGCATCAAACAAATTAATGTGCATACAAGTATAAATTAATAAGAACCAATGTGCATATACTTACAAATTAATCCAACAAACCATTTAGGTTTTCTCTACTCTTTATTGTGTCAAGTATTTCCTCGTGGTCAGACTCATGGACCTTCCATAAGGTCTTATTCAAAATTCTACCCCCATATTTGGTCAAATGAACATTGGATGCCATGACAAGGTTTGAGTAATGAAGAATCTTACAATGCATGTAAAAGTCCTGAAACAACCAATGTTTGACACTCAAATGTGGGTACCTTCTAAGCCATGTTCTAGTAACCACAACTAAGCCTGTAGGGTATTCGATGTTCTCTCCATCTATAAATTGGGCCTCCAATTTATTTTTAGCCTCAACACAATGACACAAGTAATAGTTTATTCCCTCTTCATTGTCTTAATCTACAATAACTGCATAAACATGTCCTACATTGATATGTGTAGAAAATCTCTTGAAATTAGTCAACATTATGAATACACTACAAAGTAAGATAACGATATGAAATTTCAACAACTAAGCAAGTAGATATATCACCTAGTTGAACTAGATCTGATATGTGGTCAAAGTCGACCAATGATTCCATTTGTGTTAGTTCCAATGTCATTAGAGGGCGACATGTGTGAAGTGGGCTAAGATAACTTTTCAACCATTTGTCAACCCACTCCCCTAACTCATAATCATTCCAGGCTTGCATTGTACATGAAGAAAAAAATCATGCCATCTTTCATGTATCAGTACTCCATGAACCTGCATTTGAGATAAGGAAAGAGTGTAGCTCACTCGATCATGTTAGTGTACAACAATCCTCATATGGTACAATGCTAGTATCATCCATCAACCAAAAAAATCTATGAACTAAAGATGTACCTTCATTACTTGGACCCATTAAAGCATTACACCACTTGACAATTGATCTTGCATCTATCAACTTTTCACTGCCTTTATAATTTAACTCTTCTCGTGCTAATGCTCTTTTCACACATGCTCTTGCACCATCCTACTCCCCCTTTCCATGCCTGGCCTCATAAAATTTCCACTTATGTTGAACACCTGTAATGAAATGGATCCTAAACAACCAGTAGATCATGTGTGAGTTCTTGAACTATTCAACACATTTATCTGACCATATTATATGTTGGTCGTATGCTATGCCCCTCTGATCCAAACCACTATACAACATCTGGAAGAAACCTTGCACGAAATTTGGAGAATGTGTGCAATCATCACTAATATAAAAGTGGTACTCCCTCAATATGTTCCTTTGGTCCTCTGTACTATCAGATGTATGAATGAATGCTATGTGCACAAATATCAAAACCTATGTGGAGTTGTAATATTGTGACTACACCTCATGCTGTGGTTGTAGAGTGTAGTTCTCCACAAATTCAACCACTAATACTATTATTCCAACTAGAAAGGTGTCCTTGCATAGCTTGAATTGTGTGTCCAACCATCAGGTTCTATGGGTATGTATTGCATACTGAGATAGGATATTTTCACGAAACATGGACATAAACTGGTACATTGGAATCTTCTCAATAACCAAATCACACCTTTTTTCTTGAGACCCATCTTTTGTAGCATATGCCATTGTTTTATACTTCCCAAACTCTACTAGTTTCTATCCCACCTCATCCGTGCTTTCCATACGTTGACATGCAGTCATACGCTGGAAGCCACCGCAACGCTCACATGAACCATCCAAGCATGTTGTCCTATAGAATATCTTCCCATCCTCTATTTCACATAAATTTTTTGATAAGAGCTATCTTAAATATTTTGGTGGGGCTTCTATGCCACAGTCATGCAAAACATCATTAGTATGCAAATCTAAACATCATAATGGTTAGAAAATTCAATATGTAGTCTACAACAACAAGTAGTGCATTTGTTATTTATCTTGACATAAAATATTTAAGAATTTCAAAAAATCTTTGAGAAATACTAATTTGAAGATAATCATTTTCAAATTTATGAAAAAAATAGGTTTGAGTCATATCCAAAAAATGCTTTGGATGTGGCTAACGGTTTTGACAACCGATTCTCCTTCTTACCGCATCCCTTTGATTCAGAGATGGCCTTGTGTTATTCTTCCAATACTCTTCAATTAGTGTTCTCAAGGCTTCGACAAATTCTTTATCTTTTCGTGATAGTCTCCCCGATAATGCCCATAATTCATTTGACTTAGCACCCTCAATTCTTTGTTGCCTTTGAATGGCTCTTGATAAAAAAATTCTACTAATTCCCATTTTTTCGTTCGTCTTTCTAGATGAGCTCTCTTTCTTTGACAACTTACCAAAGTTGATGTGATGCCACATAAGGTGACATTACTATCCTTTGAGGGTGAGGTCTTACCCACACTCTCATAAGCATCCATTAGATTCTTCAAAATAGTGTCTTCACTCGATGCATTCGATGTTCTCAACCCAAGAGTCTTCATGATGTTCCTATACATTACACCCCACATCATTTCAAAAAATAGTTGACATCTTGCGATCTCATTTATCCTTTCAAAGAAGGATTTCCAAATCTTATCAGCATATCTTCTACAAGTGCATGTTGAAATCTTACCTTCCATGTGCTGCAAAATCTCATCATCAATATTAATCAAATACTTTGGCTTTCTACGCAAAATTATAGGTGGTGTTCTGCTAGGTACATACATCTCAACATTAGGAATTTCATCAATATTTAATTAAGGTGGGCTAGATTGTGTACCTTCAATCAAGGGTGGAGAAGAAGACATACCTTGAGGTTCACATGGGGATGATGGCATACCTTCTTCGTCAAATCCAAGTGATGATGTACTCTCAACTTGAGATGTGTTGGATGGTGTCCAATAATATTCACTTGTGGTAGATGGTGCCCCTCCATATTCACTTGTGGTAGATGGTGTCCCTCCATATTCACTTGTGGTAGATGGTGTCCCTCCATCTTCGCTTATGCTTAATGGTGTCCCTTCATATGAACTTGTCATAGAGGGTGTGTCTCCAACTATAGTATCTAAATCTGTCTTACCATGATTCTTTCGCATTCATGCCTTTTGTGCTGCTAATCCCTTTTCTATTTTTGGCGGTTGAGGTTCCCCTTCAATTGGCTTGTTTTCATCAATCATTTCCAATTTCTTCTTTTCATGATATGCCGCCACCCGAACTCTCTCCTTTTCTTTAAAGGTTTTGTTCTCTTCATCTATTAGATTCCTCTTTGTTCATTTCTTTGGCATGATGGATAATCTTATCTATAGCATGGTAATGAGAGGAATATTAGTTCCTAAAAAATGTATCCATTCAAGTTAATTAAAATATATGTCATTCAAGGCTTCATAAAGAATAATTACAATCATCTTGTACAAGAATTAACCTAGCATAGACAATTTAGGTAACATTATGTAAATTGGCCCATTCCACTCACTGTGATTACTATAATTGGTCGAATGGGTCTACATCATCAATAAATAGGTGAGGGAATGTTGTTTGTGTGCAGGGGAGGTCTAACAAGGTAATGGGCATGAAGCCCTAGAGTGAGATTTTGAGTTTTCCATGAGATTTCGAGTGGTTTTGATATGCTAAAGTGTGTTTTACATTGGGCCAGTGTGGTATCTTATTTTATTGAGTTTGTGTAGGCCATTTTATACCTGTTTGAAATATTCATAAGATTGTGGGTATGTGTAGGATCATGATGGGCCAAAAAGTGGCAATATGATGGGTATGTGGCTGACGACTTTTTTTTACCCAAAATTGATGAAACAAAAAGGGTTTTTAAAGGAGATTCTCATATTTCCATCAATATAAATTATTCTTTACTTTGAATTTAATAAATAATTATTATTCATTTTCTATTGAAAAACATCTATAGCTTTCAAACGGTATCATATTTTTTGAATCCAAAACATGTGTCACATTCTATGCTTCACATACTATAAGATTTAAAAATAAAAAAATGAATTTCATGAAGTTTTGACCAAGTTAAGGTGGTCAGACATACAAGTCTTTATATTTTTTAAAATTTGTCGTAAAAAAATTATAATTAATTATTTACTTGGAAAAAAATTACAAAAAAATATGAATCACATCAGGACATGAGTCATCTACTTATATCTAAAATATTATAAAAAAATATTGTCATTTTAATGTGGTTAGGGTGGTCAGACAAAAACCTACTTCTTATTTTTTCCTTGAAATTTAAGTACTACTATATTGAAATTTCAAATTTTCACCAAATAGATTTTATTTTTTTGTAAATAAACCTAGTAATCTAGAAACTAAATTAAATTTTCTACAAATTCTATTATTACATACTTTTGAAATAATATAGATAACTTATTCAATTTTTTATGATAAGTTGCCTAACTCCGATTTTTCTCAATTTTTTTCCACTTAAGGACCTGTTTTTTCCATGATGATCCTACACATACCCTTGTGTGAGGGTTGGATGAGTGTTTTTCAATAAACCACTAGTTTCTTGGGTAAAAAGGAGGGTTTTTGGTGCAGGGGCACCTACACCTTGGGGTAAAGGTAAAATGAGTCTTGAAGGACCAGTAGGATGATTTAAGATGTCTTTTGGTTAATATACAATGAGGAAGTTGCAAAATATGTCAAATTAGGAAAAATGCAACATATTGTCAGTCCATATCAAGATGGGTAAAAGAAAGGTTGTTCTTGTCTTTGAGTCTAATATCTTGATCTATGTTAAATAAGGTATATGAGACCACTCTTAATATGTATTTAGTTCTTTTGAGTCATTCTAGGTGTTTAGGAGGGAGATTTGGCTTGACATTTGCAAAAAATTGCATTTTTGGCAAAGTTGTCAAGAGATAACTTAGTTAAGAAGTTAAAAAAATAGTTAGATACATTGGGGGAGTTGAGTTTGAAGAGAAAAAAGATAAATATCATGTAAATTATTTAATGGAGGTTTCTCTTCAAGATTTGAATAAAATAAAATAAAGGAATTCTCTGATTTTTGTGATTTTCCTGTGTTCTTTATCTATCTACGGACCCGTACAGGCGTGTGATGCCTTTAAGGTTTTGGAGATATTTTATTCATGAATTTATCTTCAATTTAATCAGGTTTTGTGTCTTAATTCCATTTTAGAAGAGAGTTTCAGTCATTTCTCCAAGTCTGCCATGTTTTGATAGTGTAAGGGTTTGAGGCTATAATGTATTGATTTTCACTAATCCACCCACTGTAATGAATCTGTAACTTGGTGGATGGTGTGTAACATAATAAGGTAGATGTAAAATGTTTTTAGGAGTCTTGAAGAGCATGGGTTTGGTTGGTGGAGTGATGCACTAGGCTGGGCAGAGCATATTTCTATGTGAAAGTTAATAACCATGATGGTGATTATGAAAACTAATGAGTGTAATGGTATTGTGAGTGTTTGATAATTTTTTACAAAGGCATTGGAAGGTTTTTGGACCCTTGGGAGGATTGGGAGAGGCTTGGAGTTGTGAAATCCTTTAAAACCCTTTTTTTTACTTGTGTTTTGGAGGGTTTCTTGGGACAGTAGGGTAATGACCTTATGTGGGAAAAGTAATCATTAAATTGGTGGTTTGGTATCATGAACATTGACTGTTCTTGGTTTTTGAGTGGAAACCTCACCTTTAAAAGTTAATTCATTTGCAAATTTAGCATAATTGGGAACCCTTTTGCTAGGTAGGCTTATTGTAAGTCAGACATAATCCAAATAAGTCACCTCTAGATCTGATGTATGTTGTGTGGCCTCAAAAAGGGTATCTTAATCAATAATTTATTTTCCAATTTTTTTGGAAATTTCTTGAGAAAAGTGCTTGGAATCGGGTTTGGAATACTATTAGGGGAAGCATGCTCAAAGGGTGAAATTTGGTGAGATCTTTGGAATCTATTTTGGAGGTTGATTTGAGATCATTTATTTGTAATTTGGAGTAGGTCTCCATCCCTCTCTGCATCAGTTTTCTGATTTGGGACTTTGGTGAGTGATTTTATGAAAAAAAATGGTGGAATTCTTGGTTTCATAACATATAGAATGCTACCCTATTGAGTTTAGTGTTTTCGAAAAGGATTGAAGAAAATTTCCTTTGTAAAAGAGGCCTAATTTGAGGCCTAGTTGGTGTATAAATCCTGTTTTGATGAAGTTGTAACAAAGAAGCCTATTCTGGATTGTATGAATTGTTAATTGTGATTTTTTGTTGCTGGTTGATTTTGTGTTGAGTTGTGTTACAGGACCTCCCCTGATTGCATCAATACAAAAGGTAAGTCAATTGTTAAATAAAAAAAATGCCTCAAAGAGATGTGGTTTTTGTGAACTAGGGGGTTTGAGAGTTTAAGAAGGTTCATTATGACTACTCCATGATCTAGGCTTTGTAGTTCAGTGGAGTAGGTTATTTTTTGGCCATGTAAGGTGTGTGCATGTTGTTTTGTGTAGGGAAAACAAGAATCCATCGTTTGGTTGTTATCCTCTCAAGAAATACACAAGTTGAATCCTTGTGCAAAATGATGTTATGATTGCAATAATTAAAGAGCTTGATGATCAGTGGTTTTTGAATGTGTATTTGGTTTATTTAAATCAATAACATGTTGATTATAGTGTCTTGGATGTCTGGATAAAGGTTGGTAGTTACCTTCCATGATTTTTTGTTATTTTTCCATTTAAGTTGCAACATTGAGTTCTTGAATTAGTGAATCATGAATGCATTGAATGGTTCTGAGTTTATAATTAGGTTTATTTTTTGTTACAATCAATTTTATGATGGTTAATTTGTTTTTGAGTCTGACAAAGAGTTGAAGCCAAGTTATAATGTTTTGTGGAAATATGAAATCAAGTGAAATTGAAGGATTTTTATGAAAAGATGACTGAGTTTGTTGGTTGATCTTCTTCAATTTAAGTTAGGGTCAGAAGTACCCTTGATGATTTGTGGATCTTTGTAGATTTTTTGCATCAGGTTTAAAAATGTAATTGGCAAGTGTATATAATTTCGTAATTTAAAATGTGCATTGACAACCTAAGGTTATAATGACAAACAAACAATGATCAACATGGAATATGAAAAATAAAAAAATGAAATTAAGCCATAATAGAATGAAAGAAAATGTGTAAAGACTTCACATACCTAAAAAAATAGACTTTCAAATGGAGGAGTTCAACCCAATTATGTAACCTTAGCTTCTTCTTTCTTCAAACTCCTCAACAATTTGAATTTTTCAAAAGCTTGTTCCCCTCCAAACTTCAATTGTATATAAGTTTTCAATGGAATTCAAACTTGAATTGATATTATATGTCTTTCAATGTGAAAAATATGCTATTTCATGCAAAGGTGGTAGAAAGATCATGGAAAAGGTGGTGGAATGTGAAAAACATGCTTTCACACTTCACAACATCATCAAAAAACTACTTTTTGTTGGAGCATGCGTAGAACCAAGAGAATATGCAGAATGTGGGCCTTGAGATCATGGGTATATTGAGTTTTTTTACCATTTTTAGTGGAAGACAAAATGTGCTCGTGTTATAGCATGCTCGCATTATAATGTGCTCACATTATAACGTGCTCACGTTATAACGTGCTCGCGTTATAACATGCTCACGTTCTAACGTGCTCGCATTATAACGTGCTCACGTTATAACGTGCTCGCGTTATAACGTGCTCACGTTATAACGTGCTCGCATTATAATGTTCTCGCGTTATAACGTGCTCGCATTATAACTTGCTCATGTTATAATGTCCTCGTGTTATAACGTGCTTGCATTATAATGTGCTCGCGTTATAATGTCCTCGTGTTATAACGTGCTTGCGTTATAATGTGCTCGCGTTATAACGTGCTCGCGTTATAACGTGCTCGTATTATAACATGCTTGCGTTATAAAGTTCTCGCATTATGAATTTCTTGCATTATAACGTGCTCACATTATAACGTGCTCACGTTATAACGTGCTCGCATTATAAGGTGCTCGTGTTATAACATGCTCATGTTATAACGTGCTCGCATTGTAATGTGCTCACGTTATAACACAAGCGCATTATTTCTTGCTAAAATGGTCATATCTCTACTTCAAAATGTGCTTGCGTTATATGAAATATGGTTTTTTTGAATAGATTTATTTTCTCTCTTTGTCTATACCCTCTATCCTAATTCTATATCTCTCCCCTATACCCTTATGGTAGAGGAGATAGAGGTGAGTGTGTGTGTGTGTGTTTGGTTGAGAGAAAGAGAGTGGGAGAAAGAGAGAGTGGGAGAGAGGGAGAAAGAGAGAGTGGGAGAGAGAGAGAGGGAGTGGGAGAGCTAGAGATAAAGAGGGAGGGAGAGAGGGGGAGAGTGGGAGAAAGAGAGACTAGGAGAGAGTGGGAGATTGGGAGAGGGGGAGAGTGGGAGAAAGAGAGAGCAGGAGAAAGTGGGAGAGTGAGAGAGAGGGAGAGTGCGAGAGAGATAGAGGGTAGAGGGTTAAGAGTTAGAGGGAGAGATAGGGAGGGAGAGGGAGAGGGAGAGGGGGATAAAGAGATAGTGGGATAGATGGAGATAGAGAGGGAGGGAGAGAGGGGGAAAGTGGGAGAAAGAGAGAGTGGGAGGGAGTGGGAGAGGGGCACAGTGGGAGAAAGAGAGAGTGGGAGAGAGTGGGACATTGGGAGAGAGGGAGAGTGGGAGGGAGAGGGATAGTAGGAGAGAGATAGAGGGTAGAGGGTTAAGAGTTAAGGCTTAAGGGTTTAAAGGGTTAAGGGTTAAGGGCTCCATGTATTAAAAGGATCAAGGGTTAAGGGTTTGGCGTCAAGGTTTAAGGTTAAGGATAGAGGGAGAGGGAGAGGGAATGAGAGAGATAGAGGGTAGAGGGTCGAAAGGGCTGGGCGGGGCCAAGGATGGAGGGAGAGGGAGGGAGAGGAGAGAGGCAGACTGCTAAGATTTCCAGTGGGCCTAGCTGCTAAGAGTTAAGGGTTTGGCTGCGCTGGGTTAAGGTTAGGTTAAGGGTCAAGGATTATGGGGCTGGAAGGGTTAAGGTTAAGGAGAGATGAGGAGAGAGAGAGGAGAGAGAATGTGGAGAGAGATAGCTGGCAGAGGGTTTTAGCCAAGGGTTAAGGACAGGATAGGAGAGAGGGAGTGGGAGAGAGATAGAGGGTAGAGGGTTAAGAGTTAAGGGTTTAAATGGTTAAGGGTTAAGGTTTTAAAGGTTTAAGGGTTAAGGGTTAAGGATAGAGGGGAGAGAGAAAGGGACTGGGAGAGATATAGAGGGTAGAGGGTTAAGAGTTGAGGTTTTAAGGGTTAAGGGTTAAGATTTTGAAGGGTTAAGGATTAAGGATAGAGGGGAGAGAGATAAGAGTGAGAGAGAGTGGGAGAGAGTGAGAGAGAGAGGGGGAGATGGAGAAAGAGGGAGAGAGAGGGAGAGAGGGAGGAAGAGGGAGAGTGGGAGAAAGAGAGAGTGGGAGTAATTGAAAAAGAGAGAGACCTAAGAGAGTGAGAGGTGGTAGGACGGAGTGATAAAACCCTAATCCCTGAACCCCTATACCATCTTAATCTCTTAACTCTCAACCCTTAAACCCTAATCCCTCAACCCCTATACCCTCTTAATCCCTCAACCCTTATTCCCTCAACCCTTAAACCCTAATCCCTCAACCCTTATACCCTCTAAAACCCTAAACCCTCAACCCTTAAACCCTAATCCCTCAACCCCTATACCAACTTAATCCCTTAACCCTCAACCCTTAAACCCTAATACCTCAAACCCTATATCCTCTTAATACCCTCAGCCCTCAATGCTCAACCCTTAAACCCTAATCACTCAACCCCTATACCCTTTTAATCCCTCAACCCTCAACTCTTAAACCCTAATCCCTCAACCCCTATACCCTCTTAACCCTCAACCCACAACCCTTAAAACCTAATCCCTCAACCCTCAACCCTCAACACTTAAAACCTAATCCCTCAACCCCTATACCCTCTTAATCCCTCATCCCTCAACCATCAACCCTCAACCCTCAACCTTCAACCTTCAAACCTCAACCCTCAACCTTCAACCTTCAACCCTCAACCCTCAACCCTTAAACCCTAATCCCTCAAGACCTATAACCTCTTAATCCCTCAACCCTCAACCCTTAAACCATAATCCCTCAACCCCTATACCCTCTTAATCCCTCAACACCTATAACATCTTAATCCATCAACCCTCAACCCTTAAAACCCTAATCCCTCAACCTCTATACCCTCTTAATCCCTCAACCCTCAACCCTCAACCCTTAAACCCTAATCCCTCAATCCCTATACCCTCTTAATCGCTCAACCCTTAAACCCTATTCCCTCAATCCCTATACCCTCTACCCTATACATTGGACCCTCAACCCTAATCCCCTAACCCTATACCTTAAATCCTTAACCCTCAACCTTAAACCTCAACCCTTAAACCATGTACCCTCTACCCTATAACCTCTTAATCCCTCAACCCTAAACCCTCAACCCTTAAATCCTAACCCTTAAACCCTCTACCCTCTTCCATCAATCCTCTACCCTCTACCCTGGACCCTAATCCCCAACCCTTAAACCCACTTAGTAAACTCTCTACCCGAATCCCTCAACCCTTAAACACTAATCCCTCAATTCCTATACCCTCTACCATATACATTGGACCCTCAACCCTAATCCCCCAACCCTTTACCCTCAATCCTCTACCCTCAACCCTAAACCATCAACCCTTAAACCCTCAACACTCTACCATCTACCCTGTAAACCCTTAAAGACGCAACCCTAAACCCTAAACCCTAAACCCTCATCCCTTAAATCCTAAAATCTTAAATCCTCTACCCTCTACCCTTAAGCATCTACCCTCTACCCTCAACCCTAATACCTCAACCCTTAAACCCACTGAGTAAACTCTCTACCCTAATCTCTTATCCCCTATACCATCTACCATATACATTGGACCCTCAAACCTAATCCCCCCAACCCTATACCCTCAATCGTCCACTCTCAACCCTCAACCCTTAAACCCTCTACCCTCTACCCTCTACCCTATACATTAAACACCATCCCCAAATTCTCAACCCTCAACCCTTAATCCCTCAATCCTCAACCCTCAAACCCCAAACCCTCAACCCCAATACCCTCTACCCTATACATTGGAATCTTAGCCCCAATCCTTCAACCATATGTACCCACAACCCTAATCCATCAACCCTATACCCTTAACCCAATACCCTAATCCCTCAACCCTATAATTCATCAACCCTATACCCTCTATTGTCAATCCTCTACCCTATACATTGGATCCTCAACCCTCATATATCTGTCCCTCCCTCATCTTCTCTCCTTCTCTCTATCCATCCATCCCTCTCTCTATACCCTAATCCATCAACCCTAAACCCTAAACCCTTAAACACTAAACCATAAATGCTGAACCCTAAACCTTGAACCCTTAAACCCTAAACACTTAAACCCTCTACCCTCTACCCTCTACCCTCAACCCTCAACCCTCAACCCTCAACCCTCAACCCTCAACCCTCTACCCTTTACCCTCTACCCTCAACCCTCAAACCTCAACCCTCAACCCTATACCCTCAACCCTAATCCCTCAACCCTTACACCCTTAAATCCAAGAAAAATCTCTACCCTAATCCCTAAACCCTCAACCCTTAATCCCTCAACCCCTAAACCCTCAACCCTCTACCCTCAACCTATAAACCCTAATCCCTCAACCCCTATAACCTCTACCCTATACATTAGACCCTCAACCCTAATCCTTCGACCCTATACCCTATACCCTCAATCCTCAACCCTCAAACCTTAAACCCTAAACCCTTAAACCCTCTACCCTCTACCCTCTACCCCATACATTAAATCCCCAACCCTCAATTCTCAACCCTCAACACTTAATCCCTCAACCCTCAATCCTTATACCCTAAACTCTCAATCCCTATACCCTCTACCTTTAACATTGGACCCTGAACCTAATCCTTCAACCATATACCCTCAAACCTATAACCTAAACCCTCTACCCTCTACCCCAAACCCTTAACCCTAAACCATTCAACCCTAAACCCTTAAACCTTCTACCCTATACCCTTAACCCAATACCCTCTACCATCGACCCTATTCCCTCAACCCTCAACCCTTAAACCCTAATACCCTAGAAACCACAACCCTATAGGTCCTCCACCCTAATCCCTCAACCCTATACCCTCCACCCTAATCCCTCAACCCTATACCCTCAATCCCTATCACTTTCTCTCTATCTATACATATCACCTCTCCCTCCCTCCCTCTCTCCTACCCTCTCTAATTTTCTCTATCTACCCTCTCCCTCTTTCTATGTACCTCTCATTCAATCAATCCATATCACCCTCTCTCGCTCCCTCTACCCATCTCTCTCTATGTCCCTCCCACTCTCTCCCACTCTCTCCCACTCCCTCCCACTCCCTCCCACTCCCTCTCCCTTCCTCTCTCTCATGTCTCTCCCTCTCACCCCCTCTCTCTCTCAAGTCTCTCTCTCTCACAACCTACCTATGTAAATCTCTCTTTGTCTCTCTCCCCTCTCTCTATCTATCCCTCCCACCCTACCTAGATAAGTCCCTCTCACTCCACCCACCTCTTTCTCTACCTCTATCAAGTCACTCCCTCCCACACCCTCTCCCTCTCTTATGTCTCTCACTCACACTCCCTCTCTCTCCCACTCCCTCTCACTACATATCTCTCAAGTCTCTTCTTCTCACCCGCCTCACACTCTCAAGTCTCTCCCTTTGGCACCCTACCTACATAACTCTCTCTTTCTCTCAATCTCTCTCTCTCCCCTCTTTCTCTCTCCTCCTCCCCCCCTCTCTCTCTCCCACCCCCCTCTCTCCCTCCCTCTATCCCTCCCACCCTACCTAGATAAGTCCCTCTCACACCAACCCCTTCTCTCCCACTCCCTCTCTCTTAAACTCTCACTTCCACCCCCTCTCCCTCTCTCTAGAATCTCTCTCTCTTAAAATTATCCCTCCCTCTAAAGACATACGTAAATACATACATACTTACATACATAAAAGCATAATACATATGTATATACAATCCTACATCCATACAAGCATGCATATAGACATGTGTAGATACAATCTTACATACATATAGGCATACTGACGATATACATGCATTGATACATACAGGAATACGTGCATACATACAAGCATGCATACATGCATACATACATGACATACAAACATACATGTACATACAAACATACAAATAAATCAACATACATTCAATAGAATATAATTTAACATAAAGGAGGACATAACACAAGTGTGTTATAACGTGCTCACGTTATGTCTTGTTTGACATGTTTCCCGCAGAAGCAAGAAACCATGTCAAAACTAAGATATAATGTGAGTGCGTTATAACATGCTTGCATTATATCTTTCTTTGGGAATCCCCAAGCCTTGGGATTGGTATTTTCCTTGGAATACCAACCCAAAGGCTTGGAGAGAATTCCCAATGACAAAAGACATTTTTTTGCAAATTCTATAATATTTCACATAATCGAGTTTGTGCTCACTGTCAAGATTGCACATGGTTCAATATCAAACAAATCGAACATTTGGATAGTGTTACATTTTCTCTTAGCTATCCAACAATGTAATATTTTTCACTTTCTATGAATGTTAAGCCTTTCATCCATAAGGTTTTTTGTTTGTATGTCTCTTTTTTGGCAAAAAATAGTGTTTGGTATTTTTTTTGTTATAAATTAACTGCTCATCGAAATTTCAAATAAATTACATTTTTAGAAACTAGACTCCATTCTAAAAATTTTACTTTAGAAAATTTTTAGGGGTAGCACAACCAAAATTCTATTTTTCATGAGGTGTCCACTTCGAAAATTAGTAAAAAATCAAATAGTCACTAAAAAATTATCAGAAAAATCATGCATCAACTACATACTATTATCTAGCTTCTCACCATTGGGATTTTAAAAATACTAAAACAAAATTAACCGTACGAGGGTCATACAAGAGTTGATATGTTATGTTTTTCTGACAAAAAAAAAACCAATTTGTGTATGTCCCTCTTTTGAACCCCTTAATCTCAACCATTTAAAAAATAAATTAGTATTTTAGAAAGTAGACTCGGAGCACTTCGATCCTTGTTTTTGTTCCTTTTCAGAATTTTGAGTGTAACTATCCTCAATTTCACATCCAAGGTCAGCATTTCCTGATTTCAGAAAAAAATTGTCCACTTAAGTCCCCTTTTTGGGAACCATCTTGGCGCACTTACCTGTCACCTAGCTATAGCAACAAAAATAAATTTATAAACTTTACCTAAAAGAGGATGTGCCAAACAAAAGTGGAGGTTGCCTATTGAAGATCATGAATTTTTTTTAGAGATAATTAAAGATAGAGAGGATCTAGATTTTGTGTACTAGGAGCTTTAAGTTATTTTTTTGGATATATGTACATGTATGACTGGATTTATATATATATATACTCAAACTTTTTATAGATCTAGATCTATATATTTATATTGATTGGACATGTGGCATGATTTAGAATGGGTTTTTTCAAAGGCTTGGTCATTTATTTTTGGAATTGTATAAATAAATTTGTTCCATGTGGAATTCTTAATTTAGTTCAAGAATATTTGATTTAATAATTTACATGTTTGAAAATCCACTTAAATATGTATGTTAGATCATATATGCCTGATACAAAACCTAGCGACTTTAAAAATGTTTTCAATTTTTTTGCCTAAATTCATTTAAATCATCTATTTCCAATTGCATTTTTATGTTGGACATGGAATTATTTTAAGTTCACTTGAATCTTTGATTTAATTTGTTGAATCTTAGATCATGTATATATGTATGCAATTTACAAAACCTAGTCACTAAATTAAAAAGTTCACATTTTTCCTAGATTATTTTAAATCATCTATTCCTTGATTATATAAATTTATGTTTGACATGGAATTGTTAAGTTCACTTTCATATCTTTGAATTCATTTTTTCAACTCCACTTATATGAGCTAGATTGAATATATATGCGTGCAATTTAAAAAACCTAATTTATGTTCCAATTTTGCTGTTAAATTTATGTTCCATGGAATTCTTAAGTTCGAGAATATAAGTATATAACTTGATCAATAATTTTCATATCCTAGTCATCACATCCTAATTATTACTTTCATCCTAAGAATCCCCCATCATCCTAATCATCTTTAATCACCTTATTCTAATAGCCCATAACCATAATCATCCTACAATCATCCCTTCCTAATCATTCATTATCATGTTCTAATAATCACCATTCTAATCTTAATCATTCATAATCATCCTTAAATTTTCACCCTAATCATAACATTATCTTTCATAATCATTCTAATTATCCACCTTATCTTAATGAGACCCAATAAATTAATCCATATCATGTCTCTAATCAATCCTATCTCATTCTAATCATCACATCTAATTCATCCATAATCACTATCATTATCATCCATAATAACCCTAACTATCCCCCTAATCATGCCCCATTTATCCTAATTATTCCATCTTAATCATCCATCACCATCATTAATCCCCATCCTTCACCATCATCTTAATCTAATCACATTATCAACATAATCCCATCCTAATCAAATCCTAATATAATCTATCCATCCTCATCCAAAATATAATCATCTATTATCCATCTAGATCCATATCAACCATACATCCAATCAACATCCTTAATAAAAAATCATCACTTGAACATCCAAATTTGGTTAATAAAAAATCATCACTTGAATAGATCAAAATTTTGTGAATGTCTCAATCTTGTTCATACATCATATCCTTTCATCATCACCCAAATCTTTCATATAGGGACCTTATCCTTAATCCACTATCATCCATTTCAAATCCAATCTCCTAATAAAAAATCAAAGACCTTAATTTGATTTCATATTTAATCCAAAATTTCTTAAGAACATTAGCCTATCTTAAGTATAGTTACCAAATCCAATCAAATTTTTCTTAGGAACATTAGCCTATTAGGTAAGTATAGAGAATAAACTTTAATCAAATCAAATCATTTTGAGGTCTTGAAAATTGATCCCAATCCTAATCCCATCCTCCATATTCATCCTCGTAATTTATTCTTCTAATCACCCACCTTGTCCTAATCATTGGGTATATTATCCAAGATCTATAGGCATTACATATAATTTATTTTCTTTCATTTCTAGATTAGAAACCATGAATTTATATAACCTTTGGTATACATAACTTACATGTATCATTTTGTGAATGTTACATTGTATGGGTTCTCTTGGAATTGTCTTTCTTGTTCACCTTGGTGCATTGGAATAAATTATTCATTGTAGTGAATCATAGTGATGGTGTTTGGGGTGCTTGAGATAGCTATATTTTGGCATCAATAGTTGTTTACAATGTATAGCTTGAGACCACATGTAATGGGATTTTTAATAATTATAAATGGATTGATCAATTTTTAATATATAGAATTGTCATGGGAAGATCTAGATACTTATATTATGTCCATAACTTGATATTTAAATATATCAATTTCCAAAATTGCATAAATGTTCCATTAAATTCTTAAGTTCAAGAATAGAAATTTGATTTCATTTACATTCAAATCCCCTTATAGCTCATCATCCAGATCACTTTTTTTGTATGCACAATCAAATTCATGTGTATTAGATTATATGGAATTCTTAATTTCACTTGAATATATTTGATTTCATTTAAATATTCAAATGGACACAAGTATAGCTCATCATCTAGTTCAAGAATTCTTTGCATGCACATTCAAATTCATGCGTATTAGATTATATGGAATTCTTAAGTTCATGTATAGCATGATATATGCACAATTTACATTTAACCTATCTAGTGACTTTAAAAATGAACATTTAGAGCTAAGAATTTAGGTTATCATCTATTTCCAATTGAATTTTTATGTTCCACTTAAATATAGCATTAATCTCTTACATATTTGCATTCAAATTTTTCTATTTCTTGGCCTATTTTTTAGACAAATTCATTTCTATTTAAAATTAATTTTACATGTCCATCTTTTTAAATTTACAAATAGAAACCATTAGATATTCCAACATTTTGATTTCACAATGTAAATAGATGTAAAACAAGTGTGAAGAAACCATAATATATTTAAATAAAGGTACAAACCTTATAAATAAATAAAACCATAATAATGCACGATGTAAATAGATGTAACAAGTGTTCAAACCATAATAATATGTATAAAAAACCTATTCAAACCATAAAAAATAAATACATGAATGTGATGTAAATCATAACAAGTGTAAACCATAACACATAAATGTATACATAATGTGATACATAAATCATAAAAAGTGTCTCTATCATAATAATCTGATCTCAAACCATAATACTTGAAAACATCTTAAAGAGAGGGATATCTAGTGTGAATAGAATCATCATATCTATAGCTCGATCTCTCCCTCAATCTCTCCCTCGATCCATGGACTAATCCCTCTCCTGATCCAAGATGTTTGGATCCATGTCTTGATCCAATCTCTCTCGGTCCATGTCCCGAGCCTCATCCCAATCCCTGCATGTGTTCAAGTACACACATGAACTTAAATTTAATTTTTAATACATGTATATATGTGTGTGTGTGTGTGTGTGTGTGTGTTTGTGTGTAGATATATGTGAAATTATCTAAACTCGTACAATGTACAAGTTCAATGTGTTCAAACTTACATCAAGTAATTAAAAAATTTATTATTTAAATGTACCTTAGCTATGTGTTGCATGGGATCACCATCATGTGCCAAATTTCCAAACTCTGACAAATCACCATAATGGTAAAAATATTCAAGTACACAATTTCAATCAGGAGTTAAACAACTAGACTTTAAAATACATTACATGTATCATACATGATTTTTTAGAACAAAATTATATATATATGAAGTATTCAAGTACCTATTGTGCCTAATCGATGGCTCTACCAATTTTACTAAGATCACAAGAATGCAAGGAAATCACAGGGGATTTGTAGCATGTACACTATTAGTGCCAAAAAGAAGTTAACTATATGTGCCATGGAAAATATCAGGTGTCACAATAACCTCAGCATGATTTGTAACATCCTAATGACCTGGACAAGCTAAAGGATCAATAGAAACATGATGCACATGGGATCCTATAGGATTTTGTGGATTATCCCCTAGAATTGCCACCCCATGGCTTGTATGTGTACCAGGATATCACCATCTAATCACTCGAGTCTTGTATATGGTCAAGAGGGATCCCATGGTCCTCATTGATGACCCAATTTGCTGCTAGTAAATCCAAAACTAGGACTCTAGACATATTACAAAAACTTGGGTGGGTCATATGATCGACATCTAAAGGAGTAGGTAGAATGACACAAATAAATGGATCATAAGATGTTGATGTTGCCTCAATGGGAGGAATGTCGATCCGCAGGCATAATGATTATCTACCAACTTGATTAGATAACATATGATCAATCTATGTCATAATAGAGGCAATGCTATCAGTAATTTGGGATCGAGTGGAGCATGTTGTTGACTCCCCTGCTACTACCAATTCCAATTTTTTTGGTAAAACTAAAAGGTTTGGGCCAATTAATGCCCTCTTGTCCCTAGGTGGTGGAAAACCTGTACATATAAACTATTTTTGTCAGAAAAATGGCTTTTACCTTGACCAACATACTAAGGATAAAATGTGTAGTCCACATCTAACTATAAATGAAATTCAACATATAACTGTTTGACAAAATATTGTGGCAGCTCAACATTGTGAGGCCATCTATGATATGCTACCAACCATCTAGGGTATATGAATGGCACAACAAGAGGATTTACACACCTCATAACCACATATCCTCTATTTCTATTTTGTCCTCTATAATGAGGGAACATGATTAACACATTTTCACTTAAAACTAATTTGGAAACTTCTGTCCATTTCACTATGCCAGTAACACTCCTAGCAAGAGAAAAATAAAATTGCTCAATGTTGATATCATCATAAGGATTGAATGATCAAATTATCTCGATAATTCAATAAATTTTATCTCTAATAATGACTAATCTATCTCCATTACCCAAATTGGGGGAGTTGTGAATTTTTTTCTCTAAACATCCTAGAGAATTGTCTAATCTAGCAATACTATCTTGATATAAATTTGTTCTATTTTGAGCATCTTGATCAAAATGGGGGGAATGGTGAGATCCCTCATCACCCATGATATATATATATATATATATGTAAATCTAGAGATGTGCATATCATTAAAACAATATATACATGATGTTAAACAAATTTAAATCAAATTTCAAAACTAAAACAAATATATAAATTTAAATTTGAAAAATTTCAAGTTTCAAAACTAAAACATTTTTAACTTTAATTATATCTAATTTGAGAGAGTTCAAGTTATATTTATCTCTATGTTCAATAGTTCACCTTCTACAACTTAGATAACATAATAAAATTGACAACTCCAAAGAGACTTTCAATACATGTGTACATATATATGTATATTTAAATGTGTGCATGTGCATGTGTACATGTGTATGTATATATACATGTATATATACATGTATGTACATACATGTGGGTGTGTATGTGTATGTATGTACATATATATATGTATGTGTGTATGTACATGTGTACATACATACATATGTATGTATCTATATATACATACATGTACACATGTACATGACATATGTATATATGTATATATATGTATATGCAAATTTATGTATGCATAAATATATATATGTACATGCACATGAACATATACATACATATATTTATACATACATACTCAAGTACATACATAAATACACATATATTCATACATATGTACATGTATACATATATGTACATACATACATATGCACATAAACATATATGCATGTACTTACATACACATGTATATATGCATACATACATGAATACACATACACATGTATATAATGCATGCATACATACATGTACACACACACATATATGTACATACATACACACACACATACAAATATATGTACACATGGTGAAATAGAAATTTGGGGTTTTCAATTTTGGGTTTATAGAAATGTAAATTTAGGAAAAATGTATGTATGTACATACATGTACATACACATGTACATATGCATTTACATATATGTGTACACACACATCTATGTACACTCAATTAGATACCTGTATGTATAGACATTTACATACATACATACATACATACATACATACATACATACATACATATACATATATATGTACATGTATGTACACACAAACACACATGGGTGATCTCACAATACCGGTTTACAATTTTTGGGCAAACTAGACACTGAACTAATTTTTTAAACTAGATCTTCAGTGTTGGGCTCCTATAGTGGCTAAACCATGAGGAATTTGAAGATGATGCAAACTATTTATTTGTGATGTTTTGTATATAAATTCTAAATATATTTAAAAAAAAAAAATTGGAATCAGATTGCACTTCTTTTTCCATCTCCTTCGAAAACTAGTTTTTTTTTTTAAATAACATTTTTATGGAGTGATGCTCATCGTATACAACATAAATATTTTTGTATGAAGGATAAAATTCTAATTGTTTTGAATTTAGATTTGTAACTATGATATCTAACCAGTTCATTTGGTTTCATAGTGTTTTATGAAATATTTTTTCCTTAATCGAGTTTCAAAGTCAAACCAATTACAATTCAGACATAGGTGAACTATATACAACATAAATTTTTCTACATATGTATCAAAATTCAAAAAAAAATTAATGGATCAAGGAGATCAATATCCAGCTTGAGCCTATTTTTCAAAATTTTTTTTGATAATCTGCTATTTTTCCACATGTGCAAAACAAAGAGCTTGATTTTCAATGAAAACCCTATGTTTAATAAAACTAAAAAAAAAAATACATAATAAAACCAAAACATATTAAAACTATATTTGACAGATAGCTCATTCCAAGGACTATTATTATCTAGTTGGGTCTTTGAATTTTTCTCTATTTTCATCCTGAAATTGAGCTTTGAAAGACATTTTTTTATAGAAAATTACTAGCCATTTGGGAAACAGGGGGAAATGGGGGGTTCACTCTAACCACTATTCGAGTGAACCTCAAAAGAACATTCACTCGAACATGGGTTCAAGCGAACATATTTTTTTTCAAACCCCTTTATTATAATCCATAAAATTTTGGTTAGGGGGATTCGATCGAACCCCCCCAGTATGGGTTCAATCGAACCCCTTGCCGTATACATACAAAAGTCAAACACATTTTTTGCATTTTTCAGAGTTTGTTTGCATTTTTCCAAGCTCAAAGAAGACTATGGGCATGTGGGCATGAGTCTGTAAAAAAGAGAAAGGTGACAATTTCCAAGTGAAAAGTGAGTAAGTTTTTTAGAAAGTTATAAATCTTTTTTTGATTGTTGCATTTCTTATTCAAGAAACTATCTATGAGGCAACTATTCTTGCAAGGTTTTTACAACTCTTTTGCCACAATTTTTTTGCATTTTGGAGGAGAATTTGTTTTGAGTCATTTTTAATTTGAAGAAGAAAATGGGAGAACAAGCAAAAATAAAAAATAAGGCTCAACGAAAATTTTCAAAAGAAAAAGAAGAAAATAGATGCAAACAAAACTTGAAAAATTATCATAGAAAGAAACAAGGTACATGATTATTTCTTGTCTCTCTCTCTCTCTCTCGCCAAATATGGGTAATTGTTTTTACTTACAATAGTGGGTTCATCAAATGTCTTATCTAGCAAAAAGGAAAAATGAATGAAATAATTGATATATAAGAAAATTGAAGGTTCCTCATTTCAATTTTATGAAAATGAAAACTCAAATGCATATCCTCAATGAGTTCTATAAAACTAAAATATGCAAGTTATCACTAGATTTCATATAAACGAGTTCTATATGATTGTGCCCATTTAAAAATATTAAGATGTGAAAGAGATGCATTTTGTTGTAAATATCTTTTTCTTATTATGTCTATTCTAACATGTTCCAAGCCAAAAATTAAATTATTTGAATGTTGAAATTTATATATATTTGTTGTTTTATAACTTGAAAATTAGATTTTGTGGTATTAATATAGGAACTCAAGGTTGAGACACAAATCCTAACAATCTCCCGTAATGGGATACCTTAGAAGAAAAATAAAATATTTAAATACTATCAACTATCTACTTAAGTACAAAGATGCTCGTAGACTTACCACACTATCTAATAACATGCTAATTTTATGGAAACCATAACATTCTTATGTTATAACATGATTGAATAATAGTTTGATCGTAAAAATTCTAAAGCTTAGTCACTAGCATGCATAAATTAAATTGCATTAAAACATGAAAATATAATAGTGCTACCATGTTGTAACACACTCATATTTTTGATGAAAAATAGTCATGAGTAATGTGTGTTATTTTCTTCATAATAGGATAGAATTATTGTGTGAGTGTATTTTTGTTGATTTGGGGTAATTTTAATTTAATGAATCATTTCTCTATAACATGGAAGGGGCAAGTTTCTTTAATTTTTTATCAATTTGAGTTCAAAATTAAATCACTTTTATTTTCATTTATGTTGAATCATTTTTTAATTAAATTATAAATTTTGAATCTATCGACACCTCCAAACACTCATCTAGTAAAAATTTATGCATGGTAAATTTTATGTTGAATGAAATGCATAAAATAACCCCCTCAATTTCCTCTATTAATTCCAAGGAATTCTTGTGATTATCAAGTATAGATTTTAGGGTGTCTCAAAAATAACAAAAAGGAACTTCAAACATCAGTAGAAATAAATGTAAAAAATATGCATTGGAAAAATTTTGTAACATCATTTGAGTTTATAATATCTATAAAATATTCAATCAAAAAGAACATAAATATGTAGGTGGAAAAATTTTAGATATATATAGTGAGCTCATGAATAATATGAAATAAAACTATCATGTAAACATGTGAAATCCAAGAAATTGTAGACACTCAAATTTTTCCTCGCAATCATCTCACTATCGTTTTCATTATCGTTCATGTCCATTTGCATTATCATTCATGTTCATTTGCATTATCATTTCAATTATCGTTCATGTCTGTTTACATTATCATTTGCATTATCATTCATATCCGTTTGTATTATCGTTCATGTCCATTTGCATTATCATTCATGTTTGTTTGCATTATCATTCATGTCCATTTCCATAATAAAGCATAATCATTCATAATAAATCCGTTATCATAACCATCAAATATCATTTCATAATAAACTAATTATCATTAATCATTTCATTTGCATGAATAATTAAATTATTAGATAATTAAAATATTAAATAATTATCATCTCATTACCATTCATAGTGCATAATAAATCATAAAAAAATCATGATCATTCATAAATTTTTTAAAATCATTAATCATGATATCGTTTCGATAGTCATTTTCATTGCATTTTCATAAATCATGATTTAAAACATTAAAATAAATGTTACATAAGTCATTTACATAATCCATATTCCATTAAATCCATAATCAAATGTATTATTAAATCATTTTCATTCACATTTAGAAATGCATTTAGTCACTTCATTTAATCATTCACCATGCATTTGTTTTCCTTTTACCATTTTCACTTACATGCATCTCATTTTACTACACAATTTGGGATTTTAAAATCTCCTTTTTGCAAATCTTTTGTCCCACATTTATTTCTCTTAATCTTTGTTGGAGTTGAGAAGATACAACTTCATAGGAGCCCAAAGATCTTTGCAAGCAAATAACCTGTTACAAGGAGAAGCAAAGAGAAGCAACAAAGGAAATGCTCAAGAATGTGGAGCAATGTATTCACCTGAAAATGTAAAATGAATAATGATACAAAAAATAGTTTTCAACCATATATAGATGAAAACCCTAGGCTTGCACAATAATAATTAATAAATTAATTAATTATTATGCACATAATGTTAGCTTAAGTGAAAAAGAGGTAAAAGGGAACTTTACATAATTAAACAAATATTATTTAATTAATAAAGTAAATGTCCAATTACTCTAACATTCCACCTTAAGATAGACATAGGGAGAAGCTAAAACCTAGAAGAAGCTACTGAAAGGAAAAGCAATGGGTCCCAGCAACAACGCCAGATCAAGTACCAAAGTACAAAGAAATCTCTATGAAACGGACAAAAGGAGAAAACCCAGTGGGAAAAACTCCTCTCCAAAAAGAGATAGAAGAACATGCTGAAAGAAACATGAAGGAAGGAAGGCCTCATAAAGACCCCCCAAGGACAACTTCCTTCACCCCAAGCATAGAGCGCAACTGAAGATAGCGCGAAGATGCAAAAGGTTTCGTGAAGATGTCTGCAACCTGCTTGGTAGTGGGAATATACTCCAAGATGAGAGAACCATCCTTAATCAAGTGTCTGATGAAATGCATATGAAGATCAATGTGCTTCATCCACTGATACTCCACTGGGTTGCATAAAATGTGTATAGCACTCTGATTGTCACACCAAAGAATAGTGGGACTATCGGGAGGAAAACCAAACTTAGTCATCAACTGACGAAGACATAAAATATCCTGACTAGCGAGCACAATAGCTTGGTACTTAGCTTGTGTAGATGATAATGCATGAGCAGTCTACTTCTTGCACGACCATGTGATAGGACCAGAGCCAAGATAGAAAACAAAGCCAGAAGTAGACTTCCGATCATTGATATCACTAGCCCAATCTGAGTCAGTGTAGCCAACAATGTGAGGATCCCCTGATGTGTAATGAATGCCATATGAAGTGGTGCCTGAATGTACCTCAAAATATGCTTGGCAACTTGCCAATGACTCTCATGAGGATCATGTGAGAATCGAGAGACAAGACCAACCACAAAGGAAAGATCAGGATGAGTGTGAGTCAGGTACAACAAACTGCCAACCAACTGCTTGTAAAGTGTAGAATCTACTGAAGGAGTGGGGCAAGTAGTAGTCAAAACAACCCCTGACTGAAAAGGTGTGGGGGTAGCCTTGCAATCAAGCATGCCAAAGTGCTAAAGCATATCAAGAGAATACTTCTGCTAGTAAATAGAGATCCCCTCTGAAGACTGAATCACCTGAAGACCAAGAAAATAGTGCAGAAGGATGAGATATGTCATCTCAAACTGCTCCATCAAGGCTAGCTGAGAATTATGAATCATAGAGGATGAGCTACCTATGATGAGAAGATCATCAACATATAGCACAAGAATCAGGATCTCACCCTCAAGATGCTGAATTTAGACCATGTGATCAGAATGATAGCGAGTGAAACCAGTGGAGAGCAAAAAAGAGTCCATCTTCTCATACCAAGCCCGAAGGGCCTATTTGAGACCATATAATGAATGCTGAAGTTTGCAAACTAAAGAAGCATCATGAACAAATCCCTAAGGCTGCTCCATATAGATCTCCTCCTATAGGTCACCATGCAAGAAGGCACACTACACATCCATCTGAAAAATGAGCCATCCTCTAGAAGTTGCAAATGATAGTACAAAATGAATAGAATTCATCTTGGCGATAGTGGAAAATGTCTCAGAGTAATCAATACCCTCAACCTATGAGAAAACCTTCACAATAAGACATGCTTTGTACTTATCAATAGAACCATCAGCAGCATACTTGGTGTGATACAACCATTTGCATCGAACCATCTTTCTGCCCTTAGGAAGAGGACAAAGATTCCATGTACTATTCCTCATCAAAGAAGAATACTCCTCCTCCATAGCACTATCCCACTCAGGGTGACCTGTCACCTCTGAAAATCTCTGAGGATCCTCTGAAAGAGCATGAGTCAAAGACTAGAACCCATAGTATGAGAACAGGTGCGATGAGTGTATGAAGGATCACCAGCCATAGATCCTACTACCTCAATAGTAAAGCGAGCCCATTTGGGCCTCTGAGGTGGAGCAAGTGGAGGTGGAGATGGGAGATCATCAATATCCTCATCAGAATCATCCTTGAAAGAATCCTAAAGAGCTGTAGTGGGTGGAGTAGGTAGTGAGGTGGACACTGGAGACAGGGTATCAACTGGAGGAAGGCGTTCATCAAACTGAACATCCCGTCGAAACAGGACCTCTCTGGAATCAAGATCAAACAACCTGTATGCCTTAACATCCTCACAGTAGCCAACAAAAATGAGGGGTTGACTCTTCTGCCCCATAGCTCTCCTCTGAGCATCAGGAATAAAAGCCCATGCCTCACTACCAAATACTCGAAATGATGAAATATCAGGCTTGTCATGAGACCAAGCCTCCTCAGGAGTTATATGTCGAATCGCCTTATGAGGCATTCAATTTTGAATATAGTTGGCACAATTGATTGCCTCAGCCCAAAAAGATGAATCCATGGACCTGGAATGAATCATACAATTAGCCATCTCCCGTAAAGTCCTATTATTTTGCTCAATGATACCATTCTACTGAGGGGTGTAGGGAACAAAAAACTGATGTTACAAACCATGCTCAGTGCAAAAATCTTTGAAGGCTTGATTCACATACTCCCCCCCATTATCTGTATGTATCCATTGGATAGAAAGACCAAACTACTTCTATACAAATGTCTTGAAGACACGAAAGGAATCAAAGACATTAAACTTGTACTTAAGAAAGTACAACCATGTGCGTCTAGAGAAGTCATCAATGAATGTGAGTACATACTTGGCCCCTGAAAAAGAAGGTGTGGGAATTGACATGAGGTCACTATGAATCAACTCCAAGGGTGCCAAAGCATGAGTGGTACTTCCCTTCGGAGAGGGATCCATGTGATGCTTGCCAAGCACACAACCATGAAAAACATCGTCAGTGCAGGAAATCTATGGAAGACCAAGAACAAGTGATTGTGTACTCATATGCTGAAGATATCTGTAATTGACATGGCCCAAACGCTCATGCCAAAGCTTACTCACCGAATCTTCATGTGCTATAAGAGATGAACCTGTACCCTCAAAAGGCGCAAATCCATCAAATCTATAAAGACAAGATGCAGTATCAACACTACCAGTAGCCACAACCAAATCAGAGCTATGGAGGTCCCGAATAACCACATCATGTGGTGAGAACTCAACTGTCTTACCAAAGCCAGTCTGGCAAATCTGATAAATGGACAAGAGGTTCATCGAGATGTCAGGAACAACAAAAACATCTTGTAGAGTGCCCCCATCCAAAGAGACAGAACCTGAACACAAGACGAAAAGTTGTGAAGATTCACCCACTGCAATCTGTGAAGTACCACAAGAGGCAAGAGAAGTGACGAACTGTTGAGTGTGAGTCATACGGTGAGAAGCACTAGAGTCTAAAATCCAACTAGACCCATTGGTCGATGCTCTAGCAGTGAGAGCATGACCTTTCCCTATGGTGGAGGAAGAAGAAGACTGAGGTGAGGAGATATGTTGCTATTGCATGGCATCCTCTAGAGCCTCTAATCGTTTCCAACACCTGGAAAGTGGATGACCTTGCTTTCCACAAAAACTACAAGTGTCTCCTAATTTATCCTTAGTCTTGGAGGAAGACTCACCAGACTTCAAAGATTTCCCATGTTTTGGAGTAAATGGTGGTTTAGAATCAGACTTAGGAGGCGGTTTGGAGGAATGCTCACTACCTAAAAAATCTTTCTTGGGCCTTGGTTTCTGCTTCTGTTTCCCCTTCGGTGACTAAGAAACCAATGCTTTGCTCTTTGAACCTGAGAGCATATCCATCTGAGAAAGGTGAGACAGTTCTCAAGATAAACGCTCACAAAACAAATCAAAGGTAGGCATGGTAAAATTGGCACCCAAACCATCCATGGTGGAGTAGAAGGAGGAAGCAAATATCTGAAATGGACCATGAAGCTTCGAAAGAATCAAGTAAATGCACTCTATGTCTATCTTGTTCTTGCCACAACCCTATAAAATAGTGTGGATAGTTTTGAACTTGTTCAAAAAATCCTCAATAGTGGGAAATAAATTAGGTAACAATGAAGTCAGCTCTGCCTCAATCTATAATCCACGAAACTCATTAATGGCCCCAAAATGTGTCTCAAAATTTAGCCACATGGCTCGAGGAGTGAGCAAAGCATCAAGGTGAAACAAAAGACTGTCTAAAACATGCATGCATAACAAACCCATAGCCTCATCCATCTTGTTCCTGTGCTGCATAATCTCAAAAGGACACTGCAATTGAGGCTGAACCTCATCTAAACAAGACCATAACCCTCATGACCTAAGTAGCCTCATCATGCTAGACTTCCAAGTGTGATAGTTATGTGATGTGAGTAGCTCAACTGAAGAGTCTACCATGAAACCCTACACCTATACCTGCTTGTGTTTTTTATTATTATGTGATCTTTCAGAATAGACAGAAGATGTAGAAGGGTTTTTATTTTTGAGAGTTTTGGTGTTCTAGTTTTTTGATATAAATGACAGAAAGCAAGAGAAAAATAGCCCCCCCAAAAGATAAACCCAAACCCTAGTACAAATTGAGAAGAAGGAAGCAATGCATAAGCAAAAAATACTTTAAAACAAATTCTCATGTACTTGGTGAAAATTCTAATAAAATAAATCACATCACTAAATAGAGCATGTTGAGAGCTTTCCAACGCCTATTCAAGTTTGAAAACCGAAGTCCATTTGCACCTTCTATGACCCCGAAAGTGAAGAAAGAAGACCTCACTTTGACTGGTAAAAAATATCCAAACTGGTAAAAAATTTATAAAAATACCTACACTATCTGATTGGTGCCAAAACCAGCTTTCCAGCGCTTCTTTCTATTCGAAAAACGGAGCTAAAATGCCCGAGTTATGTACGATTTCGTGAGAGAGCATAAAATGCCCTATTAGACCCCTTTAGCACCGGGGAGCTAAACAAAATAGCCCCTGGTCGCCTGGGCGGACCAGGGGGCTGGGGCAGTAGACCCACAGTCACCCATGTGACCAGGGGGTGGGGGTGTTAAGCCCACGGGGGATGGAGGGGCCGACACGGGTCGGCGAGCTAGGCGGGAGCAGGTGACAGTGGCAGCAGCGAACCCCGGTGGGTCGGCAGAGCCCGGCGGCGAGCTCGATAGCGACAGCAGCAGCAGCGGAGCTCGGCGGGTTGGCGGGAGCTCGGCAACTGAGTAGAGCATGGGTGGCGTCGGAGTGGAGCACAGGTGGTCGCTTGATGGCGGATGGGTGGCCGACAAAAAATTTAACGGGCAGCGGAAAAAATAAATAAAAACCTTAGGTTTTTTTTATTTTTTAAATTTTTTTTTGCAATTTTTTTGTAGAGAGGGCCGTACGGCCAAGCCCTAAAATTTTTTTTGCATCCCTGGTTGACTGTAACCAAGATCGACGATTTGATAGTCGATTTAGGGGTTTTTGGGCACTACGAATCCAATGGCACTGTCTGTTTGGGCCCAAAGTGAACCTAAAATTTTGAGTATTTTGAATCCACAAGAAGAAACCTTAAAACCCTAGATTTGCTTCCAATGCAAAAATCTCAAAACAAGAACAAGCAGTTGCAAATCTGAAGCTCTGATACCATGCTGGAGTTGAGAAGATACAACTTCATAGGAGCCCAAAGATCTTTGCAAGCAAATAACCTGTTACAAGGAGAAGCAAAGAGAAGCAACAAAGGAAATGCTCAAGAATGTGGAGCAATATATTCACCTAAAAATTTAAAATGAATAATGATACAAAAGATAGTTTTCAACCATATATAGATGAAAACCCTAAAAAGGAAAACCCTAGGCTTGCACAATAATAATTAATAAAGTAATTAATTATTATGCACCTAATGTTAGCTTAAGTGAAAAAGAGGTAAAAGGGAACTTTACGTAATTAAATAAATATTGTTCAATTAATAAAGTAAATGTCCAATTACTCATCCAATTACTCTAACAATCTCTCCATCTTTGAAAACATCTATTTAAGGAGGTTTTTCTCTCATTTTTTGACCATGCTCCACATTACACTACACACTACTCTTGCATAGTTTTACTTCGGGATGTCTTGTCGAAGAATAAAAATTGGAGCTACTAACTAATTTGGTGCAGGATGATTGATTGAAGAATTGATTTTGAAACCAACTATCTTTTATCTTAGAACACATTTTTGTTGGTGCTTTAAAACAAACATTTGTCTTCCATCATATAGATTTAATTAGGGGGTGAATGGACATTGTTTGTTATGCTTAAGATGGTAGGGAGTATGCTCTCACCTTGTACGAACTTTTTGATCAGAAACCAAACCCATCGTCTTTGTATGTGTTTAATACCTTAGAGGGTTCTTCCTTGCAAGAGGGAATGAATCCAACTAATTTTTCACTCGGGCTAGTATATAAAAGGATGAGTCTAAACTGTCAAGTGCTCATGGTATGTAGGCCTTAGCCGTGTAGTGCCATTCAAAAATGGGTACCTACCTTTTATTTTAAAGTTATAAGAGCCCCTAGTAGAGTGGTTAAAGCCTTAAGTGGCTTACTATACACTCATGAGGTGCCATGTCCCCGAGTATTCACTAGAACCCTCTTATTTCAGAAGGCCAAAATCCCTTCTATTTTTTGGTGCAACAACATTCATTGCCAAGGCATCTACATTCTCGCAGCTCTTAGTAGAGGTGAAGAGTCTGTCATGGGAGATTTGTGAGGGCTCAAAGCTTGGCTGACCTGAGAAGTGAGTGTTGTGTTGGGGGAGCCAATGTGGCCAAGATTCTAAGTCACTCGCTAAGAATAAGTGTGGCTAAGGAAACCCACGTAGAATCCAGTGAATATGGTCCTTGACAACCTTAGGATTTGTGCTTGTATTGTTAAAATCAAATATTTTGTCTGCTATGTCTTGCGTGTGTGTTTAAAAATTTAGACCTCAAAAAAACATCACAGCTAGTACTTGGCAACACCTTAAACCTTGCAAAATCCCAAAACATCAAACAACAAAAATATATATGAACCTATCACTTAGATTTCTTGGGGCCATCATCCTTTAGTTCTAATTTTTCAATCCTTGCATTCCACCTAGTCTTTCCATCCCATATAGTCCTTGCATATTCATAGCCCTTTCATCCTAGTTCTTACATATTCCTAGTCTTGCATACATAGATCACATAACATAGTCCTTGCATACATATATCATTCCACCTAATTCTTGCATATACAACCCCTTGTATATCAAGATCATCTAACCTAACCTTTTCATGTTCCATGAATTTGTTCCTTTACATATTCATCATTGATCAAATAGAACACTTATCTTGCACTTCGACTACTATTCCTAGGTCTCAAAATCAACCCATTGGCTATCTATCACCCACATCACTTGAGGTTTATCATCCTTGAGTTAGAGAACATACCATTATCCTTGAGTAGGGAAATCCTTTTGGAGTCCATCATCTCCTATAGACCCTCTCTTGATCATTGGTCCCTTGTGTTTATCCATCATAACACAAGTCAAGACTTGCATCATAACTAACTTTGGACTTAGAGTTTCCTTTGAGCTCTTGCATTCTTAGCTTATCACTACTCATAATGAATGACCAACCATAATCTAGTGAATCTAAACACCCCCAAACAAACAGTGATAGTAGAATCAAAGATCATAGACCCTTTTATTTAAAACCAGGTTACAAGCGATCTTCTAAGACATCAAAAATTTCACCTACAAACGACCCCATTTTGGATGAGCTTTGAACATTGAGACAAGAATTGGACACTCTTAAGAATAGTAAAATTTCAACAAGAAGAGTAAAAAATCCAAAAACATTAGAAACATTTCAAAAATAAACAAATATATGTGTCCTCCAAGTCAAGAGGTCCACATCATCTCCAAATCAAACTTCTCATCCTCATTTTCATCCTAGCCATTGCATTGTCATTTAAACCTCACCACCATCTCTACAATTTACCCTGATATGCTCCTTAGTCAAGTTGAATTCCAATTAATCCACAACATGTAAAGCCCAAAAAGCCCTAGACTTGAAAATAAAATTCATCAATTTCCTCCATACCAACCATGCATAACCTTTCATCCTCCATCCACCTACCTTCACCAACAAGACTTGCCTAACACACTCCATGCCATTAATTCATAGTTCAAGTGTCCACTTATCACCCTTATCCTCTATTCTTCATTTAGAGCCTAATAATTTCTTATCATCTATTTTCAAATGCCTTTTTTCCATGGAATTATTAAGTTCAAGAATCTTTGATTTAATTTAATTTCATTTGTTCAAATCCACTTATATATCATCATCTCTCACTTTATTTTCACAATATTTTGTGACATGTAGAAATGGCTCAACAAGCAGTAAGTTCTCAAGTAGAAGTCGAGCCAAATCTAGATATTGGACCAAATGAATTAGATAAAGAACACATGGACCTTTAAGATAGGGAGGAGGCCACTCAAGTTAAAACAATGCATGTTGGAGAGGGGTCAAAATTGCTTCCTTCTACTAGTATGGATGAGCATATAAAAGTAGCTAAAAAGCTGGGGAAAAAAAATTCTTATAGAAATTTGGATCATTTACTTGAAATGGATATAGAAAAAGTGAAATGTTATGCCAACCAACCTAAAAATAGGAGTAAGAGTTCAATGACTAAATCTATAAATGGAATAATCCATGATCATTTCAATCATCTTGAAACACTTGAAAAAACCTAATTTTTATCATGTTTACTTCTTCTTAATGAGTTGAAAGAGTCATTACAATTGTTGAGTGTACATTCTACATTGAATAAGAGGAAACACGTAAGACTACAAAAAGATGTTGTTTAAAATGTTAATAAAGGTTTAGATTCCATTGGGAAAGGATCTCGATTAGTGGGTAAGGCCATTAAAAGAAGGGTGATTTTGAAATCTATTTTAAATAAAGATATATCAAGAAAAATAAAAATTTCAGCACTTTCCACTAAATTTGGTTATAGTAGAACCACACTAATAAAATATGAGAAAAAGAGAAATTTTTTGGATGATAATTCTGAAGGAAAATAGGAAATTATGTTTTGAGCTCCCTATTCTGACAGGATTGAAGATGTTGTTAGGAACTTGATCTCAAGTTTTTTGAATGATCAGACTCGTCCGTCATCAAATACTAGAGATGTTACGAGGCACAAGATTGGGCCTGGTATTTGTGAAGAACATATTAAACATTGGCTAGACATAACACAACTTTAGATGTATATGAACTTTTTTAATATGTATCCTCATATAAAGATTGGGAAAACAATGTTTGAAAGGTTAAAGCCATATTATGTGAAGATAAACAAGTTTTTTGAAACTTTTTGTTGTCATTATCATATTGAATTTTATATCTACTATCAGGTGTTTCAAGATGAGAGAAGAAAGTTATGGTTTTCAAAAGGAACCTCCTAAACAAGTAAGTTTTTTCATAAAGGATCTGTTATGTGATCATGAAAATGGACCTCAAATAAAATACATAAAATGACTTTGTGAAACATGTGAAAATTTGGCTAACTTTCCTTCAACAAACAAAGATCCTGACCTAAAAAACACAATAAATTGCAAGAGTTACAAGTATGTAAAGTTTCAAACAAATTTTGGGAAAGAATCCACAAGGTTAAACTATGTAGAAGAGGAGATACCTATTGGGAAATTTATAGAAGATTTTAAAACATTGATACAACCATACATACATCATTCCTTTTATGCTAAGTGGCAAGCACGAAAAATTCAAACATTAAGAGATACTTTCCTACTTGGAACAGTTCTCTCAGTAGTTGACTTTGCAGAAAATTACTCTTTTGTACATCAAAAAGAGATTCAATCAGAATATTACTTTTCAAAGCAGATCACTATTATGGTTCATGTGTGTTATCGATATGCACAATTGGAAGTGGATGGTGTTGAGAGTATAGATGAACAACAAGCCATCAAGAAAGACTATCACTTTTGTATTAGTGATGATAAAGGGCATGACACAATTTTTGTACAACATTGCTTTACAAAATTTTTTTTTGAGAATTTGCGAAGTAGGGATGTAAAATTTGAAAAGCATTTTGTATGGTCAGATGGATGTGCAACACAATTCAAATCATCATAGGAATTTTATGCACTATCTAGTTATCATAAAATTTACAACATACCACATGTTTGGAGTTTCTTTGAGAGTTGGCATGGAAAGGGTGAGCATGATGGCGTAGGAGCTTGCATCAAACGTGCTTTAAGAAAGCATCAAATGAGTTATTCGGGAGATCATATAGACAATGCACATGATGTTGTTGAATGGTGCAATAAATACTTTGCATCAAATGAGGTCAGCACATCATCAAGAAAAAAGTGAAACATTCCACATAGAGTGTTTTGGGAGATATCGGGTATGTATAAATTACATTTTTTAAAAAATATATATATTTAAATTTAAAATTTATATATATACACATGTTTGTTCACATAAGTTTTTTGCAAGTACATTTATCTAGGTGTGTATATAAGATCGATCCATGGATGCAAGAGCATAAAGAAAACAAGATTTTTGCATTGTGTTATGAGTTCAGATAGCCACCCTAGATGGACATTATACATAAGGGATTACTCTTGTTTCTGAATTGAGTGCATTGCGGGAAACTCTCATGCATGCAAAACCAAGAACTTCAATATTTTAGTAAATGGGATATGGTTCCACTATTTGTTTCAAACACATATGACGACAATGAGGATGAAAGATTTCAAGACATTCCTTTGATTTCAATTGATTATGACCATCTTTCATGATTGGTTAGAAAAGGTACATGTGTAAGTTTTCAATAATTTAAATATTATATAAATTTAATGATATTTAAAGTCTAGAGACAAATCTATTGTTTTAGAATTTTATTGTGTAAATTTGGTGTACATGAGATGTTTTTTCAGTCATAGTAGAGCCTGGAAACATAGAAGGTGTTAGCTATTATTTACTGCATTGCATAGAAGAGAGGAATAAGTTAACACAACTTGAAACAAGTGATATAATGTTATTTACCATAGGTGAGTTTGAATTTAAAATTATATATATACATTGTGTACATGTGTACATTACCTTAAAAACATTAAATATATATTGTACAAACCTTGAGAATGAAAATGTTGTACACGTGCACATGTCTTACCCCAGGTTCATGTTTACCGTGTAGGTTCTATTGTAGTGCGAGGGATATATCTAAAACAAGTCAAATTTGTTCAACATGGGATTCATTTTATTGACTATCAAGTTGATAACAAGGTATATCAATATAGTCACCTAATAATTTCTACCGCCCTACATCTTCATGCAGTTCCACATGCACGTGGATGAAAAAAATGGAGACTAGATAGTGATGACCATAAAAAATTTGTACATGTTATTCAAGATCGGGTTGAACCTAAATGTCTGAGTTAGATTATATCCATGATTTTAAAGTTCACTTGTACATGTACATACATGTTCAAGTGAGAACTTATAGTAACTTGTTTGAACTGTGGATTATTTTAGTTACTTATAATATATGTTGATGACAAGAGTTTTAAATTTGGTTGGACACAAATTAGTGGTTGAAACACATTGGGAACCTTAAATTGAGTAGATATTTCCAATTACATATTTGTTCCATGTAATTCAAGTACTTGTTCAAGAATATTTGATTTCATTTGAAAGTTCATCTCCACTTATAGTGAGCCTAAATTTCAATTATTTGTTCCATGGAATTCTTATGTTCAAGAATCTTTGATTTTTGTTTGAGAATTCAACTCCACTTATAACATCATTTCTCACTTTTTTAAGTTTGCATGTAAACTCATAAATATTCTTTCAATACTTGTTTGAAACCTAGTGAAGTCTTTAAAAATCATTTAGCCTAAGTTTCAATTATATACAATATTTGTTCCATGGAATTCTTAAGTTCAAGAATGTTTGATTTCATTAAAATTTCAACTCCACTTATAGCTAAAAAAGTTATTATAAATTGATTGAAGAATTCAATGCTTAATTTTATGTTATGTACATAATGTAACCTTGTTACAACAATTAAAAATTTTATATCTATTTAATATGATTATCTATTTAAAGGTGAAAATATTATTGTATTGTCCTTTATATAGAAATTAAATAGAAACTTTAAAGAATCTAGTTCTTTTGTACTTGGATTACTTTTGATAGGGTACATATTAGGGATTGCAACTTACTTGTAGTAATTTTGATTAGTGCCTCATCTTAGTTGTAGTAATTTTGAGTTTAATATCAACATCATGAGTATTTGAACAATGAATATTTTCTATAATAAATTTATTGGTTCATAATGAGTATTCTATAGTATCTAATTTTCATAAAAAAAGTCATTGGAAGAGTGACGGTGGGAGTAGAAGAAAATTTAGTGTTAGTTTCAATGATCCCCAAAAGATCATGTTTATTTATTTATATCTTCAATATGTTTAGATGGTATTTCCCTTGTGTTTCAAGTACATAAACATTATGTGAATGACTCACTTGAATGTATTTGATTAATTTTACAATCAACCATTAGGAGGTGAAATTGATTGATTCCTATTGTCATTAATTTATTTCACTTTAATTATGTTATTTTTGGTGACAAATAGTGTACCTTTATTGTACAACTTTATGATAGTATAGAATGACACTTAACATGATAAATATCATAAAATTATTGGTTATTTCATGTTTTATTTCTAGTTTATTGGGATCCAAATGAAAAATGTGAGAAACATTGATTAATTTAATATTCAACAATATTTGATAAACATTTTTTATGTATTTTTGAAGATTAGTAAGAGTCATAAGAGCATTTGATTGAAATAAAGTAAATTTATATGAATTATCAAATTGATGAATATTTTCCTTTTTGTCATTACCATTCAAAAGGTAGCTTAGATAATTTGATAATTTAAAGGGTATGAATCACATTTACTTGGTGAACCGTATTTAAGTAATAATATTTTTTTGAATTTTGAAATAATTATTTTTCAATGTTTGTAAATACATAAAATATACAAAGATATTAAGGTGAAAATTATCCTAAAATTGTATAAATAAATAGCTTAATAATGGATTTATTAATTTTAATAGTAAGATGGTTAATGATAGGTGAGATAGTTGTAGATGAATAGTATAGAGTTTTAGTACATCATATGGCATGCGGGTATCTTAGGTAGTTATAATTAGTGAGTAGGATATAAATGGGATGGAAGGTAGAGATGGGGATAAAATATGTGGTAGTATATTAGTATTAGTAATGGTTGAAATATGATAATCAATAGTGTAAGTGGTAGAAGTATGAGAGATAGTAAATGCACTAACCATAGTAGATGATGCAATATTAGCACTAAATAATTTTAAGATCTTTAATCTATATAGTTTTCTAGTGAATAAATTATAGATTATATCATCTAGTTGTCTATGTTAGACAAACCACAAAAATCACTAATTAAACCATGATTTTCCACATGAACATCATAATCATAATCTGATTGTTATTCAAACCACAATCATTACAAGATCAAAATGAATGTTCAAATTTATAAATTGGTAGTATCAATATTGTGCATATGTATATCATATAAGAAAATGCACTACAGATCATCAAATGTACCTATAACAATGTATCAACAATCTAAAAAATGTAACCCAGGTCATATATAATGAACCTAAACAACTCGTAAATCTAGAGTAGCCTAATATGAATGTTGACTCCTAGTCGAACAATCATCTGAATGAGAACCCTGCTCTCAAGGATGTGTTGAGCCCTGTAGATAAAATTGTGTACAAAATGTATTAAATACATATAATATATTATAAATTTTATGAAAGTTATTTTTAAGAATGTACATGTATTTTTAAATATCTATCTAGATCTATACATACATATGCATGTACATATACATGTCTATATATAAAAATTTAAAACTCACATGTCCACTTTCAATAGAATCATCCATAGAGTCACGACAACGTACATGATCTGGACCAAGTCTTTGAGTAACATGAGGCATGTCCATCTACAATATATATATATATATATATATATTACATGAATATCTAGTTAAAACTAAAATTTAAAATAATTAAAAAAGATAAATTGAAACATGCACACGCACATCATGTGGTATCAGATGCTCTAGGTCCTTTGCCATAGTTGTCTCCACCAAATCAACTAAATTATTAGTCGACATGTCAATCTGAGGGCCCGTCACATGGCATTCCAGAAATGGTGAGTCGAGGGGACTATGTAGCTAAGATAGCATTGACGATGGACCGGGACCAATTAACAACTCCATAAAACGCATATTATGTGTAGCAGTCGAATGATCTATAGGTGGATCATCATGTGCACTACTGTTAGGCTGAGAGTGATGAGAATGATGGGATCCTAGACGTGAATGAACTCCTAGAGCCAAATGACCTCTGACATGGTCTATAGGGATCCCATAGTTCGATTTGATGTAAGAATATGCCTCTAAGAGGTCCTTAGCCAAAGAATTCAGAGTCCTTTGTGCCATGTCTCTTGTAATTCCATTGAGTGTGGGTCCAGGGATCCTTGCCACCTATAAAGGACCTATGTTTCTATCCTATGTTGTAAATGGTATGGATCACGAATGTTGAGACATCAAATACTGACCCACATGATAGTAGATATCTGAGTGGTCATAGCTGCAATATTGCCTACACTATCAATTTATTCCTTTTGGGAAGCAATGATAACCTTGTTCGCTAAGGGGGCCAGAGCTGGGGTGAGCACAAGATACTTGTAACCAACCAATACCCTAAACACTAGGGTTGGTCTATCCGCTTGACGATAGGTGGGCCTATCAACAATCTGGCCACACCCCTGACCAGCATATGGTGGAATGTCCAAGTAGTTGACTTTGAGGCCCAAATGGACCTCAACATACAACTATTGAACAAAATATAATGGAATTTGGTCATTTTTTGGATACTTACCATGTGTTGTAAGAAATTGTGGGTAGATCAACGGGGCCATAAGAGGATCCACACATTTGGTGACCTGATATCCTTTCACCTTATAGTTTGATAGAATGGAAAATAAGTGTTTTTGATCATTTCTTTGGTCACAACCTCCTGTATTTGTTTATAAGGAACCTCACCATGAAATTCTTCCCGCATGTGGGAAAGAATCATAGCTACTCTATTAGGGGGGAAAATACTAGCCTGTCCAATTTTATCTCTTAATTTCTCTAAGATTTGTAAAATGGACATACAAACTTTTGAATATATGCCTGCATTTGTACCATCAATTATTGACTCTCTCAATCTCCTAGTCTCGCTATTAGTATTTGCAAATATTGTTTTTGGAGGTGGAACAAGTTCATTTTCCATTGTGATATGTATGTACCTAAAGGAGCAATGAGACCTTGGTTTAATATATCTAGATCTAGAGAATAGAAATCTAAAACAGTTCTAAATAAATTTACAAGTGTGCACATGATATAGAATGTATTAAACATGAACAGTAGATATCTAGATAATAGTTTTCACTTGTGCATACATACATTCAATAAATTTAATGTAACTTCTAGATGCATTTATTAATAAACAAGTTTGTTCAACAAGTAAATCAATTTGAAATATTAATAAATCTTTAAATTTACATAATGAACAAATTCATGCATGAACTCATTTCACCAAAATGTAGAAACTATACATTTAAATATATAAAATGATCTTAAAAATATGATCCACATGAATAAATCACAAGGGAAAACAAGTTCTAAATTAGCTTGATATTTGAAAGCACGCATGTATAGATTAGACATGTTTCTTCTCAAATTATTCTCTAACTATGTTGCTACCATAAAGGAAACAAAACAACATGTTTCTTTTCAAATTAGTGGATTTATAGCATGAATGATTTAATAATTGGAAATTATATGAAAAAAAATCATTATCATACAATCATGTGGCATGTAACTCAAATGATTTTTTCCCCTTCATTCAATTAATAACCTAAAGTGGGATGAATGACACAAATGATGGGATGATAATTAAAGGTTATATAATTGGATTCCTAAGACTTATTCATGCCAAAATATCTAGCTTCTTTGTCTAGACTCATTATTTTCCATATAGGTCCACTCTACCTTTTTTATTTAGATAAAAATTCAACTCCACATATGATTGGTTAAAGAGGAGGAAGAAATATAAGTTTTATGTTTATGAATGGCTTTCTCGAATGCATCCATTCTATAAATGTACACTAAAAATTTAGGATGACCAAGTGTGTAACAAAATCTTTAAAAAGAGTCACTTGATTTCTTCTTCATCTTGGAACAAAACTTGAACTAGACTAAGTTGAAGGAACTAAGGGTTACTAGTTTTGTGATTGAAATTATTATTGTTAATTCTAGGTTCCTTATTCTCTATTGATTAACTTATGGATGGTGTAGATTTGATTTTTGAAACAATATTGTCTTATGGTATGCATAGGTACTATTTTTGGGTTTACTAGGTAAGAGGAATCACCAAGTTTTAAGACAACAAATACTTTCAATATGGACCTACAAGTGTGTGTATACCCAAGTAACATGATAAGTTAAAAGAAAAGAGAGATTAATATAGGTCACAAATAAAAAGGGTATAGAAAAAATCATTTTCTATTTGAGCACAGTGATGATGTACATGTATAAAGCAATAACACATAGGATTTGATGCCAAGTGTCAAATCTAGTGACAATAGGAAAGCCTAAATTGTTAGCATAAATAGCTTAATTAAAATACAAAATAGTATGGATTGAGGTTTTAAGTTAATATTTTATTTTCCTTTATGGTTTGGATCCCTATTTTAGTTCTATCTACATGGTTCCTACCTCTTATTTTATACCTTTTAGGTTAGTAAATATTCTAGGAAAAATTTCTTTATATTTTTTTAAATTTTCCACTTGCATCACTTATCTTTCATCCCATTAATCTCCAAGTTTTTTCCATCTTAGGGTTCCTTCTAAAATTATATTTGTTTCTCTAGTCCTCAATGGTTCATGTTGAAATATTTATTTTTTAGTGCATTATTAGTGGCTATTTCATTTTCCCCTTCTTCAACTTATATCTTTCTAAGTTTTGAGGATTTTCTTCTCGTTTGGATTCCATAATTTATTCTTAGAGGCACCACTTAACTTCTACTATGGTGTTTCAACCTTATCCATCCAATTTATCAAGTTCCAAACTCTTTTCTCCTTTGGAAATATACTCTAATGTTCTTTGTGAAGGAATATTTCTACTAGAGATACGATAATGTGCTTAGTTTTAGTACATTGTGGATTAGCTTGTCAATATCATGGAATGTAATTTTTTTACAAAATTATTTGTCCCATCATCCAATTGTTGGTTCCTCCTCTCTTTTCTTAGTTAATATACCTTTTTTTTCCAATAGGTGATCTAATGTCCAATAGAAAATTTGGTACCTATAAATCCTTTCATCATATTCTCTTCTATTTGTCCATTCCATAATGCAAATTTGAAGGTTTATTTCAAGTTTCATCTTTCCATAATATTTTAGATTGGGTTTATAGTCTCCTTTCGATAAGTACTTGGTTCTTATAAGGACCAAAAATGTCTTCCCAATTGGGATATTAGGTTTGTAGGTGCACCACCATCTTTTCATGCTACAAAGTATCTTCAAGAGATTATAATCTAAAATTTTATTTCTTAAATAATTTTTCCATGTATTCTATACATGTTAAACAAATTCCCACCCTATATTACCAAGGAAGCTTAATATGATAATTTCCATGTGAAATGTGGTTAAATTGTTTTGACTTTTAGTATTTTGTCTCTTTTTATAGTTTCCTTTTGTATTATGTGGTGGGTTTTCATCATTTGAAATATCTTGAGCGGATTTTTTTTTAACTTTTCTTAAGTTTCAGGATCCTCCTCACATCTAACATATTTCTAGATCTTACTTCTAGCTCATCTGAAACCCATTCTTCTATAGCATATTCATTATCAATGTTCTAACTATTGATATCAAGTATGATTTATCCTCTTGAGTTAGCCTCATGCATGGTGTCTTAAAATATTATTCTTAAAGAATGTAGTGCTTTCAATTCTTCTTCTCCAATTTATTCTTATGTTATCTTATTTATGTATGCTTTACTCATATCAATGTATAGGGGTATATGTATTAATTTTTTTTTCAATGAATGAGATTTATTCTTTATAGGAGTTAATTGTCCCATTATAGTTTACAAACCATTCTAAATTTAGTAAAATGTTGAAGGTATTAAAGAGTTCCTTCATCTCTATTACTTCAAAGTCTACTTTTTTCTTGATTCCCATTAAATTAAATTCAATCTTTCTCCAAGTTCCAACCATACAAATTGCATTACCATCCACAAGATCAATGTTAAAGGGGTAGATCATAGACTATTCACTTCCTAAATTATTCTCAAACACTTTTAGGTATTAATGATTCTGAGGTCAAATATTATGTTTTTAAAATGTTTTGTTTAGTTTAAGTTTTACTATAATTTGTTTCTTCTTCCATTTTCACGAGATTGAACAATGTGTACTTGCTCAAATTTCTCTATTAGGTCATCAAAACAATTGGATCTATACACACTTGAGATAAATAAGGAAAGTGCTACAAAGTAAATGTATGCAAAACAATGATAGACAAATGAGAGGGGGGGTGAATCAGTTGTTACCAAAATCAAACTTATTCAACATTAAGAAAACTTAAATCTCAGATCTAATAATTAACAGTACAAGCATAAATCAATAACACATCACAAACACATGAACACCAATATTTAATATGTGGAAACCCTGTTAGGGGAAAAACCACGGTGGATGTTAGTCCACAAGATTATACCATGTTAGATGTATAATGAAGAATGAAAAGGGAATGCACTTGCATTCAGGCACACTACCTAGAGCACACTGCTTAGAGGAAGGCTCACTACCTTACATACAATAAAGAGATTAAATCCATCTGATGAAGTTGAACTGAGAAAATAGCTTCTACAAAAGCTTGATTATAGTTTTGGTTAGGCACACATAAACTTCTACACACTCTTCCACACTAAGCTCAATCTTCTTCACACTCTGCTCTGCTCTTGAATGATTTGGCCTTTATTCGCACATGTACACCTCTTTCACACATTGAGCATTACCTCCAAATGAGGAAAACAATCACTTATATATATCCGCTATACAGATTTGCATCCACTATTTAGTCAACCTCAAATAAAGAATAAATTACAATTGTCGGTGTCAATACATGAAAAAAATTCAATGCACACCAACACAACTCGGTCATAACATAGTGAGGACCTAGAAAAACACCTTAGAACACCCCAACAATAAAATATTAATCTTCATGGATCCGCAACACGTTACTACCATCATGTCGACCAAGAACATGAAAACTCGAGCACACATCAAAAAATCCTCTTATCACGAACACTTCGATCAATGCAGAAATATAGCAAGGATAGAGAATGATATAGAATCATCCATGAACATAATAGGTACATGTGCAGCACATTAAATTACTATAATTTCATCCTCGTCATCCAAGAACACCATCTACAAAAACTAAATAACTGTAGGAACACAAATCTTCATAACTTCCACAAATCTTGATGCGAACCTTTGAAACTTTTGGAAAACATACTAAATAGACTCAAGAAAAAACCCTTTGATGTGCACCTCCAGATCTTCAATGTACATAACTTTCCAACATTCTAACCTTCTCAGATTCACTAGTTTCCTACAATATTAAGTTTTAGAACTTTCTCAATATCCTCAACATATACAGCCTGAAGCATCATCAATGCTAATAGTGTTGACATCAACGAAAACCACATATTAGAAATGCAACCACAACATCCAACAATCTCCCCCTTTGGCTTTGATGGAAACACATGATGTGAAAAATAATGCCACCAACCTAGCTAGCTCTTCTCCAACAATCTCCCCCTGAGATTGTGCACTCTTTTCTTGTTTCCTTCTTCTCCCATGTTTTTCATATTTCTCTTCTCTCACCCTTTGACATCAATGGAAAAGTTACACATGTTCTCATTACTTATTTGAATCATCTGACCACTCCCCCTGAGTAGCAAGCACCACAACATCAATCTGGAATAAGATATGGCTATGAATTCTCAGACTGATGCAAGGACTTGCATCTTAGTTCTGATCAGGAGGGAAAATCACCCCTAACTTTCCTTTGAGGTACTCAAAAGTATCCTTAGGCAATGGCTTAGTAAAGATGTCTGCAATTTTCTCCTTGTTCATTATATAATCCAGCCTAACTTCTTTGTCACTCACTTTATCTCTAAAAAAGTGATATTTGATGGATATATTTTGTCTTTGAATGCAACACTGAATTCTTAGAATTATTAATGGTACTTGAATTTTCACAAAATATGGCAATGGGTTCTTCATACTCAATTCTGACATCTCTCAACATTTTCTTCATCCACAATAATTGGGTACAACTATTCGCAACAACAATATATTTTGCCTCAGCAGCAGATAATGAAATGAAATTTTTCTTTTTTCTTAGCCAAGATACCAATTTCTTCCCTAATAAGAATGCACTGTCACTAGTATTCTTCCTCTCATCCACATCTCCTACCCAATCATCATTAGTGAAAGCACTTAGGATAAGATCAACATCCTTAGGATACCAAAGACCAAGATCAATTATCCCTTTCATGTATCTAAAAACTCTTTTCACAACAGTCACTTGAGACTCTTTAGGATCAGCTTGAAATCTAGCAACCATGCATACAACATTCATTATATTTGTCTTGGTCTAAGTCAAATAGAGTAATCCACCAATCATTGACCTATATCTTGTCTGATTTTCTTTAGGAGAATCATCATTCTATGTAATTTTGCATCCGGTTATCATAGGTCTACCAACTGGCTTTGAATCTTCCATGCCAAACTTTTTTAGTAGCTCTTTCACATTCTTAGACTGAGATATGAAAATTCCATCATCCAACTGGGTGATTTGCAATCCTAAAAATGGTTTCAACTCTCCTATAATTGACATTTCAAACTCACTTTTCATTTCATTAGCAAACTTCATACACAAATCATCATCACCTTCAAAAATAATTTCATCAACAAAGACTTCAATGATCAATTATTTATTCTGATCCAACTTGAATTATAGATTGTTGTTAGTAGTACCTTTATTGAATCCAAGATTCAATAATTATTTATCCAATCTAGCATACCAAGCTCTAGGAGCTTGCTTAAGTCCATATAGAGCTTTCTTCAATCGACATACCATGTTCTTTTCATCAGTCAATTGAAATCCATCTGGTTGTTCAACATAGACTTGTTATTCTAGCTCACCATTCAGAAATGTTGAGTTTACATCCATCTGATAGAATTTATAATTCTTGAAAGTAGCATAAGAAAAAAAAAATATTATAGCTTCAATTCTAGCAACAGGGGAAAAAGTTTCTTCAAAATCAATACCTTCCATCTGTGAGTACCCTTTGCAGACTAGTCTTTCTTTGTTTATGATCACTTCACCTTGCTCATTCATTTTATTTTGAAACACCCACTTGGTTTGAATCACATTTTTGTTTTGAGGTCTAGGAACAAGATCCCATGTATCATTCTTCTCTATCTGCATCAGTTATTCTTTCATAGCTTCCATCCAATGCTCATCTTTTCATGCTTCATTGATATTGCTAGGCTTGGATTTTGAAATTAGACAATACTCTTCCAAAATTATTCTTCTAGTTTGCACACCTTTGCTCTTGTATCCTATGATCTGACTATTAGAGTGATTTCGCCTTACATATTTGGGAGTTTTAGGATTTTCTCTGACTTCTTGTTCTTTTGTTCTTTCTTCAGCACTTTTTCTAGACCCTTCCTCTTCATTCCATTGGTTCACTAGAACAATCTGAAGTTGATTATGTCTCTAAACATCATTGTTAGTATTATCATGTTGATCATCTGAATCATATCCACTACATATGGATGGTCTAACAATAGCTTCATCAACTTTGACATTTTCACTTTCAACCATTTTCTTTAACCTCTTATTAAAGCATCGGTAGGCTTTAATTTTAGTATAGTAACCCAAAAATATTCCTTCATCACTTCTAGTATCAAAATTTCCTATATCATCATCTCTCTTGATGTGACATTTTCTTCCAAAAAATTTGAAATACTTGACAGTAGGCTTATAACCAAACCATAGCTCAAAAGTTGTCTTACCAGAATTATTGTTGATATACACCTTGTTAATGGTATACATAGCAGTACTTATAGCTTCTCTCTAGTAGAAATGAGGAACATTTTCTTCCAGCATCGTGGTTCTAGTAGTGTCTAGAATGGTTATGTTCTTTCTTTCAACAACTCCACTTTGTTGAGGGGTCTGCAAACCAGATAATTGTCTTTGGATTCCATGCTCGTCACAAAAAGCATTGAATTCCCAAGAAGTGAATTCACCACCTTTGTCTAATCTTAGATATTTGATCTTCTAACCTATCTCATTCTTTGCCATAGCTTTGAAACTTTTGAAATTTTCTAATGCTTCATGTTTTTCTCTTAAGAAAGCAACCCATATCATTCTAGAATAATCATCAATGAGCAACATAAAATACATTTCACCTTGTAGACTTCTAATTCTATATGGAACACATAGATCAGTATTTGTCAAATCCAGTACTCCATTAGAGCTATACTATTTTGTCCAGAAAGAATTTCTTGTCTACTTTCCCATCTGACATTCCTTGCACATAATGTTAGTAGGCTTCACTAACTTAGGAAGATCTTTGACTGCTTGAGTAGTGCTTATCTTGAAATTTTTATCAAAGTTCACATAACACAACCTTCTATGTCATAACCAACTTACATCAATCTGAGCAATTAAGCAAATTTCACTAGAAACACTCAAATGAAAGATATTACCTTTTGTCTTTGTACCTAAAGAAATCATATTTCCAAAACTTCCCCTTATTTTTCACTTACCATCCTTGAATTGAAGATTGTAACCCTTGTTACCATCTGTCCAACACTGAACAAGTTATGATTTAAGCCTTCTACATAAAGAACATCATCAGTATTGTTCTTACCGCCAAAATAAATGGTGCCTTTTCCACGAATCACACCAGAAGTGTTGTCTCTAGATCTTACAAGACCACCATCATAGTATTCCAAGCTTACAAACTTTATTTTGTCACCAGTCATATAATGTGACCATCCGCTATCAATTTTTTCTGCAAGAGATTTCTCAACATTCACATTACTAGTAGATTCAGTGGACACCTGGCCATTTTATTTGATAGCAATAATTACCAATTCATCTTCATTTCCAGTTTCTTTGTCATATTTTTCATTGGTTACACCTTCTTCAGCATAGTAGCATTTCCTTTGAAATCTAGTCTTCTCAGGTTTGTACTTTGAAACTCTTTCAGGACATCTAGATGCAAAATGACCTATTTTACTACACACCTGGCTGAAAAATGCTACAGTTTGCTCCAAACCTTCATCATTCTACTAGCACAACATTGTTGAAATAGTATCAACCCCTCCAAAATCATAAAGAATGAAATCTCTCATAATTTGGATTAATGAGGGTGGGAGTAGCTACAAGGGCTTGCTTTATCTGCTCAAAGCTCCTCCTACCTTCTCTAGTCCAACTGAGAGGCATATTATTTTTAAGCATAGCAGTGAGAGGTTGTACCAAAGCTACAATATTGGGTATGAACCTCCTTACAAAATTGATTCGCCCAAGAAATATTTGTAAGCCTTTCTTGTGGGTTGGTAATGGTAACTCAAGAATAGTTTAAACTCTCTCAGAGTCTATGGAAATACCTTACTTTGAGATAATATATCCAAGGAGTTTACCTTCATGTATAGAAAAAATACACTTCTTCAGATTGAGAGATACTCCAAATTCTCTACATCTTTGAAAAATCTATTTTAAATGCTCAAAATGCTCGTTGGCATTTCTTGAAAAATAGTAATATCATCTAAATATACTAGAACAAACTTATTCATGAGGCCATGGAAAGCCATGTCCATCGCTCGTTGAAATGTTGCTCTGGCATTAGATAAGTTGAGATGCATCATTTTCTAGGACATGGTGCCCCATTTAGTCGTAAATACTATTTTGAACTGGCCCTCTTGTTTTACCAGAATCTGGTTATAACTTGAATACCCGTCGAGTAAAGAAAAATTTTCAGAACCAAAAACCACTTGCAAAATTTGTTCCATGGAAGGGAGTGGATAATGATCCTTTAGGGAAGCCTTATTCAAATCTCAAAAATCAACACAGAATCTAATCTCCCAACTTTTCTTCCTAATTAGAACTAAGTTATATATCTAAGACATATGCTTAATAGGAAAAATGATGTCACTCTCTACTAACTTATTCAGTTCATCCTTCATAAGGTGCTCTAACTTAGGATTAAGGGGCCTTTGTTTTTTCCTTATAGGCTTTGCACTAGGCTCTAACTCAATAGTATGTTGGGATAATTCTAGATCAACCCCTTTTAAATATTTGTACTCCCAAGAAAAAACATCACTAAATTCTTGGCATAATAGAATGAAATCTTGTTGCTCCTCTTTATTACATACCTTTCCCAACTTGAGAATCTTACCGTTGAATATTTCAATGGTTTCATAGTGTTCCTGCTTGACGGTCATGCTGCATTTGTCTTTCCTTGCCTCGTCATAAGAATTGAAGATAGATTCTAATGTGACCAACCCCTTCGGTAGCTTGTTTGTCTTTAACTACACAATCTAATTATCATACTTCTACTGCCATTTTTATTGATTCCCATTAGCAAACTTAGCTTCAACAATTAAGAAGCTCATAATCTTCTCATCGCTGTCAAAAACCTACCAACTCACATTATTGGTAGGTACAAAAGGTATGACTATAATTTTTACATACTGTCATGCCTCTACCTTGTGAATTTCATTCAGAATATCAATCCGGGCTCCTATGGAAACGAACCTATCTGCATGCTTATTTTCATTTCTAGGAACTGAAAGGATATTAAAAGCATCAATTTTTCCTATCAAATCCCATACACGATGTTTATAATTTTTAAGTGAATCATTCTTTGCTGTATTTAGATTTCTAACTTGATTCACTATTAATTCTGAATCAGCATAAACTTGTAAACATTTAATACCTCTCTTCCGGGCCCATTCTAGGCCATGCACCAGTGCTTCATATTCAACTATATTATTTGTATAGCTGAATGCAAACCTAAAAGTTGAATAATACTTGTTTCCTTCTGGTGAAATCAGCATGGCTCCACCACTAGCACCTACACTACTCCTTGAGCCATCATAGTAAAGATTCCAAAGCTTATCTTCCTTCCCTACAAGTTTCTCCTCCTCTTTAATCAGGTTATGGATAAAAACATCGGGTTCATGAATCATATAAACCCCTAATCCTATCTCATATGTGTGCTAGAAAGGATCAAGCTCATGATCTTTGGCTTCCCATTCATCTAAATTCATATTTTTTATAGGGGTATTGTGGTCTAAGGTCATGGTTTGCTCCTCTAGTACAGGGGTGGCGTAGAGGTTAGCATTTATATGACTCGGAACATATGCCTCAATATGATCTTTTCCTAGGGGCTCAGACTTTATGGTTACTTTTGTACCATATCTTGTTCTAAAGAACAGATGAGACCAATTAGAAGAAAAGAAACCACCCAATTTGGCTATAAAATCTCTCGAGAGGCAAATGGAAAAATGGGGTGGTAGGTCAATAACATGTATATCCTAATGGATTACGAAATTTGGGGATGCATGCAAAGTAAGGGATAAATTTTTAAATATACCAGCATTTTTAACAACAGATCCATCCAACTGAACTATGCCTTTCTGGGAGTTAGGCTCATAAATAAGACCTAGTTTATTGGCAAAGCTCTTAGGAATAAACAAGCTACTTACACCAGAATCAACAATATGGTTATGTACTATTTTATCACCAATAATCAAATTCAAATTAAAAGGAGGAGGTTGTACCTCTTGAGTTTTCTGCTCATTTTTTACCTCCAAGCTATTTACAAGCACAACTTTAGCATTCCCTTCATTGGCATTATCAAAAATAGAAATCTCGACCAAGGCATCCTATAGTAAGCTCTTTTGGCCCAGAATATGCAATGCATCCAAAATTGACATGCTAACAATTGTCTTCTTAAGATGTTCAACAACCTTGAAGGAAATAGGGCTTACCTTTTGCTGATTTTTAGTAAAAACATCACTTCCTTTCTGCAGAGGCTGCGATTGTGTCTTGGACTACTCCTTGCCAGGTACTTCTTGGCCTCTTTGCAGAATCTACACTTTAGGTTGTGCTACAATAGTAATGTGGGGTGAAGAGAGAAGAGGCTTGTCTTTATTAGATTGCTGTTGTATGTTTCCAACTTGCTGCCCCAAATCCATAACCCTCTTTTTTGATCTCGTATTGGCTAAAATAGGAGAATTTTGCTGATCTTGACCATTCACACCACAAAATTCAAAACTCTTCCAGTTTGGCAAAGCAACTTCAAATTTATCTTGTTGTTCTTGATTTTGACTTGGAATACTTTTTGAACCAGCATAGTTGTTCTAGACCATTAAGGCTTGACTTCTCATGTCGTTCACACATGCTGACTGGTTATGGGGTTGATTGCATGGGTAACACCAATCTCAATCTTTGGAAATGGTTTTTTTTGGTATAAGTTCTTTTGATGAACTAGTAGCATTCAGATTATAGGGCTGGAAAGGTCCAAGATTGAAGCTCTTTCTTTGGCCTTGATAGTCATTCTGAAAAGGTGGCCTATTAGGTCAATTTTGTTGATATGGGGCTTGATAGGGCTTATTCTCTTGGCCGAATTTATTTTTAATACTCACTAGATAATTTTCAAAAGTCTTTAATATACTTTTATCTCTTGAAACTCCTCAGATTGGGCTAGAGAAATGATTTCTTGAGTTGTGGTTTGATAACCAATTACTGGAACAGGGGGAACAATAGCTAGGGGTGGTAAATATGTGGGCATAGGAACTTGAGTTTCTAGAAAAAAAGGCGTGGGGGGCCTAGGGGAAATTTCCCCAACTTGAATAAAACAAATTTATGCTCTAATGGCAATGTCGAAAGAATTAGGGAGTGTGTGACCACCCATAGATTGGATCATTACGAATTTTTTTCTATTCAAGGCTTTTAAGAAAAATAGAAAAGCATGATCTGGTAAAGGTTTTACCATTAAAGGAATTCTATCCCAGGTTCTTTGGAATGGGTAGTTAAAATCATCCAAGTGCTCATGTGATGCTCTCTTGATCATGCTCAGTTGTTCTAATAAGGATAGATGATCTAATTTGTCAACAAAATATTGGTACAAGCCATCGCCTAATGCATCCCATGTTGTGATTGAGTTTGCTATGATACCTGTGAACCATTGAAATTTTTTTCCCTTAAGTAATGTAGCCAATAGCCTCAGTGCCACGTTCTCTTGAGTGATTTTGTGAACTGAGCATAAAGTGGCCACATCTTGAATGTGTTTAATGGCAATAGTTTGGTCCTCTCAAGTAAATTATGGTAGACTACTGAAAGATGCTATAGGAATATCATCATAATGTGCAATATTTAATGGGTCGACCTTGTTAAAAGGTGCAAAAGCATGTTGTCTTGCCATTGGTGGAACTTGTGCTACAGGAACGGTGTTTCCTGGTGATAGGACTATAGAGTTGAAAATTGGAGGTGTTGATCTTGACCTCCCTAGTATGTCAAACAATATTATTTATTTCCTACCCTTTCTTCGAGGTGCAGACTGCTACAGGTACTCAAATGACACAAAACTTGATTTGGTCTATATTTTTCTCATGTGCAGGCTACACTAAGTTTGCATGCAAAATAAAAAGCAGGGTCACCAAGTATATTGAAAAAGGCCTCCAAAAGCCTGAATAAAACTGTTGCATACACCAAACAACAACTTACAAGATTGGAAAATTTCTCTAAAATTAACTTTCAGAGTCCCACTAGGCGTGCCAAAAGCTATTATCAATCAAATATTCATCCTATGCTAAGTTTGTAGAAAAATTAATTATTTGTTGACACATGGAAACCTTCTTCAGATGTGGGTGGTTTGAATAAAGAAGGAATCTCCAAAGTGAGTTGGTTCTCCAAATGATAATTCCTATTCTAAACGATTTTTGAGGTAAAGAGTTAGAAGGATAACTGGAATTAAACTCATGACTGAAATTCTATCACCTAAAATTATTGACCAACTTAAGAATATTTTGATAATAACTCAATCTCACCACCTCTTTAAAAATTGATTCTCACAATCTCACAACACATATGATCCAAAAGTGATTTGTGCAAAGTTTAGAATAAACACAAGGCACAACCTGAATTACATGCAACTCCTGCAAATCACTTAACAATGGTAAGACAAGAAAAGGATTCAACAGGTTTGAATAACAAGACACATCAAATTACTATTGCAAAGCATAAACAAGAAGTGAGAAAGGAAACTCTATTGTTTTATTGAATGACGGAGTGAAACTCTACAGAATCTGAGTGCAAAACTACTTACAAAAACTCTCTGCATGAACAAGAGAGGAAGAAAAAATTATTTGAATTGACAAAAATCCTAAGCTTTTCTCCTAAATAAAACTCCCTAAAATCCTAATCCGAGTTCAAGAAGAAAGCCTAAAAAAGCCTCCAAAACTATTCCATAATGTGTGACAAAAGTGCAAAACTAACACTTTTTGCATGTCCATCCCAAAAATCACCTAAAAATAGGTTCATTCTGCTTTAAAAGAAAAAATAAACCTTATCCTCATCCCATGCAGCTCAATTTCGCCCAAGGAAAAAGTCAAATCTCTCAACTTTCATAAAAGCGCTAAAAATAGCAAAAAGAATAAAACAATTTATAAAATATTGTTTTAATCTCTGCTTTACAATGATTTGTAGTTTTAATTTCCTCAATTTGACTTATTTTTGCAATTAAGATTTAAAAAATATTTGCAAAAATATTACAACTTTTATATCTCCTCAATTTGATTTTTCTCAAAAAAGAAAAGAAGAAGAAGCAATTTTTAACATTGCATTTAATTGATTTCTAGAAAATCAATCAAAAATATGAAAGCCTAAGGAATTATATGAATAATCTATTTTAATCTAAAGTAAATAAATACAAAGGCACTTTCAGACTTTGAAGTATTAAATCAAAACCTAATCTTAAGGTTTAGGCATATGAAGTTAAGTGAAACCTCCAAAAGCTCGACCTAGGGCATGAATACATTATCAAATGATAATTATTGAAGGCATTAAAAACTTAACTGATGGTGAAAATCCCACATTCAAATTAGGGAAAATTGGAACAAAACTAAACCCGAACCCTAATCTCACTCATTTCACACTTGGTGTTTTTGAAGAGTTTGCTCTGCATGAGAAAATGTGCCGCCACCATGAGCTAGGGTTTTTCAGCTTGGAGCTCATCATTCGAGCCCTTTGTAGGTCGATTCTTAATAGACAAGCTACGTAAGTTAATTTCAAACTGTATTGTGACTTCCCTCTCTTCATTTTGAAAACAAACTTGACCTTCAAGGTAGTGGCCATGCTTATATTTTTTGGATTTTTCTCTCTTTTCTTTGTTTCCATCTCTGTGTTCCATCTAGCCACCATGAAAGGTTTTGCTTGGATATTTCTATTAACAAAACTCTAAAAGATTGATAGAATAATGAAGTTTAATTTACTATGGAAAACACTTGAATTTTTTTGTGATTTTCTTCCATTATAGGCCGTGCCTATCACATGCTAGATAATGAATTTCACAAAGAAACTCATGCATTATAATCATTGTTTGTTTTGATTTTTTTTGAGACTTTGATGGAAAACTCAAAAGTCTTTCATTCTTGGTGAAATTCATGAGCCAAAATCTCTCTCCAAACCGCGACAATCTTCCTTATGTTTTGGGTATTTTAGAATCATTGTATTTTTACTCCAAAGTATGAACTCAGAAGAAAATGCTCTAAAGAAAAATCTTGTTACATTCTCTACAATTTCTTTGCATCACCAGCTGAAACCCTTATGTGGGTATTTGTATTTTAAAAGAGATATGTTTATCTTGCATTTCCCCAAATTTTGAACTTGACCCATTAAAGTATTCCATGTATTTTGAATTGAAATCTGCATTTAAAGTTGAAATCTCCATGTAACTGTAACTTGTTTACCTTCAGATTGTAAATGATCTCATAAACTTGTACATTCCCTTATTTGTAGATTTTTATCTCTAAAACACAAAACATTGAACACATTTACCTTTACTGAACAACAAACATGGTATCCCTCCACTTCATAGTTGACTGTCTTTTCATTTACTCACTTCATGCACTATTTTTCTGAAAAATGTAGTTGTAATGTAAATAACCATTTGCATTAAATTTGTAGCATACCCTTGATTGTGTACTCACCTTTCATTGTTCCTCCATTGAAGTAAAACTGGAATAACACTTCTTTTTTTACTTGCACATTGCATTTAGTTTGATCACTTAATGTTGTTTTCCATAATGTTGATCTTATGTATGTGAACTGATCTTGAACACACCCAAAATTGTTCCTTTTGATATTTTGTACTCAAATAGCTTGACAATGCCAATGTACTTACTCCTCAACACTCCTCATGCAATTTTATGATTGAATGAAGCTTGTTGTAAATAGATTTCAATCATTCAATTCCGTAGAATGATTTCATTAATCTTATATGTATGCATGTTCACTATCACTATTATGAGCATGAAACAATTGAAAAATTAGAAAAGACCACCATGGAACAACATGAATAGATATGAAAAAAACACATGGAAACAAAGATGAAATCAATTTGACAGTATTAAAACTTTTCAGTATGGAAATTGATGCATTTCAGTTGATTCTGTATCTGAATTGAGTTCATCATTCACTTGTAATTTTAACTTCGTTGTTCGGATTTGAATGTTATTAGTGAATGATGTTCTTGATTTCTTTGATAATTGTATTTGTTTCACTCCTTCGTGAATGGCTCATATGAGCATGCCAACTATATTTCCTCACTCAACCCCATTTGTATGTTTAAAGGGAAGCATTCCAAGCTCTACCCTTGTGGGAGCCTGTTTTACTCCACATGCTTTTATGTTTTCATGAAATGATCAACTTCATAGCTTTTCCTATACCTGCACATGGAAACAAAAAATGTTAGATAAAACAATATATTACTATGATGTTTCCTTCTTGGCTCTTGTCCAACTCATGTTCTTATAACTTCAGTTGTTCCAATGCATTATAAATAGCATTCTACATTATTGTTGGTGATTCATGTAGGGATGTTCATAATCGGAACTCTAACAACCCTTTACTTCTCTTATAGGTCAATCAAAGCTGGAGGACGAAGGATGGTGCACCACTCCTGAATCGACCAAAAGCAACAGGAAATGATGATTATGTTAATGTGTATGTGTCTTTCTTTCTTACATATTCAGTAGTGTAGCATGCTTCTCATGATTCATTGTTACAGTTACTCCCATGGCTTGTGTAGGGCACTTTAATTTCTTTTCTTGTTTTCAATTCTGAAAAGAAATGCATCAAAATGCAAAATTGTACAATCATTTTGTTCTTGCAAACAAATGAAATATTCTAATGTGAATAGGAATTATGAAATAAATGAAATCAATTGTTATGCTTAATCATTTATATATTTTGTCTTATACTTCATTTGTATTACAAAGAACTGAGCATTAACTCTTGAAATTGTATTTATTGAAAACACTTGCATAGTTGAAACTTGATAAAGATGATGCAATATAGCAATCTTAAAAATATGCATCAACTAACTGAAACTTCACTTTAAAATGAGACTAATTAGCTCTACCAATTGAGCAATAGTGAAAATTGGTAATATTATACACACAAAAGGCCACAGAGGGAGAAAACTTGAAGAAAGCAAAGAAAATGAGGGGGTTAATGATTGAAATGCCTACAATTGAGGAGGATCCCCAAAATCAGGGAGAATAATAAATTGAGTGACCATGATTATCACTAGCCACCTCTACTCCTACTACTACTGCTACTGTTACCACTCCTCCACCTCTTGCATCTCAGACACTACCAGTTTCATCTTCGCCCATCATGGACATCTCATTCCACCTCTCTTGGACCCCATCAATGGTTTTCATAGTGGTATTGGACTCTTCCTTGGCTACAACATCCCTACCATCAAAATCCTCATTCCCTCTCCCACTTCCCATTCTCTTTGATCCAATGCCTGCAGTAACCACTTCTACTATGCCTCTTCTCACTCTACCAAAAGCCTTTGAAAAATATATGTAGGGTTTACCTTCTAAGATTTCAGGGGTAATTGTGAATCTTACTATTTAGTCCCTGATGGCCCAAATTTTTGCTAGCTTTCTCATGCCTCCACCACCTACAAAGCCACCAAATACGGAGGTAACCATGTAGATCTTCGAAGATATGGAGAAATGCCAAAGGGAGGCTAGCAAAGGAATAATTGAAGAACTCAAAGACCCTTAATTTGAAAACCCAAAGAGTGGGTTAACTATAAACTTGGATATGGTGGTGACCGATGAAGAAGGGTCACAATATTTAGAGGAGGATGTTGAGGCCCTCAAAACAAAATACACAGTGGAAACCTTAGATCAAGAACTAGAAGAGGAGTTATCCTAACAACTTCGGGATATTGGTGAAGAGGTTGAACCTGGGGAGCATCCCTTCAAGGAAAAGGTAGATACTTGAATGAATGTAGAGATACTCAAAGAGCCTCCACCGATTGGGAAACATAAGACCCCCATCTAAGAACAAGAGGTGCCTTCTAAAAAGGAATATGGAGAGAAAGAAGCAAGAAAATAAGAAGAGTTAGAAGATGTACCAAAGAAGATCCTTAAGCTTGAACACCACTAGCTCAACCAAGAATAAGAAAGAATTCTCAAGAAGATGATGTCACTAAATAAAACATAGCCTCCATTGAATTAGACAAAGAGAAGGCTATACAAATTGAGGACTCTGATAAAGAAGAGAAAACATATCAAGAAGCCTTGAGGCATGAAGAGAAACAACCTCAACAAGAGGAGGAAGGTTATCATGAAATGCATAAAGGAGAAGCCTAGGTACCCAATTAGATTGAGAAGCAGTTACAAAAGAAGGCCCTTGTGGTCATTGATCTAAGGGCCAGACTCGAGGAAATATTAGCCAGAGCACAAACAAAGACACGGAAGGAGAAGAAGCCAAGAGTACAATCCCCTATCATAGTTGATGCCTCTCAATCAAGAATGGTGCAAATTGCAACCCTAGTGACAAAAAAAGGGGTTGGTGTCAATTACACATCTCCATCATCATCCTGGTCCCAACCACCAAAGAACAAAAGATTGATGAGCTCCAAGGGTTAGTGGCGACAATCATACAACAAATGAACAAGGACTAGTATTCCAAAGAGCAGCTAAAGTCACAAGTGGCGGATCTCACCACCTATATTTAGTAATGGATGTCCTTGCAAGAAGAGGCTCCAACTACATCATCCAAACCCTCTCTTCTCTCCCAAGAAGAGCTCACTCGAATGGAGAAAATGAAGAATTGGACCAAGGCCACATCAGATTGGTTCCAGTGGGTGGTGTACAATGGTGACATGGGTATTTGTCATGCTTCTCGAATTTTCAATAAGTTTTGAGATCTAAAATAGTAGCTGGAGGCTATAGAGAAAACATGTCACAAGTTTTTTGAGCTCTAGAGAATTACCCATCCTAAGCTCAAGGATATTCTAAAGATTCTTGAAAAGACATGGGAAAAGGAGTTGAATCTCATCAAAGATGATCACTTCTTGGTGGAAACCTAGCAAATGGGATTAGATCATAAAAATGATGTCCTTGAAAGGGTGTTGCATGAGGTTGAGTTAGACCTCAAATAGGTTGTAGAGCATAGAATAGATAGTGAAAACTATCTTAAGATGATGAAAAACTACGACATGCCCTCCCTAGAGCCGAAACTAAAGAAAATCAAGCCATACTTCCATGAGAAGATGGAGTAGGGGGCAATAGATGTGCTTACATAATATTTCATGGACATTACTACAAGGGAATTCATAGAGTCTAAATAGGTAATCAAGGCCATGCCCAAATATATCGGGCATTGGGAGTAGATTACTAGAAGATTCAAGAATTCCTTTTAGATCCTTCAATTTGACATCATGGAGTGGGATAAGCTCTGGGTTCTGATTGGAAAATTTGTGGAGTATGTGACTCTTCAAAAAGATGTAGTGAAACCAGTGATAGATGATGAATTCCTGATAGTGTAGCTAGAAAAGGAAGGTATTCACTAGACGACAAAGCTACTATAGTGTCAGAACTACTAGAAGACAAAATTGTAATGAGACAAAAGGATGTATTTTATATTCCTATATATTCTGGGGTAGGTGAAACCCTAATGTTAAATGAATCTTAGCCACACAATGAAAGTAAATCTTGGCCATTCATTTCACTTTTTGAAAACTTTAAATAGGGGTCCCCTCTCATTTTCAAAGAGATAGTCGAGTTGTTGTGTAAAGACATGCTACATAAATTTCAATATAATTTCATTGTTTTGGTGAATTCTTGTGTTTCTCACATGTTGCATGATTCATCTTCTAAAAATTGATAGATCTAGATAGACTTAGCTTTTTTTTTTAAGTGTTTCAAGTTAATTTTAGTATTTTAGTTCATGTTGCACATTGATATTGAAGAATTTTATGGTGTTGATGCCTTTCTTATTCATGTTTTTTTCTATTTTTTGATGATGAACAACAGTGTAAATCTAGTCTAAATATTAACTTATTTCTACACTTAAAATTCATCTATTGTTCATGCTTTATAGTGAATAGACTAGTTTCATGAGACTGTTTGGTATTTTGGTTAAGTGGAACTCGGTTTTAGGAAGGTTGTCCACTGTAGCATCCTTCATTATTACTATTCATCATTAGTTGTAGGTCTAGGAACTCTTCGATCCCTTTTCCCTTTTTACCTTTTGTTTGAAATAGAAGTTAAAGCAAGGTTCCAACATCATTGTAAAGCCAAATCTTATGTTAAACATGGATTTTTAGACTACTGTTTTGAATATAGAGAAACTACACCTCATTTCTAGAATGCCACAAACTCCATTTGAAGATCCAATTCCTTCCCACTTAATAAACCGTAAATACCCTTTGTGATTACCAACAAATCACATCAATCAACTGAGCTATTTTTGCAAGTCATGACTTGACACCTGAGAGACCTTGGGGTGATTTCTCCAACTTAGTTGCTAAAATTACCTTTCAAGAGAGGTAGCATACTTGTGTGCTCCCTATGTTGAGAAAGTGCAAAAACACCCATCAAGAGGTAATAAAGGTGAACCATTGATGGCATGAAGATCTCGGTAACGTTGTTGCATTATTTTTATTTTTTTCGTTATTATTTTTTCTTTATTACTTGATTAGGGTTTGATTTTAATTGATTTAATACCTTTATCTTAATTTTTTACCTTTATTAAATTGGCAAACCCAATGTGAAATAGTTTAATATTTTGAGTGTTTTAAAAGAATTTTGCAGGTTACAGCCGAGAATTCATGTAAAAACCTATTATTTTCTTTCAACAACCAAAAAATGGGTGCATAAGATTTTTTTAAACAGTTTCTAGGTTTTGCAAGTCTCGCTCTTAGCTTTCCAACACCTTGTATAGTTTTATATTTTGTTCATATTTGAGAAATTTATGGTTCTTTTAAGTTCACTATTTTTTAAAATTTAGTTGTTAACCTTTTAAAATCTTTGTTTTCTTTTGTATATAATAAATTTTGCATACCGTCTTCTTAAAAAAAGTTTCTAGGTTTTGTAGGTCGCACTTTCATCTTTCAAGAGCATTTTACGATTTTAAATTTCATTTAGATTTGGAAAATTTATTGATGTTTTAGTTTTTTGCTATCATTAAAAGGTTTTTGGTTTACTAATATCTTGTTTTCAGCATGTGGATTTCAATAAGCAGACGTTACTTGTGGTTTTACAGGATTTTACTTGTCTTTGATTTAGAGTAGGAAACATTTTTTTTTTTTTTTCAACATAATTCAAGGAGATTTAAATTGGATACACACTTCATGAGGGTTTAAAATAAACATAAATTGCATCTACATTCATGAGGATCTAAAATGAACACAAATTTCATCTACATCCACGAGGATCTAAAATGAACACAAATTACATCTACATTCATGGGATCTAAAATGAACACAAATTGCATCTACATTCATGTGATCTAAAATTAACACAAATTACATGCACATTTATGAGGGTTTAAAAAGAACAAAAATATGCATATCCACTCATTCAGTTAAAATTAACAATGTGCATATTAACTCATTTGGTTAAAATTGACAACAACGTGCATCATTCACTCATTTGGTTAAAATTGACAACAATCTGCATGATTCACTCATAAGGATAAAATTGACAATAAAGTGCATTTTCCACATTTATCGGCTTAAAAATGAACCAACAATCTTGCATCAATTGTCTTCTCTCAAACTTGAATTTGGGTTATTAAAATAAACGAGTGCCTTATTGTCTTGTGGTTTTGCATTTCGTCCTAAGGTGTGTATTCTCTTCTCTTGCACCATTTGGTGATCTTCAAAATTAAAAACATCTTTTAACATTTGCACTATTACCCGCACATATGAACGTATTAAGGGAAATGAACACCATGTTAGTGTAAGGTAAACACATTATGCTCTCTCCTCACAACTAGTGTGATCTTGGATATCAAAAGGAACTGTGTCTATCTTGGTTTTGTTTTACCCTTAGAGGGGCCTACCTAAGGGACACATTGGTACAGAGAACTCGAAGGTGACTCCAACCAGTTTTTCCCTCGAGCCAGTATATAAAAGTATGAAACAAAATGTCATATTCCTCATGCTATGTAGGCCTTAGTTGTATAGTTCCATTCAGAAAGGGGGGGTATCTTTGAGTATAAGTGCCCCAAGTAAGTTGGTTAGATTCTTAAGTGGATCGTTGGATGCTCACAAGGTGGCATGTCCCCAAGTTGTGACTAATAACTAAACTTGAGATTATTGGTGTTACGCTCAATGTAGGGGATGTAGCACTGCACCCTGAAAGTTACTCACCATTTCGCTTCTTTGAGTGAGACAAAAATCCTTAGCTAAGCATAGTTACATTATTTAGACTTGTAACTTCCAATGAAAGGGTGATTTGTAGCATCATTCCATTGTAGGAGGCCCCTACCCATCTAGTCTCATAGATAAGAGGTGATACATAAACTGAAAGTGTGTCCCTCCCTTGTGTCAAAGAAGATTCCAAGTTGTGAGCTCGAGGGTCATGCCATTAGCCATTTCCCTTAGGATAGATAAGTGTCTTATGTATGTGATTTGTTTTTGTTTTGTGCTATACTGGTGGAAATCAAGGTGAATAACCTCAAGAACATACACATTATGAACACACTTTTGGACATTTAAACCTGCTAAGACAATTATTTTTAGACTATTTACAGTGTTTTATATTCAAACTTCACAAAAACTAGGTCAAAATTTGAGTCAAAATCAGTCAACTTGGACCAAAATAATTTTTTTACCATAACTACAAACTATGAGTTGCAATTGAGCCTCAGAAGACCATAACTATTAAAACCAGAAAACTAAAACTATTTCTTAGAACCCCGCAACTGATACCCTAAAGACCATATTTGCTAGTTGATCAAAATTTTAGGGAAAACTGAATCATCTACATTTTTGATTAATTCCTGAGTATGATCTTGTCAGCTGGTCATAGACTTGCAATCCTGCCATTTTCATTCCATCCATTACCACACACTTGCAATAGTTACGTTTTCCATAGGTCAAACTTTTGGTCATCTCTTAGCTTGCATACACCTTGTTGTAGAATTTGGGTTTGGAAATTCATCAGACTTTAGAGTAATCCATAGCTATAAAATTAGATTTATCTTGACCTTAATTTTCCATCAATTTAGTCTTTTGTCATTTCTAGGTTGGATCCTCAACTCACACATCTAGTTTGAGACCACCTTTTCAACATGTCATCATTTCAGTCTTTGTCATTCTTAAGTTCTTGATAAATCAGATTTGTCACCTTGGTTATATTTTTTTGATTAATGACCTTACCTTAGATTTACCATTAGGTTCTTAGTTATCATAACCTTAGTCATCATTTTAGTTCACATTAACATTACCCTTCATCATCATTTAACATTGGAATTACATTTGGCATACCTTAGTCATAGACATACCATAGATTTTGGAACATAGTGATGTTTCCTCAATCATCATCTCTTCAATTCACCTTGATATGCTCCATAGTTAAGTTGAATGCCAATTAATCCATAGAACTTATAATATAATTTACTTATCCTCCACACCAACCAACCACAACCCATAGACAATCACCCACACACCCATCTTACCAACAACACATAAGTCTTAGTCATTCATCCACCTACCCTCAATATTAAGATCAACTTGTCATTAATCCACAACAAATTTCATTAGTCATCCCTACCCTAACTTTGACAAGGAAAACCAACCTTCCACTAATTCCTTCCAAGCCTCCATATTCTATCCTAGGTCATCATCCATCACTACATCCCAAGTCTCTACATCCTAATATAGTCCTTCATCCAGTAATACATTTCAACCCAATCCATCCCAATCCACATTTAGTCATGAAAATATATTTAGTCATGCAAATTCTATCATTTCCAAAAACACATCCCATCACCTACACTTCAGGATATATGTCAAAAGGAAAACCCAAGGCATGACATCGTAAATTCACCTTAATGTCAAGATCAAAGTAGTTCATCCCATGACCCCATCCTTAAGTCCATCCAAGAAATCCTTTTTGACAATCATGTCATCCAAATACACCAATCTTTGACCAAGATCCTACCATTAAACAAGACATCCAAAATGATCCACTCATTGACCTTTATACCGTTCATGATAATTTTTTTGAAGTTGATCCTATCCAAAATCCAAACACCTCCATTTCCAAAAATGAGACACTTGCCTCCTTTGGAAACATAGATAATCAAAAAAATGAGATGGATAACATTCAAGAAGAACATAAAAGGGCTACTATGGATCAAGAAGAACACAAGTAAGCTACCACGAACCAACTCAAAGCAGAGGAAACTAAAGCTATCATAGATCAAACAAACATCCCAAATGACCAAGAAGACACATACATAACAAATGCTAAAGACAAAATATCCTATCAACTAGGATCATCCACCTTTATCAAATCATGCTTTCTCATTGAAGAGAATATTCTGAGCAATAGTTTCCACAATGATGGGTTCACATCTTGCTTCCAAAATAACAAGTACCCCATTGTAGAGAGAATACGTCAAACATGCAATATGAAGGAAGAGGACTAGGTCTACATGAGTAAGGCATTTGAGAACTAATACAATTTTATGAAAATCCTAGACATTAAGGTCTTGGATATTCTCCAATAAGAAAAAAAAATGATGTTAGTGATTCCTCCATGATACTAGGGGACACTTTATCCAATAAAAACATCAAAATGAGGGCCATGAGTAGTCCTTGTCATAAGATTACTAACAAAACTCCTTCCATCTATTGGTGTTTTAAAATTCAACCCAACTAGGCTTTGAAATTCTCTAAGAGGTAGCCAACCTCTATGTTCATGAACCAAAAAGGCTAGTGGCCAACTGAAGGAAATGGAATAGATACACATTTCCCCTACACTTCAAGCTTTGTAAGACCTAGGGGGGTAACCCTTTAGCAACATCAAACAATCTAGACACACAAGTAATGGGATATTTCTTAATAGATTAGCTCTCATATAATTGCTGAGAAAATTAAAATATCACTCAACATTGGCAAGATATTGAATGAATTTCATCAACTAGCATGGAGAACATGGCAAACACAACTCAGCCAAATAGATTTGAAAGAGTTTTTTGATTTAAAGAGTTGAACCAAACTGAAAGCAACAAAAAAATTATAATGGACCAGTGCCATAAAAATGGGCTATGGAGTCATATAACTAGCATTCATCTTTCAATGTTGAATAAGCTCTGAAGGTCTTGCAAATGTTGTCACATTATGACAACCAGACCACTACAACTTTCTCTAATAATTCTGCTTATAAATCCACCTAAAACATAACACTCTTGTCACATTTCTCAAAGCAATTATACTATCCCTGAACAATAGGCAATAATAAAAGAACCTTGTGCTTTATTAAAGCAATTACACCATTCATAGAACATAACACAACAACAAATGTAGCTCAAATGCAGAAAATGTGCATGAACAGACTCAAATAATTTTATTATTGAATCCAAAATAGCATTACAATTCAGCCATGGAGACAATTATCAGCTAAAATAAGCATAACAAAACAATTCAGAACATACACTTTCAGATTAAAAATGACTAGCAGTCATATTTCCCCCTAGCTTTACAATCTACCCATAGCTTTTGTCTGACTTGCAGAGCTTTCAGAAAATTGGAACCTCTTACAATTGAGAAGAGAAAACAAGATATAGAAAATAGAAGCAAACAAGAGCAGCCCTAAACTTGATCTACAATTTCCATCTGGAATCTCCATTCCCGTTGATCAATAAACTAGAAAGAATCTTTCATCTCTCTTCCTCTTCTCATCATTGCCTTGCAACTAAAAATCTACCCATGTGGAGAATCTTCATTATTTCACCCAGTTGCTGGAAAAACCTCTTTCCCATGCAAAATTTTGTTTTTGTTCTCTTTCACAATGTTGCAGATTATCCTATTCAGCAACCAATATAATTTTACCTTGCATTAAAATATTTCCCCACTTTATATTGCTACAACCACACTTTGCAATTTGCAATTTATTCCCAGAAAATAAAACTCCTAGTGAATATTTTATTCACCTTCTCAAATTATCCCCCCAAGCATTTTTCATGTGCACCTTACATAGTGTAGGCATTTTAATATTCCACTTTACAAGTGAAATTTTTCAACTTCATAGTTGAAACATTTTACTCTCCACCAGACAATATTTTAAAGTTTATAATAAACTCACTTTTATGTTTACTCCAACCATTTAAAGACTTTTACCTTCATAAAATTTAACAAAGGCCTTCTTTAAAATTGTCATGTTTTACCTTTCAGAGGCAAAACACACTTCCCATGCAACCAATATTCAAATATTCAATTTGGAATATTTAACCTTACACGTTAAAAACATTCATTTAAAATTCCCCATGAAAATTATCCTTCCGAACAAAGAGAACTTTTATAAAATGGATATCTAATTCACTCCTATTGGTATAATACAATTACCATCTCAATGATACAATCACCATTTAAAATGGTAAGGAATTTAAAATAATCACCACATCGAGCCAAAAATTATCTCACCGGCAGAAAAAAATATGTGGATGCCCTTTTCAATTCTAAAATCGGGTTAATTAAAATACCCTTTAGCCATTTTGTCTCCGCATACTTGCTCGTGCATTATAAAATGAAGGAAATCTCAGGCCCACCTTTATTTACCTCGCACACCTCATGGGTCTTTGGCTCACCTCATCTTATCCTTGCGAGGTCCGCGAGATTATGCCACGTGACCACCTTTATTGTTTCTATTCTTGGGCAACACTTTAATTTCAAATATTTTATAAAAAATCCTCCAAATACTCACCATCGAGAATCTTTGATTTTCATATTGAAAACTGAGCCTTATCAAATAAAATGACACCCAAATAATCCCTCCTATATTTTCACTTTTATTGGGCCCACACCCACGTGGAGCATTCTCGCCAACCTCGTACAACCTTTGCAAACGTCACCAATAATCTGGTGAGGCCTGCGAGATTACCCTAATTTTCATTTGCTCGTGTTTGCAACTCTCATGGCTATGGCAGCTCCCTTCTCATAAGCTCCCCAATGGATCGAGCTTTGCTTCTATATTTGCCTTGAAGTTCCTAAGGCATTTTCAACAAATTCATTTGCTGCCTATCCTTACTGCCAGCTGTGCCCCATATCATTTCTTGTGGATTCTGGTGACCTCCTCTCATGGCACAAGCAACATACTCTCCATTTACTCTCCATTGGATCATTTGCATCAACGTGCCTTCCTCTTGTTGTGGGGGCTTCTCTACATTGACTACATTTGCCTCATGTGGCCAGTGCACCCCTCACCTCAGTTGAAAATTCATTTGCAGTATCTAATTTACTTCCTCACAACCAACACAAAAGGCACCCCATGCACAAACCATCTCCTAGTCTCATCCTTATTTTGTTTCAAGCCTTTAAACAACACTCAGGCCTCCTTACTGGCATCCTCCATCGCCTCTGATGGATGTTCATTGTTGCAGGAGTGAGTTTCCCTTATGCTTTGATGGATGCCCATACACAAACTCCAGTGCACACACCCCTGCATGTCACTTACCGGTTTCATTTTCTTGAAAAGTTTCTAAAGTATTTTCAACATCCATTTTAAGCCTATCTTGCAGTATGGTGCCCTATCTCTGCAATTTCCATTTTTTGTATTGCAAGTAGCCTCCTCTCAACTCATGCACACCCTGTGCCTCCATGTGCACCTCTTGCCATTATGCCATCCTCCTCACCCGCTGGCCGGTACACTTGTGCACTCCCTCACCATTGTATTTTCAACTTCTCTACTAGTTGGCGTGGGCATCATCCTTCTTTGGCTGCACTAGATTTCAATGCCAGGCCTCTTCAAACACTATGCTTTGATGGATGCCCATACCTCGAAGTCACACCTCTGTCATTTGCATTGCAAAAGTCTCTAATGCATTTTCAAAAATTGAATTTTATGCATCAACTACAACGTACATGGCATACACATAGGCAATAGCTTCATGATCTTGTGTAAAACTCCTCTATATCTATCAGATCGATCCCTTCACTAGCAATGAAAGTGACCACACTTTACTCCCTAATAATTTTCTTTGACAATTATTTCCACAACAATTGAATTCCACACAATTCATAGCTCATTCTTCTACTCTTTAAACCAATTAATGTACTGACAAGAGCCTTGATCTATTGTGTGCCAATAGATCTTCAATAATGTCATCAAAGAGTCCATCAACAGTCTTCCATGGCTCAACCATAAATAACCTCCAGATATGCCCCACACGCCACCATGATCCATTAAGAAATTGTAACCTCATTCTACCATTACAATGCATTTTTGCAATTTGACTCAGTTGTGCACTTTTAGTTGCTTCCTTTTGAATGCAACCTAAATCAAAACTATACTCAATTTTACCCTTTCCAAATATGAGCCAAAACTGGCTGCAAAGATATGTGTACCCACATAATCAGGAAACTTGAACAGATTAGCCTGTATATTATGATTTTCCTCTTTAGTGTCATCGACACCCTTGAAGTCAACGACTTATCTCAAGACCCATCAAATACTCTAGGCATAAAAGCTAGTCAAATATATCATGCTTGCAAGATTTTGAATGTCTAATCCACTTAATTTATCACAATAGGAGAATTGTAGGGAGGCAATCATTTCTGAACTCTGTTCACAGGTCTTACCAACAACACTTGTGGCACAAGTCGGGTCCCATGTGGGCCTGACTAATTTTTTTTTCACTTTCAAACAAATTTTACCCTCAAACGATCTGACACTGCCTTTTGAATGCTTCTGAAGTTGAAAAATGAACTGGGTTATCCTTAAAATCTGCATTCTGACACTTTTGCAAAATAGTCAAAACATGCCAAGTTGGTTTACGAATCAATCTGGGAAACTGGTCAAATGACCTCATGAAACCATAAAAACTTGCAAGCATATAGTCATTTGATCCAAAATTATAGTGAAAAAGACAGATCAGAGAAAAAAATCACGAGGAATCAGATATTAATCGATAAAGTTGCCTAGTCAGGCTTTTCTGAAACAACAGTTTCGTACCAATTAAAACTTGTCCAACTGCCAATTTGCAAAAATAGAAAATCAACTCCTGGCGAGCTTCCATCAGACACGTAAGTTCATTAAGGTACCTTGACCATGTGTGTAAAAGGAATTTTCTTGAATTATCACCAATCAAAAGATATTGACGGTCGAAGTTGACTGCTCAGAAAGGCTGTCAGGAATACAGATGTGAAACTGAACAAACTGCATTTGGTTTTGATCTGCTAAAAATAGCAAATCAGATCATGAGGCTCTGAAAAATAACACCCCAGTTCACTTAGGTATGGAGAACATATAATAGTTATCATTTTGACATGACAGTCAACTGGTTGCGAAATCCAAGCACAAACAAGAAGCTGTTTTGCAAAACCGACAATCTGCAAACAACAGAACAATGTCAAAACCCTCCAGCTTCACTTTTCGAAACTCTATCAAAACTTATCATGGGAAGCTGAAAATTGACATGCCTGCTCACATAGATCAATTGAGTATGTTTGCAAATGGGTTTTGCACGAAAATCAATAGGATTTAAAATACAAGCCTCCAAAGTGGGTCCCTTAAGTAGATTCTTCAGGTGCACTTCTGAAAGTGCAAAGGCAATTTTTTTGACATAGGCATCTCAAATTTGCAAAATTTGAGATTTCCATCAGTGGCTCCGACTAGAGATGTATGCCCCCTGTGGGCATATTAAGATTCTAGATCTCTGGAGAATAGACCAAAAGTTGAGTCTGTCAGATGCCCTCAAACTGTTTCTTTATTTATATTTCTTTTCAACTTCATCTGATGACCCCAGGCCACCAAATGAAAAATGGGGATCAACACTTACCTTTGTCAAATACCAATCTGTAAAAAGAGTTGATCTCTCTCAAGTCATGCTTGCCTTTGTCATACCACAATAACATAGGTGACCTTCTTACAAGCAGAAAAATGTGGTGACCAGTAAAATTTACCTGATTACAAACACTACCACTACAATCTTTGTCTTTCATTGTATAATCAGTCACAAAATGCAAGGTTTCATCATCACATGACACATGTGTGTTACATTCATCAAATGTAATATGTTCATATTGAAAATAACATTCCTTGTTATTCATCTCATTGTCATGTTCTATAAGAATATCTTCCAGCTAAACTGGAAACTGAAAAAGTACAAACTCCTCCAAGTAACAAGCATCATAATGTTTAACCTTACCTACAACACCTATTTCAAATGTAAAATAGTCATAGGAAATTCCCTCAAGGATTTCATCAAATTGTTCAATTGCTTGTTGAAGACCACATTCCAACCATGTGTGAAATGCATCATTGGAACCCTCAGCAAAGAGTGGGTTATTTCTCCACCAATAGGTTTCATCATTTCTCATCTCCAATAAATATGGAGGCACATCAAACAATGGATTTTCTATTATATTCATTTTTGACATAAGAGTCTCTGCCTCCTTAGCATGAATGTCTAAATCCTTCAAGTCATGATTGCACTCAAACTCACTTCAATCAATAGAAAAGAAGATAGACACATCTTTAATATCGTTCCCATTCTCAGATTGTTTAGTACACACATCTAATATTTTTTCCACATCCACATAATCTGAAATATCATGGTCAAAAAACTCTTCAAGCTCCATAGAAATATTACCCAAAAGTGGTAGAATCCTTTTAATCAAATTTTCATCATAATGCATAATATGATCACTTGAGAGTGAAATCATGTCCTCCACATCTTGCATACTAACATTATTCTCATTATCACTCTTATTTCCAAAAAAATTACCAAATTCATCAGAACCATAGGACTGCAGATGGACCCTCTTTGTGATCTCATAACTAGAACAACTAGTATTTCTATTACATGGTGTGATATGCCATGCATCTGAAACTGTTTCCATCTCTTTATCAGTTGTGTTATGTAGCATATTTAAAACTTCATGAATGCAATCCATAGGTGCATACATCCCATTATTTGGATGCTCACTAAACTGTTTCCTATCAACATAAGGAGTAGTCATAGCTTGGGACAAATCTTCTTCACTCACATCATCATTTGAATCATATGGCTGCACTACACATTGATCATCCTTCTTATGTAGAGCTGACACTTCCATCTTTGTCTCATACAAGCAGTCATGAGAAAAAAAATCATAAATAGGTTCATCACCTTGTTCACCATTCCCATCACTACTATGCTTATGATTAGAAAATTGAACACATATATGTTCATCCTCAGATTCTTCATCGTTGATAGAATCAGCATACTCCATTAAAGACAAATCTGAATTACATTCCAAGTTTGCATCAAATGCAACCAGATCCTTTACTTGTAGACATATGATTTTATGAGCAATCATGTCTTTACATTCTTGAGGTGAATAAGTTTCCTCCATATCATCATCATAAGGGAATTCATAATTATTAGAAAAATAATCAATTGAGTTGTCACCATGATCCTCATCATAAAAAGAATTATCACCATACAAACCATGCTCAAAATCTTCATAATGAATGCTTGCACACGTATCTTCAATATCTCGATCACTGATTTGTGAGGAGATGTTACCAACATTTGCATTATCTTCACAAACCAAAACATGACATGGAAAGATGTCTTGTACCTCTTTCATTTCTTCATCACACAAGATATTGCAAGAAAAAATTTCATGCATATTCATTTGTTCATCATACCATGTATCTTCCTCTTTATTAATTCTACAAGGATCAAAACATGTACTGATTGTGAGTTTTTTGCAATCAATATCCTCATTCATACAACAGATATATTCATATTTTAGACACACTCTTTTCATTCTTGTGTATCATGTTCTGACTTTCTTGAAACAAACAACTACTACCTTCATTTTGATACACTACATTTTGTGTAGATTGTGATGATGGAGAAATTGGAGTAGAAACATCATTACCCTCTTGACAAGCACTTTTATTAACTTATCCATGAGTTATATTTTCTTGAGGTGTGTTAGGATGATCAACACTCACAACCCTATGGCTTTTCATCATTGAGTATCTCAAATTATTCTCAATGTCTATCGCAACTTGATATGCCTGATGTAGGGTTGTAGGTTCTTTTTCTCTTAATAGATAACTCATTTTCTTGTCAAATGCTCCTTGTACACAACCAAACATTTAGTATAATTTGGCCTTATGTTTTCTAGGATCTCTCTTATGATCATTGAAAATCTGAGATTAAAAGATGGAACTATCTTATCTTTTCCTTTGTCCATTTTTATGAACTTTCTCCTTATCAAAACAAGGTTAATTCATTCTCCAAACTGTTCCATGAACACTACCTTGAGCTCTTCCCATGAATGAACGAAAGAGGCTGGTAAATAAGAGAACCACTCTCTTGCATCTCCTTTTAAGGACTGAAAAAATAACCTCATGATCATATCCTCATGATCAATCTCATAAACATCCATCGCATTACTGAACTCTTGTAGATGCTTGTTTTCTTATTCAACCTTATCACCCATGAACCATGGTAACTTATTTATGAATTTATCTAGAATTTCATTTGGGTAACCACTAAGGCCACTAAAATTGATAGCTCTGTACCTTCCAGTGCTGAAACCTCTTTGACAATCTGGCTCAGATTGATCACAAACCACAATTCCATCTGGAACTATACTTGGGTGCATGTATTGAGGCATCTTGATATGCCTTTTTCAAATTTTAGATATCAACTCTATAGGTTATCATTCATTTCCCTATTTATACCTTTCATAACAATCTTAGAATACCATAATGCATGATTCAAATGTATTTACGCATAATATCTATTTATTGGAAAAATTTAGAATAAACATACTTCTCCAATAAAGAACATAGGCTACAAATTACAATTCAGAAGTATGCAAACAAAGTATTACTATTATTTACCTCTATTATTGCTAATCACTTAATAGGGAACCAATGTTTTGTCTAATATGTTCAAATATGGTTTCCATATACAATTTTATTAAAAAAAAAGAGTGAAGAATACCTCGAAACTGTGTAGCTGGTGCAAATTGTCTTCTTGACTGGTAATATTTGTAGATCTAAAACTTTCTTCAAATTTTTTAACAGGTTATATCAAATAGAGTCACCACCTCTTTTCATAGAGGACTGAACTTCAAGTAGTATGAATTTCTTTCACATGTAAACTTCCTTTTGAGTTCCTTTCCACCAGCAAAGCACCACATATTACAAAGTTGTTCAGGTTCACTACAACCAATCTTTCTCTAGGCTTGAAATCTTTCAAACTTTGAACTAAATTCAGAATGAAAAACAATAATATGACACTATAACCATCTACAACTAGAGATTCAAAATTTCCCCAGTGGAGTCACCATTCTATTGGTGTTTTAAAATGCAACCCAACTAGGCTTTGAAATTCTCTAAGAGTTAGCCAACCTCTATATTCAATAACCACAAAGGCTAGTGGCCAACTAACAGGAAATGGAATTTTTACACATTTCCCCTACACTACAGGCTCTGTAAGACCTAGGGGGTTAACCCTTTACCAACATCAAACAATCTAGACACACAAGTAACATGATATTGCTTAATAGATTATGCTCTCATAGAATTGCTGAGAAACTTAAAATATCACTCAACATTGGTAAGATATTGAATGAATTTCATCAACCGGCATGGAGAACATGGAAAAAACAACTCATCCAAATATATTTGAAAGAGTTTTTTGATTTAAAGAGTTGGGACCAAACTGAAAGCAACAAAAAAATTATAATGGACCAGTGCCATAAAAATGCGCTATGGATTCATATAACTAGCATTCATCTTTCAATGTTGAATATGCTCTGAAGGTCTTGCAAATGTTGTCACATTATGACAACCAGACCACTACAGCTTTCTCTGATGATTCTGCTTATAAATCCACCTGAAACATAACACTCCTGTCACATTTGTCAAAGCAATTATACTATCCCTGAACAATAGGAAACAATAAAAGAACCTTGTGCTTTATTAAAGCAATTACACCATTCATAGAACAAAAGGAAACAACAAATGTAGCTCAAATGCAACAAATGTGCATGAATAGACTCAAATAATTTTATTATTGAATCCAAACTAGCATTACAATTCAGCCATGTGTACAATTATCAGCTAAAATAAACATAACAAAACATTTCAAAACATATAATTTCAGATTAAAAATGACTAACAGTCATATTCCCCCCTAGCTTTACAATCTACCCATAGCTTTTGCCTGACTTGCAAAGCTTTCAGAAAATTGGAACCCCTTATAATTGAGAGGAGAAAACAAGATATAGAAAATAGAAGAAAAAAAAAAAAGCCCTAAACTTGATCTACTATTTCCATCTGGAAGCTCCATTCCCATTGATCAATAAATTGAAAAAAATCTTTCACCTCTCTTCCTCTACTCATCATTTCCTTGCAACTAAAAATCTGCCCATGTGGAGAATCTTCATTATTTCACCCAACTGCTGGAAAAACCTCTTTCTCATGCAAAATTATGTTTTTGTTCTCTTTCATAATGTTGCACATTATCCTATTCAGCAACCAATAGAATTTCACCTTGCATTAAATTATTTCCACACTTTATACTACTACAGCCACACTTTGTAATTTATTCCTAGAAAAGAAAAATCCTAGTGAATATTTTATTCACCTTCTCAAATTATCCCCCCAAGAATTTTTCATGTGCACCTTACATAGTGTAGGAATTTTAATATTCCACTTTACAAGTGAAAAATTTCAACTTCATAGTTGAAACATTCTACTCTCTGCCAGACAATATTTTAAAGTTTATAATAAACTCACTTTTATGTTTACTCCAACCATTTAAAGACTTTTACCTTCATAAAATTTAACAAAGGCTTTCTTTAAAATTGACATGTTTTACCTTTCAAAGGAAAAACACACTTCCCGTGCAACCAATATTCAAATATTCAATTTGGAATATTAAACCTTACACGTTAAAAAAATTCATTTAAAATTCCCCATGAAAATTATCCTTCCCAGCAAAGAGAACTTTTATAAAATGGATACCTAATTCACTCCTATTGGTATAATAAAATTACCACCTCAATGCTATAATCACCATTTAAAATGGTAAGGAATTTAAAATAATCACCACATTGAGCCAAAAATTCTCACCGCCAGAAAAAAAAAATATGGATGCCCTTTTCAATTCTAAAAGCGAGTTAATTAAAATACCCTTCAGCCATTTTGTCTCCGAATACTTGCCTGTGCATTAAAAAATGAAGGAAATCTCGGGCCCGCCTTTATTTACCTCGCACACCTTGTGGGTCTTTGGATCACCTCATCTTATCCTTGTGAGGTCCGTGAGATTATGCCACGTGACCACCTTTATTGTTTCTATTCTTGGGCAACACTTTAATTTCAAATATTTTATAAAAAAATCTCCAAATACTCACCATTGGGAATCTTTGATTTTCATATTGAAAACTAAGCCTTATCAAATAAAATGACACCCAAATAATCCCTCCTATATTTTCACTTTTATTGGGCCCACACCCACGTGGAGCATTCTCGTCAACCTCGCACAACCTTTGCAAACGTCACCAATAATCTGGCGAGGCCTACAAGATTACCCTAGTTTTTATTTGCTTGTGGTTGCAACTCCCATGGCTATGGAAGCTCCCTTCTCATAGGCTCCCCAATGGATCGAGCCTTGCTTCTATATTTTCCTTGAAGTTCCTAAGGTATTTTCAACAAATTCATTTGCTGCTTATCCTTACTGCCAACTGCACACCATACCATTTCCTCTGCATTTTGGGGACCTCCTCACATGCTGTAGAAAACATCCTCTCCATTTACTCTCCATTGGATCATCTGCATCGACGTGCCTTCCTCTTGTTGCACGAGCTTCTCTATACTGACTGTATACACCTAAAATTGGTCTGGAGAATTTTGATTAATTAAATATGAATTATTTGATTAATTATCTTAATTTCCTCTATTATTGAATAAATAGAAATATTTATTTATATAGTTCATGTTCATGTCACATTTAAATTCTTTGAATCTCATCTTAATTAAATAAACAAAATTAAATACTTTGTTTGATTTAATTATCATTTTCCCTATTTTATTCTATCACATAAATCTTAAATTAATTAAATAAAGATTAAACACTTTATTGATTAATTGCCATTTATTCTTCTGTTTAATTTAATAAACAACTTCTATAGTTTGTTTTATTAAATTATTTATCCCTCTTTTGCTAATTTAAATAAATCAAAAATATTTAAATAAAGGCATAAGGAACATTCCTCTATATTTCCTCAAAATCAAATTAGATATCCTACGTCTAATTTATGTCTAAAATCATGTCAAAATTAATTGATTGAAACTTCACAGGAAGAATTGGAAACAAATTGCAAATTTATCTCTCAATCCTCCTCCATCAATCTTTCCTCTTCTCTTGACTGGTGTTTTCATGGGTAGAGACAATCTCCAAATTTCTCTCAATCTCCTCCATCTTTCACCATTCAATCCTCTAGATTGAATCCAAGCCTCTCTTTGCCATCCCTATGGATTTCTACAACCAGGAAATCTATAAATACAACCTCATTCAACCAAGAAAAGGATCCCAAGTTATCAAGTTTACTCTACAGGAATTCATCAAGCATCAAGCATTCAGCATCCAAGCATCCAAGCATCCAGCATCCAAGCATCCAACATTCAAGATTTCACAATCATGGTTGCCTCATGTAGTTGCATTTATCTATTTTTATATCAATTCATGTCATCTTAGTTTCTTTTATCATTTAGCATTATCATATTAGTTTCATATCATTTGCATCAACATAATTCTATTCTTTAGATTGTCATTTTAATGATTATAGTGTTATTTAAATCGGAGAGCACATACCTTAATAAATATTGAAAGATTGGAGATAGTGAGATGCTTTCAACTAGTTATTAGCTTAATATTTGATGCAATGTTTCATTAAGAAGTGTTTTATTTCTTTATACCTTATTCAAACTTACAATTTGGCCCCCACCGTGGGGCATTGACCCCATTTTTACCATTTTTTTCTAAAAAGTGTCACATAGGTTCCTATCGTGTTCTGTTTCAACACTTTCATCAAAAACTATAGCGCATCCATGGAAAACTATAGCACTTCCTTGTTCTATTTCGGCACTTCCATGATACTATAGCGCATTCATTAAAACTTCCAGCACTTTCAACTCTAGCGCTTTCTGTGACCTATTTTGGTGCATCGGTGATCCATTTCTAGAAAAGTTGATTTAGCGCTTCCATGGTAAAATCTGGCGCTTCGGTTCTCTGTTTTGGTGTTTTCGATTTTAGCGCATCAGGTATAAACTATAGCGCTTTGGTGGACTATTTTATCACTTTTGTAAATTCAATTTGGATCGGATGCGACCGCGGCCAGAATTTAATTTTTTCACAGTTAGACTAAAATTTATCAATCCTAGGGTGGCCACTTCTATTTTTTTTTTTTAAATTATCAATCCTAGGGTAGCCACTTCTGGTTTTTAAAATTTATGAATCCTAGGGTAGCCATTGTTCTAAAATTTATCAATCCTAGAGTAGCCATCACATTTTGCACTATTGGTTAAAAAGAACATCATGATTTTTGTGAAGCAAAATCTTCACATAGATTAGAAAATTTGTCTTTTTGGGCTTAAAACAAAAAAAATGATCTACTATGCTTGTATGGTGATTAGGCTTATGCTCTCCCCTTAAATGGGTGATCAAAGCACCAGATTCATCTTTCTTTCATGCTATTTACATTTTATTAAATCCTTTAGAAGGCCTATCATAGTGGGAAAAAGTACTCACCCTACGGGAACGACCTAAATGGGAACGCCTAAAGCCAAGGATTCCAACCCACTATAATCAAAATGCAAGTTGTTGATAAAAGTACAACTTGATGGTAGTGAGCAAGATAACCATCCCCAAAATATTTTTTCTAAAGATTGGGAGGTCTCCTGAGGGAGTTTATCAATTGCTACATCGCATGGAAGCCCTATCTATGAACCATAGAGTAGTATCCTGCCGAGTCAGTAACCAAACATTGTCATACTCATGGTGCAAGGGGAGGGAAGAATCTGTCCCCAAGACACTCACCATATAATTTCCAAGGATCGTTTTCTCAAACAATTAGAAATCCAACTCTGGGTACGCGACTGGAAACGACAAAAACATGGACGCCCTCTAGGGGGTGACATGGCTGTGTGCATCAACACAATTTCCAGATGTGGGTTGTTGAGTATAACAATGACCTATTTGTCCTTAAGTGCGAGTCTATCTAATTCGTGTACATTTTTCAAAACCCATGAAAATCAATAGGGACCATTCATGGTTCTTGAACATACACGATCTATTCAGTTTAAAAAAATTATTCCACAAATGTTTGTTGTGTTTTCACAAAATTCATTAAAATCAGATTAAAAATCATCTTGAAAACAACAAGTCAAAACAGGTCAAGAAATTCATGATTCGAAAGTGGAAGACCACCGTGTTTGTCAAGAGAACAATCAAAATCACCAAACCCAAGAAACCTCTTAGTTATCGGGATAATTTAAGAAGAAGGCACTTTCTATATCAGAATCGAAAGATATTCTTACAACATAGAACCTTCATCCATAGATATCATGATTTTGCTAGGGGTCACACTCTTGATTACGTTGTAGAGCCACTCTATTCACGAGCCTTCTTCCAGAGGAGAGCCCTCACACAATATCACAACCGTAGTCAACGCATACGTCAGTCTTATTTTCCACAACCCATGATAGAGTATCCCACAAGAACAGATCAAATTTTATAATAGTGAGTCTTAAAAATCCTTTTTTAAGCACTCTGGAAACCTATTTCAATGCTTTGGGTCACTATTTTAGCGCTTTCATAAAGCAACGCTTCCAAGCACTTTTTTAGTGCTTACAGTCTTTATTTTAGCGCATCTATCAATATAGCGCTTTCATCACTTTTTCCAATGCTTTCGGGCATTGTTTCAGTGCATCTATCAAGATAATGCTTCCATCGCCTATTTTAGCACTTCGAGATTCTGTTCTAGCACTTCTGTGCAATAGTGCCTCTGTACTCTATTTTAGCACTTTCAAAATAGAGAGTTCAAAAATCATACCAGTCAGTCAATATATCATTTATCCACTTTTTTTACTAGAACACAAGTTTTTTTTTATCATAATCACTTTTTAGAAACCAAAATCAGATAGGTTTATACAAATTTCCAAATTTATCAACTGAAACAAGATCTTGCAAATCAGAAGTATCAAAATCAAATACACAATCAATTACTACAAGCAAGTTTCATCATCAAGATATCATCATCCTTTATCATGAAACAAAGTATAGTAATCCAATTTTTAACCTAGTCTTATCAATAAGATCAGTCATCTTATTCGACTTTGTTAAAAGTTCAATTGACATTTTTTCTAGCATAGAAGATCAACATTTTCGGAAGAAACAAAAAAAAATTGTATGCCAATCTTCACTAGGACCCAAAAATAGAGACTCTTAGAGCAAGAACTTTTAACATCCCGAACAATGGTAGAAGAAAATCCTTGGAACAGTTTGCACGAAAATCATAAAAATGAAATAACTCTAGAGGATATTCAAACATCCCAACAAGATCCCAAATTCCATAAATTTATGGAAAAGATTTTAGAAAAAGACATGGAGAAATATCTTTTGATGTTAGTTGAATCTGGGGCTAAACTTCCCAAGGACTTTGACGTAAATCATTTGAAGGAAGCACCTGGAACAAGTGATATTGAAATACCGCAACCCATGCAAGAAATGGATCTAGTTATCACTTTAACATCCCAAATGCAAATTTTACAACAACAGATACATGATATGATGAAAGGGAGTACCAAAAGGTATGCGATATAGGACATTTTTCCTTATCCTTTCGACGTAACTGTTGGCCTAATACCTTTTCCTAGACACTATGAATTCCCAAAGTATGACAAGTACAATGGAAGAACGGATCCAATCGATCATATCCGAGAATTCAAAACAAAGAGCCTTGAGTTTTCCCAAGAGGAAACTTAATGAGATAATTCCCAAGAAGCTTGGGAGGATCATGTATGGAATGGTTTTCAAAATTACAACTAGGTATCAGGACTTTTGAGGAACTTGTCAACAAGTTCATCTCCCAGTATTCTTTTAACATCCAACACGATGTTACAATAAAGGATCTCTATAACCTACAAAAAAAAAAGGGGAGACGTTCTTGTCTTTTCTACAAAGATGGGGAGGACTGTTCGCCAGATATCCTTGATCCATTCCTGGGGAAGAAAAGACGGATTTTTGCATTGATAACTTGATAGAGAAAATGAGTTATAGACTTGAATTGCAATGTCCTCCCACATTCAAAAAAGTAATAGAAAATGGTCTTAAAATTGAAGAAGCGCTAGTCAAAAGAGGAGTTATCAAGCATTTCAACGATAAAACAAATAACACAAATAAATCCTCCAATCAATACTCAAGCAGTGATAAGCTAAAATTTTGGCAAAAGAATCGAAACATGACTACCAATGAAGCAAAAAATGATTCCCAAAATGTCAAACCGATTTTTAACTTGACAATATCTAAATCAAAGAATCAAAACAATGATCAAATTGTCAAGTTGAATGTCATACAAAGCAACAAGATTGTAAAAACATAGTCATATCAAAAACCAACCAATCGGCATAGGTTCACACCTTTGGGCCAAACGATAGAATCAGCAATTAAATAATTAGTCACCAGTGGCCTTATCACTGCACGAGAAGCTAGATTCTAGGATCCAAAGCTCAAACCACCATGGTGGAATGATGTAGATTACTGCAACTTCCATAACAACAAAGGCCACAAAACCAATGATTGTATGGAGTTAAAACATGTAGTACAAGATCTGATTGACAAAAAAAAAATATATGTGGAGGGACCTCAAAACAATAATGATCATTCAACCTTCAAGGCCCATTTGCCAAACTATGACAAAGGAAAGAACATCAATCATGTCTATGAAAAACCAATCCTTTGTCTTTCCAAAGTAGAGAGTGATCATACAGTTGGTCATAACATTAACGAACATGAAACCAATGACACTACCCCTTTGGATTTTCTCCCAAGCATACAAAACTCTGAAAATCAAATCAACGTCTTAAAAATCAAAGACCGTCAAGACTATCAACCAAAAAGTGTAATGACTAGGGGAAAATGCAAGGTAGTGTTAAAGGGAGTTGGGTCTAAACATGCATATCCACCTCCATCTCATTATAACATTGTCGATCAGCTTCAAAAAATTCCATCCCAGATATCGATACTAGAACTCCTTAAATTATCGCCATCACATAAGGAGGTTCTAGAACAAGCACTAGTTTCCACTACAGTACCAAAGAATCTAGATGTTTTCCAATTCCAAGCTATGGTGGGGCATTTGACTACCCTGCATTTTCTATCATTCTCTGAACAGGATGATATCTCACTAAACCATCCCCATAATACCGCACTCCATATCAAATTCTTGATCCATAATCATCGCGTCAAGAGAGTCTTAATAGATGGGGGAGCTGGTTTGAACATTTGTACTCTACAGTTAATCTATGCACTAGGGTATTCAAATGATGCTATTGATTCCCAAAGGAAAATGACTATAAAAGCATATGATGAGGAAGAAAGATCATCTAAGGGCTTAATTGTATTACCCATTCAAGTGGGACCAATGATGAAACACATAGCATGTCAAGTACTGGAAAAAGAGTTGACTTACAACATCCTCTTAGGACGACCATCGATCCATCAAATGCAAGTCATGCCTTCCACATATCATCAATGTTTAAAGTTCCTAGTAAATGGATAGGAGGTGACTGTATCTTCTAATTATAATCATCCTCAACATTGTGACACACTTAGAATATCTCAAGATACCTTTGTACCTCACAACAGGGAAGCATCTAGTTCAAAATCATCCAACGAAGAAAAACATCCAAATATCACCACCAAGTGGGTAGAGAAGAAGGATAAAGAAAAAGAAACAAATCCTATTGAAACTCAATCAATAGACAATCCAGATCCACAAAATTCTTTATCATGAAAATTTCAAGAGAAAGTCCAGCTAACAGACAAGGGAATGGGGCAATATTCTATGGAGAAATTGCTTAACCTTTCACAGTTAATGTCATCTCCTAAGACATATGGTCAACCATCTATGATCAAACATCAAACATCATTACCTGTCATAGTTCATGAAGAAAGGTTTGTAAGAGCTGGTACCATAGAGGACGAATCAGACAATAAAGCAATTCTTGATTGGTTATACACAGATGAAGAATGATCGAGATCAAAAAGCAGTATCAAGAATGTCAATATCAATACAGAAAAATATGGCAAAGGGAAAGCTATCCTAGAAAAAATGGGTTACGAGGGACAAGGACCTATTGGTTTAAGAAAGGAAGGAATAATTGAGCCTATCTAGCTCCTCACTCTCCAGTCAAAAGAGAAGACGGGACTAGGATACTCTGAAGAAGAAAAACAGGAGATGACAAGGAAAGTTGTAGAAAGAATCCTTCAGCTTAGAGATAGCTCTAAAATGGATTCAAATCAATATGAGTGGGATATGTGTTCCGATTTATCTTGCACCGATATTCAAATTGATGTAATACAACAATATGCACCTATGCATGAGGAGGGACAAGGATCTGGGTCTAGACCATTCATAGAAGGATCACTAAATATCGATGACTCAAGTAGGGACGTACAAACTTTAAGTGAACTAGACAATCTTGAAGAGGGTACCATCATTGGACTCAATATCTCAAGTAAAAAATATGATGAAATTGTTGTCCTAACCCTTACTTCCATCAGCCTAAGTCAATCTGATGACTTCATGCCTTTAATTCATCACGAACTTATTGACCGGGAATCTATCAAACATTTGAATGTACCATAATTTGCAAACGATGATGCCATCATAAATTTCCTATGTCATGACAAACCTGGTACAAGTTCTATCCATAATACTCATAACAATGCAACTCAGCAGGAGGGTGTGAAATCTTCCAGTTGCAAAAGTGAAAACAAGGAAAATAGATATAATGGTGAAAACCATTTTATGGCAGTATTAGATCTAGAAAAAAATTAAAAATGCATCTAACGGTGAAAACCCTTTTGGGGTACCAAAATATAGGAGATTTGATACCCTTCTGGAACATTATCATGTGTGGTCATCAGTTCTGGTAGAACCACCATAGTCTATAAACATCAACACAAAAGAAAAAGAAAAAATCATACATCTAGTGGAATCCATGACAGATCAAGAGAGACCGAAATTCATCAATTTCTTTAAGGAAAGAAGCATCAAATTCACTTGGTCATATTCTGATATGCCAGGCTTGGATCCACATCTACTCATGCATCATTTGTCTTTGCCTACAGGAATCAACCCTGTCAAGTAAAAATTGAGAAAAATGCAACCCCATATCGCATTGATGGTAAAGACAGAGCTAAAGAAACTGTTGGATGCAGGTTTTATAAGGTCTAAAGACTACGCTAAGTGGATATCAAACATTGCACCTATTTCCAAGCTAGACAATAGCATCAAGATATGTATGGATTTCAGGGACCTAAATAAAGCATGCCCAAAGGCTGATTTTCCATTACCAAATATAGACATCATTGTGGACTTGACGATAGGGCATGCCATGTTGTCAATCATGGACGGTTGCTATGGGTACAATCAAATAAAAATAGCTCCAGAAGATCAGGACAAGATGGCTTTTACATGTCCATGGGGAACCTTCTGCTGGAACATCATGCCATTTGGTTTGAAAAACGCATGAGCCACCTATCAAAGAGCAATGAAAAAATATTTCATGATATGATGCACACCTTCATGGAGGATTACATGGATGACATCTTGGAAAAATATTATACTAGGGAAGGACATCTGCATATCCTAGGAAGAATCTTCACATGGCTAGAAAAATTCAATGTCAGGCTAAACCCCAAGAAGTGTGTCTTTGGGGTCACATCAATGAAACTGTTGGGGTACATTGTCTCAGAAAAGGGAATTGATGTACATCTAGTGAAATTCAAGGCAATAATGGAGATGCCACCTCCTAATAATATCAGTCAACTCAAATCACTATAGGGAAGGCTCAAATCGATTAGGAGATTTATTTCCCAACTGGTGGACAAAAGTCATCCGTTCAATCATTTGTTGCATAAAAATGTTGTTTTAAAATGGGATAATGGGTGTGAAACAACATTCAATCAAATAAAACAATATCCAATGTCACCACCCATTCTCATGCCACCAATAGAAGGAAGACCTTTGATATTGTACACTGTCATGACAAATATCTCTTTAGGGGCACTATTAGCGCAAGAAGATTATGAAGGAAAAGAACACACCATCTACTATATCAATAGAACATTAAATGGCTATGAATTAAATTACACTTTCATAGAGAAGTCTTGTTTGGCGGTGGTGTTTGTTACTCAATAGCTGAGACACTATATGCTGACTCATACAATCAAGCTAATAGCAAACATCGACCCCTTAAAATATCTACGCAGTAAAGCTGCCTTAACAGGTAGACTGGCAAAGTGGGTGA